>JAWWES010000048.1:4430232-4487333 GCA_035583135.1 Lophotriccus pileatus
CCCCCCCCCACCATCCCCACAACGCCGCCGCCGCCTCGACGCGGAGCCGCCGCTGAGGGGCCGCCGCGCGTCCCCCGCCTCGCTCCCTCTCGCCCGGGGGGGGCTCTCGGGGCCGCTCCCGGGCTGGATGAATGTGGGAGAAGATGGAGACCAAGACGATCGTCTACGACCTGGACACCTCCGGGGGGCTCATGGAGGTGAGGCCCGGGGCGCGGCGCGGGGGGGGCCGGGCCGGGGAGGCCGCGGGGCTGCAAGATGGCGAGGGACCCCCCCCGGAGCCCCCGTGGCCTTACAAGGAAGTGCGGAGGGACGGAGGCGGCCCCCGGAGAGGCCCTGCCGGACACAGGGCGGGCTCGGCCGGGGCTCTGTGTCCCCTCTGGCGGGCCCGGGACCGCTGTCCCCGCGTTGGGCACGGGGAGAAGGGCGCTGGGTCGCGGTCAGTGCAGCCCCTCAGAGCCCGCTCTGTCTGTTGTGTGTGCATGTGCAGCAAATCCAGGCCCTCCTGGCTCCCCCCAAGAGCGAAGATGGGGAGAAGAAGAGCAGGAGGCCCGAGAAGGAGCCCCGGCGAAGTGGCAGGGCCACTAACCACGATAGCTGCGATAGCTGCAAGGAAGGAGGGGATCTGCTGTGCTGCGATCACTGCCCCGCCGCTTTCCACCTCCAGTGCTGGTAAGGCTCGGCGCTGTCTCCCTCCGGGTCTGCCCGGAGCACCTTCCCTCCCAGCCGCTCCCACTTCCCGTTAGGTCTCGAGGAGAGGGGGACGCGGGGCCGGGCGGAGCGGGCAGGAACAAAAAAGGAGGTGCAAACCCCACTCGGGTCCATCCTCCCCCCCCCAGGCTAATCCGCAGCGGCCGAGGTGAAACCCCCGCCTCCCTCTCTGCTTTCTGTGGGGCTGGGGGGCTCCGTCCCCCTCCTTTCTTTTTGTGCTGAGCAGCGGGCGAGAGGCCTGGAGGAGGAGCGAGGCGCTGCCTGCGCGGCCTGGCTGCCTTGGTGCTGCCCCTGCCCGGCCTTCCGCCCCCCCCGCCAGCGGGGAACTTCCCCTCCTCACCCTCTCCCCCGCCTGGCCTGGGGGGGACCCTCCGGAGGGCCCTGGCTGGAGAGGGAGAGGCGGTGGTGGCGTCTCTGCACCAGGCCTGACGTTCCCAGCGCTTCCGTGCTGCTGCAGCTGCTGGGAATAATGGAGGTTGCTGTCTCTGTGTCTCCCTGCCTCACTGTTTACAATATGGCGACCTTCCTTTAAATTATATTTTTATTCTCAGCGCCATTTTGGCTGCATATATGACTCCCGAACCCTCGCAGTGCTCCCCACAGTATCTCGAACGTGAAAAATACCTTCCCTGTGGAAATCCAGGCCTCCAGACTTTAGCGCTGGCCGGGTTTATTCCTTTCCCTCCTTTTTTTCCTGTCCCCTCCTGACTCTTCCGACCTGCCTGTCTCATCCGTGGGGGTGTCCGCCGTGAGCTGGGGGGGCTGTCGGGTGCTCTTGCTGGGAGTTGTGTGGCTTTGTTGATGAAGGCAGAGCTTTCTGCATGCAAATCCGGGTGCCGGGGTGGGAGCCGAGGCGCGTGTGGAGGCGGTGGCAGAGCTCGAGGCGGTGGAGGCTGCAGCGGGAATGTCTCTTGCTGCCTTTCCCTCGCAGCTTCCCCAGCTCTTGGCACAAAGCGACCCGCCAAAGGCAGCCTCAACTTTCCGCCCCAAAGTTTCTCCCTCCCTGCAGCCAGAGCTTGGGCGCATCCGAGGCCTCTTTGCCAAAATCCCCCCCTTTCAACAGTTGACACAGGCGGGCAGTTTGTGTTAAATTAGTGCAGCCAGAGTGGATAATGGAGTGGAGGAGGGAGCAGGGCAAGTCAAACAGCTGGAGCTCGGGCGTACAGAGTATTCTTCCTTAGGGGAGATTTTTTAACCACATTCCTTTCTCTCTTTCATGCTTTGGAGCTTTGTTTGCCACCCTGTTACAGCTGTCTCCTCAGCTTTTTTCTTTTTTTTTTTTGATTGTTATTATTCTGTTGGGTTTTTCTTTCTTTCTGATTTTCATTTGCTTGGTGGTTATTCTGCGTTTCTGTGCTAATTGCAGGTCTCTGAACAGTTATTAAACTGGCTGCTGATACCAGGAAGGCTGAGTGTGTGGTCACAGTTCTGTAGGGAGTGTCCCGTTAGCAGCGTGTAGCCGGGCGAACCCGACAATGCTGTGGTGTGCAGCCATGACATCATCCCTCCTACCCTGAGGAAGTGCTACTGGTGGTAGTGCAGGTCCTCTAATATTTACTAGGAGGATGCTAATTATCATTATTTTTTGCCCAGTGTTCTTGATGAGCTTTAATTTAAGGGTGTTTTTTTCCTTCTGCTGGGCATGGTTGACACATCCCAAACCTTCTCTTAGTGAGGCTGGAGCAGAGGCTAAAACTTCACTTTTGAGGTGGAAGAGCTGTGACTAAGGCTGTAGAGTGACTCTGAGTTCCTGGTTAAACCTGACCATAAGTGAGACCACTTTGTGCATGGCTGAATTTCATGGCTTAATTTGGCGAGTTTTTTGTAGTTAGCAATTGGTAAACAATCATGTAAATCAAATACCTGTAAAACTTTGGTTGTACCTGAGTTAGTTATGCTGTAATTATTTTAAAGAAAAATGTATCCTTGGCTATCTAGTTACTGTTCAGAACAGAAATCAAAGAGGCAATTCTGTTTGTTACCTTTCCTGAGGTGTCTCTCAAGCAGTCCCTTTGACAGTAGCCCAGACCCTGCTGTGAGAGGTGGCACAGTGTGGAAAGGCTTCACTTAAAGGCCTCCAGCTTGAGCCTGGTTCTACCTCCTTCCTCCTGGACCTCTGTCCGACCCTCAGCCATGGCCTTCAGGTGACCCAGATCGTCTCAAAGGGATGCTCTGGTTTTGTTTTTGTGTTTTCTTCCCTTTACCTCTTACATCTTGCTTAAAGTAAACTTCCGGTCTGGATATAAACTCAGGCATAAAGGCAACACTTGCAACTTCCTTTCTGCCTCCTTTTTTTAGTTAAAGAGTAGCAGCTGTAATGCAAGGCTTGGTTTAAGTTATTTGAATAGCACTGCTGGGGCACACTAACTGATTTGTGTTGACAGCTTACCTGTTTTTTAAATATTTAATGTAAACTTTAGTGCCAAGTTGCATTTATTATCAATATAGCATAAAAGAAAACAAAAAAGCAGCTCTTAATTGGTCTAGGATTGGTAATCAGTTGATTAAGGCTGTATAGGAGAGGCCATATTGTAAAAGAAAAGGGGTAACAGGGGTGTGATTGCCCCAAGTCACACAGTTGGCTGGAGACAAACCCAGCTTAGTGGCCCAGGAGGTAGTTTTGCTCCTTCCTTGGTAGAGAAGGTTCTTCTGTGTCACCTTGTTTAAACTTGTAGCAAGTAAGTTGACTTGGTTAGGTAAGTGTGTGGCCCTCAACCTTCAGCAGTTTGCCTTAACTTCCATTTAGTGCCTAAACCTGTTGTCTTCTGTGGAAAACAGAAGACACTTGGCCAAAACTCACAGAACTTTCCGAGTCTGGTGGTATGACACCTGATGGTAAATAACAAGTTTTGTTGATACGCTGTGGAAATACTGCTCCCCTGAATTAATGTGGGTGGAAGTGACTTCCCATTTCATCTGTTGGGGTGTCAGCTCTTCCAGCAACTCCCTTTTGTAATCAGTAGTTCAGGGTAAAGCTGCTACAGGTACTGTGGGAGTCCATGGGTCGGGAGGGTTCCCACCCTGGCTGGAGATAAACTGGGCATGGTGGGAGGGATATGGGAAAGTGTGAAATCCCTTCCAGATACTTAGTTTCAACATACTTGGATTATTATCACAGATGACTCTCTTCAGGTTTGAATTTACAGAGAGAGGCTTTTTGGGTTCTTAGTAGTTGTTGGAAACAGAACGTGGGATCTTTAGCTCTGGAGTGGCGTTTGGTTCTGCTGTTTGCCCATAATCTGCTGCTTTGGGTAATGGCTTAGTGTGTGTTTCCATCCTGATGTTCTGCCGTAGCCCAGGCCCCTGGGGATGGTGCACGCTCCTTCTTTACATGATTGAAAACCAATTTTCCAGTAGTACTTCTATTCTTTCCCATTTATATCCTCCTCCTGGCTATGTGATTGTTAGAATTCCCTGTGTTTTCTTGAGCTTGTAGTAAACTTGATTCACGTTGAAGCGGGTTTGCAAAGTGACTGATGTTGCAAATTCATTACAGCTTCGCTGAAGGATTAGAAAGATCCCCGGGAGAGGAAAAGTTTAGTTAACAAGCTGGGGGAGGGGAGTGACAACAGGAGGGAGAACCAACACAGAACAGTTTTGTGTTTGGTTTTGGGTTTTTTTTCTTTTTTTTCCTTTCTTTTTATTTTTTGGAAGTCTCCCTGCCCGGGTTTCTGGTTGGAGGAGCCCAAAAGCGCCAACCTCTCTGAATGCTGCGGTTCAAGTCCCTCTTGTAAATCTCAACGCCGCTGGCTGTGCAGCTCTGCTGGCTTGGCAGAGTGACCTCAGACGCCTAAAGCTGACCAGTTATGTAAACAGACAGTACCAATTTTGTGGCACTGCCCAGCAAAAAGGTTCCTCGTGGCTGTTGGGTTCACCCCAAGGCTGCGCCGGGAGAGGCCGCGTCCATACCAGGGCCTGCTACCTCCGTCAAACCTTCTGCAACACCTCCTCGTGTTTATGTTTCCAGTGTTTGGCTCATTTCCCCTCTGATTTGGCAGTCTTCACCGAAGTGCTGGTGTCGAAGAACAGGAGTAACAGAGCTGCAAAGAGCAGCAGAGGAAGCTGAACTGAGGTTTTGCATATTTTCTATGAGTCACATTGTTTTAGTGCTTCGAACAAAGAATGGAAAAAAGTTGTGTTTGGCTGGTAGAACATCGATAACTCTTTCCCCACCTTGTTCATGTTCTGCTTTATCTTTGGCGTTTGGTCTGGCTTTGGTTTTTTTTACATGAATATGCGCTCTGTGTGAGGGGAGCAAAACAATGGCTTGTGTATTGTTTCAGCTAATCCTTCTCTTAATGGTCATCTTGGATTGCCTGGGGGGGTTCAGGTGAATCTTAAGAGTGTCTGAAACATCTCCTGCTTCAATGAGTAGCAGGATGTCCCTGAAGGTGCTGGAGAGGGGAACTTCATGTCTAATAGTGACTGGGAGCAGGCTTTCAGTACATTGAATTACATAACAGCTTCAGAAAAGCTTGTAGTTTAAGTGCAGAAAGTTTTTATTATGAGGCTTTCTGTTTGGGTTTTTTTTACAGTAAATGACTGGCAAAACCCTACTTTAGTGTTTATATAATTGCATTTTGAAGGTCAGAGTAAGCTGTTCTGTTCCCAGCAGTCATTTAAATGTATCTATCTTAACTGATACTTTGTTAAAACAATGTTGGTTTAAGTATGTGCTTTTAAAAAAAAAAGCAACCACCAACTTTTGTTTTTATGTATCTCTGGTCTGATATTTTGGTAGCAGTGGGGCCAGAGTAGGATCCTAAGGCAGAAGGAAGCGCTTGCACAGAGGGTCACTACGCGTGCGCCTGCAGATGTGGTAACATGATCAGTCTTGGCAGCTCTGCTCTGCAAAGTTGTGCCAATGAGATTTTTCACTCTCCTTATTTTGTCCTAAATCTCCCGATGCAGAGGCAGATAAGGTCAGCCCAGATCTTATGGGCTTGAGCTGAGGGCACCAGAAAACCATTCACCATAGGAATTTGATGAAGTTATGATTTTTGGGATCTGCAAACCACTGTTCTCACCTGTGTGCGTGGATATTGCTTGTGTTAAACTGAGTGTGAGCAGGTTTTGCAGTGTGGGCAGGAGTTGGGCGCTCAGACTGAGCCGTGGATCCCTGCTGCCATTCCCAACATCAGTGTGGAGCAGTAGGAGCAATGCATTGGGATTCTAAAGTCGAGGACTCGAAGTTGAGGAGGGTGATGTTTAACTGCTTCATTTGAGCTTTGCCTTCAGACATGGCTGCTGCCTGGGCTGGTGTTATATCAAACACCTGCATTGATCTGGAGCTGTTTTAAAGGGCACAGTACAAGACTGAATAAGGAAAGTTCTCTGCTGTTTTGTCCCTTGGCTTGGAAAAGTGCCAATTTTTTGTTGACCAGGACTTGTGGAACTGAAAAGTCTTTTTTTTTTTTTTTGTGCTGCTACAGGGTCCATGTCTGAGTTGACTCCTCAGGATTAGGAGGATGCAGCAGCTTGCTTGAGGTGGGGTTCACTGCTTTGTTCCTGCTGCTCCAGAGCTGGTCTTTCCTGGTATGTCAGCCTGCAGGCATGACTCATGGGAGCCTTTCACAACATGGAAAGGTCTTCCCAGAGGAATTCTAGCTCCTCCAGGCATTTGCAAAGGAAATTCTTAATTGGATTAGATTCATAATACTAATCTGCTAATGACTGTTTGTTATGGAGATCTTGGAATTATCTTGTAAATATATTCACCTTCTTTTAGCTCGCCTTCTGTCTTTTTATCACACACAAGCTCAGTGTTGTTAAGATTGTACAGCCGCCAGCATATCTGATAGCTGGGAATGGGAGGACTCCTGTGTTTATTACAGGAGACCACATGATGCTCGTGATTCTTCCCTCTTTCTCCATTTCTCAGTGTTGTTTTAGGTGGGGTAGTAAAAGGGAAGCAGAGATGACTGGCACGCCTGACATCCGGCTGTTACTTCTCTTACCGCGGGTGTGAAGGACATCCCGGGTGCATATTTATAGCAAGAATTGAGGCTAAACATTTCCCCCCTGAAATGGATCTTTTTGGGTTGTAGCTGCTGTTGTGGTGTGGGGAGCACCTGCAGGAGGGCAGGGCTCCTGCGTGTCTTTCTGTAGGACACACTGAGTCAATTCGAGATTTCATTGTAGCGTTGGTGCTGAAACAGTTTTTCAACACTAACATCAATTTTTCAGTTTATTGACCCACAGCAGTGGATGGTACAGTGTTTTTGTTGCTAGACTGACTCACTGGTATGTGTCAGGTTCTCGAGTTTTTCCTGTGCTCTGGAGCCCTTAATACTTGAGTCAGGAGCAAATAGCAGGAATCTGCTATGAAGAAAGGGAACATTTACTTCCAGAGTAGGAAGGAGGTGCATCTCCCTGAGAGCAAGTGTGACAGTCTGAATATTTAGGAAGTGCTGTCTGTTAGAATATAAATCATGTGAGAAGGATGTACCCATTTTGTTTTTTTTAAACCAGTCAGGAAGTAAGCTTGGACGTGTGAAAATGCAAATGTACGTGGGGATATAACGTGGCTTTGTTACAAGGGTATGAAAGAAGTGAGTGTAGGCAAAAACGTCTTGCCACGTCAGGTTACTGGCTAAACTTGTGATTTTTTGCGACACGGATTGTCAGAGTTGGCTTTTCCTTCTTATAGTAATCGATCTATGCTGTCTCCAGCTCCATTGCTCGCTAGATGTCTGCCCAGCTTCCTCGAAGGAATGCTGCAGTATCCAGTAACTCTGTAAGCTGAGTAAAAATAGTGTTGTAGCTTCCCTTTAATAAAGGGGTTGACAGACACCAGTTGTAATGCACTCACATACCTTTTTAGGGTATGGAGTAAATGCTCCCTATAGCCAAAAATGAAGGGGAAAAAAAAAATAAAAAACGTGTATAAATCATTGTTCCTGTTGGTGTATCAGATCTTGAGCACAAAAGGCAAAGAGCATCTCGGCCAGCTGGGGGGAATCGAGCGCCTGAACCCAACTCTAACCCATTTCTGCTGACGTGTGCTCTGCACGAGTCACTTGAAGCAAACTAGATGGAGCTGGAGATTACCGACTTTGAACCCTGCAGAAAGCAGTGGCCTGAGGATACAATTTAGCAGGCTGAAAACCCCATGCTGAATTTCTGGCAAGCGCTAGTGATTGGTGTGAAACACCTGCCTGTACAGCCTCTGACTTTGGGCACGGCATCATGTGAACTTCCCAGTGATCTCCGTCTAGAATAGCAACAGGAGCAAGATATGAAGGTGATCTGGAAAAGGCAGAAAAGAATGTATACCCTGCTCTTTTTTTTTGGTGGATATTTCTGTCTCTGCTCTTTTTTTTTCTCTCTTCCCCAGCGTTCTTGGGAAAGCCTAGTCCACATGTAGATGTCAGAATTACACTTTGCTTGTGCCTGTGTGAAGACAAATTCATGCTTTTGCTTTTATGGATCTGTCCTTCATCCTCTTCTGATGTGCTGCTTTCCTTTTTTCCACCTTATTGCTTCTGTCCTTTCACCCCTGTCTCCTTTGAACACATTCAGCATGGCTGGGGCTGAATGTGTTCACTTCTCCGAAACCTCTCAGACCTGTGTTTTGATTATTTTTTTTCCCACCAGAGATGTCTCTTCATTTATTGTTCTTTAAAGACAAAATTGGATGAAGTGAATCTCAACAGGGCTGTGTTGTTCCTCAGCCTTCTTTCTTTTCCCTGATGCTGCCCTATGTGTCATCCTGCTTTGAGAAGATGACTTCTAATCTGTTAAGAAGATGGTGCTGTAAAGATCTGAACACTTAATAATGAACCTGGACATTGAATTCAGGCTATTGTTACTATTGTCTGCAGCACAGGCATGAGTGATGCCTTGGAAAGAAACAGGAGTGCAGAATGTCTGAATTTCTGTGTCTGACCCACATTTTTCAAAGTCAACAATTCCTCCTATCGACTTCCATGATTTCTGCTTATAGATACAAAGCTGGATGGTTCCCTAAGCAGATATGTCTCACACTAATTAAAAAATAGTAATCAAAAACCCCTCGCTGCAGTACAGGTGGTATTATACACTTTTTTAATGAATATTTTTTTATACGTGTATTTGTTTTTATATATGTGGAAATCTAATACCTTAAAAAACAATACTTCTTTTAATTTTTTGTCAGCTGTTAATGAACGTAATAACTAATGGGGTTGTCCAGGGAATGGTCTCCGTGGGCCAGGTTCTTTCTATAAATAGAAGTAACTAATTACATCAGGTGATCACTTGTTTACATGCAGCTTATCCAGTTTATTTGGCTCTCCTGCTTGTCAGGTTGGAGACAAAAAAGTTCTACTTCATGTCTTTGGAGGAAACATTTCTGATTCTCCATGAACCTTGGGATTGTCTGCTCATGAGGGCACAGGGAGGAGGCGGGACCCCCAGTGAAGGTAGGAAGGGAGCTGAGGTAAGGTGGATGGCACCTGCTTCCCTGAGATTGTACTTTCTCTTCCCAGGATGAGAGCAGCAGGAGTGATTTGGTGAAGGATACAAGTAAATAAGTCCACTGGCTTTGAAGTGTACAGAATACTGCCAAAATTCACAGTGCACTTGTGAAATGGTACCTGGTTCTTAGGGACATGATAGTGCTGCTGCCAGAGGCTGGAACTGCTGGCCAAGCCCTTGCAGTGTTGAACACTACCTGGTATAGAAGGCAGAAATAAGCACACAGTGAATGAAATTTTGGTATCTGGGATAGCCAACGATGCTGCTTCTTAAACTTTTAAGGGCTCGAGTCTTCCTCCACTCCTGTAGCATCACATAGACAGATTATGTTAGTGTACCTTTATTTTTTTCCTTGCATGCATCTTGTTTCTCTCTGTCTGCCCATATAATGGTGTTTTAATCCTGCTTCTGTTCTCTGTCTGTTGCTGAACCCTTATTTCCAGCTCTGGCCATGTTGCTGGAAAGATGCGTGCTAAGCAGATGCAGCGTTCCAGATGATGGGATAATTGGTGACCTGTGAAACGGTCATTTCTGTTCCCTTCCTTGCATAGTGGCAGCCAAAATAATCATGTTCTGACCTGTTTGGTGGTGTCCAGGTCTCCTTGCTGGATGTTACTAATTTTTAGAACTTTTTATATGCGTGCTCAAGTTCACTTCAGTGTAAACAAAGTTGTGCTGGCTGCTCTGTCAAGCTTTTTTCATTGGTTCCCTCAGGACTTGTTGCACCACAGGTAGAAGTGTAGTGGCTGATGCTCTGTGTTTAATGTGAATTGCACCGTTGGCTTCAAATAGGTATAACTTATAAAATATGTGAGCCTAATTGAGACCAGAAAGTTCCTGAAACTCTCCTACTTTTAATGTGACCGGGTCACGCTTAGAGGTCTGTAAAGAACAAAAATTATGCTGGGCTTATCTGAAGTTTGGTCTCTGCATTGGTGCTTGAGAAACCTTTGGCTTCTTCAGGAAGATTGTTCCTTGTACAGCTGAGTGTCATGATTTATCTATGTTAACAAGCAGAACTTGGAGACTTCACTGAATAATTTGCACTAAGGAATAATCCTGACACTAGTGGAAGAGAGGAGAGATCTGACAGTGTTCCCATTAACCACGTTTGAGGTAATTGAAGTCTGACTTTTGTCTTCAGAAAAGAGTGAGCTCTGCATTGATCCAGGAGTACAGGAGGAAGGTAAGGGAGTTGCAGTGGGAGGAACTCAAAGGGAGCTGCAGCTGTTGGCTTGTTTTATTCTGTGTAAGTTAGAGGCTCGTGGTGCTGGGTTCCAGGTGTCCTCCTCCAGTCGGGTTTTGGAGCAGCTGTGAGCAGAAATGTGTAACTTGGGCGCAGTAGAAATGTTCCAAAGAGCTGAATTTGTAAATGATGCAACTTTCCCTGTTTCTCAATGGGGCTCTTGTAATGCACTGACAGTGAGGTTGGTTTCCTGGTTTGTTTTAGCTGCCATTGAGGCCCTGCTGTAGGAAGACGGGGAGCCTTGTTCTTTATGTAGCTGGTAGAACAGCTGTAGCTCTATCCATCACAGGGATAAATAGGAGCCCGATAGAAGAGCTGAAAGCCTTCTTCCTTTAACTGGCAAACATAACCAGCATCCTTCATTATCAGCCTGTCATTGAGTCTTGGTAAGTTAATGAAAAGTTTTCTGAGAAGGAAAAATGTGTTTGCCTGCATATTTTCGCAGGGTCACTATTTTCCCCCTGCATAGAAAAAAAATATTTAAGTCTGATTGTTGAAAACAACTGACATGAAAGAGAAGTTGTTGAAGAAAGCTTCACCAGACACTGTTTTGTTTTCCTGCCACCATTATCCCAGCTGGTAGCTGGCTGTATCCTGGTGGGTCCAGAGCATGCTCTCCATAGTGTCAGCGTGCCTTTGACGCAAGATGGCCAGGAATGCTGTGTGTAAATAATCTCAGGTCTGCTTATAACTGGTTCCTTTGAGAGCTGTGGCCCAGTTTGTATTGGAGAAGGTGCCATTCCTTGGAGCATTTGTTTACCTATTTATTGAGGTCAGCAAAGTGAGGAGTAATTACGGGATTTAGACTAACAACAGGCATCTGATGTATGAGAGCTCCAGAGTGTGAAATTGAAAAGCTAAGTGGCTTCATGCTATCATTTGCTTGATAAAAAAACTCCTAATATGCTCTTGAAGATTTTTTTTTTATTTTTATTTCATCATAGCCATTTAAATTTTATTTAAGGGAGGATTTGCATAGCGTCCTGACGATGGCAGAGCGATGCTTGACAACACATCTGATAAGAATTTCAGAAGATACTGAACTTCTTTAGAAAAGGCCATGAGACTGGTATTACGTCAAGTGACTCTGTGTCATTGTAGTGGTTTTGACTGGGCAGTGATAAACATCTCCTTTAGTTTTCAGAGGCTTTGTATGAGTTGATCTTCCAGGTGTTTTTAAGTCAGCCTGTGTTTTTCAGAGCTGTCTTCGTCTTAAATCCAGAAACGTGTTCTGCTGAACAGATTTGATTTGGGTCACATCAAACCTTTCAGATAAAACAGCACCGGGCACCACTATTGCCTGTGATGACAGAAGGGTGAACTTTCTGAAATGAAGGTTTAGCAAAATTGTACCGAAAAGCACAACTGACTGGTGTGTAGTTGAAAGGAGATGTGTTGTAACCGAAGATAAAGTTGGTGCTGTACAATTCCAGGTCCTGTTGGCAGCAAACACTGACGGCTGGAGCTGTGCATGCTAATGAACCTATGAAAGATAGAGAGAAAAGGGCCGTGGTGCTCCTGCCAAAGTGCTAATTCTTACCTTGCTTATGAAGATCAAGTATCTTGTTCAGATTTAAAAATCAGTTTCTTTTATGCTTACAGTAACAGGTTGAAGAATGTGGTCATACCTAGTCAATTAAAACAGCATTCTTTAGTGCTTCCCTGGCTTTCTGCTGAGACCCAGGCAATGCTCTGTGCTTGCTGCGAGGCCAGCAGTGCAGGAGCAGCCTTCATCAGTCTTTGTTAGCAGGGCGAGCTGCCTTGATGAACAGTTCATTAACCAGGAGAGGCAGAATCAGTCTTTTAATACACTTGCCATAGCAGCTAGGCCCTGACAGTGAGCAGAAAACCTCAGGAGGCTTGTCTGAGCGCTAAAACCTTGCTGCTGGTCTGAAACAAATCTTTCCCCTCTTTCCACAGGCCTTTGGTTAGCAGCGTTCATTAAAATGCTTCTTTAATAATGCCGTGTACGTAGGATTTCATGGATGTGGAACAGATAGTTCAAACACAACAAATGGGACAATAACATCCACACTTGAGAAGAAACCTGTTCTGACTCTTCCAGGCATCTCTCAAGGTTCACCCTGGTATTAATTGTTTCATTGTAAAATGCATAAGATTGAGGTAACAGTTAAAACAAATAACCAGAGGCATCTGGCAGCGCGTGGATCCCTGGCACGCTGCACGCGTCGGGATGGGGCAGACGTGTTCCCAGCAGTTCAGGCACGCTCGTCGGGAGCTTCAGAGGGTGAAAATTCACTAGGAACAAATCAAAGTCTGTGGGTTTTCTTCCCCTCGGGTGCTGGGAGGGGAGAGGGGAATGGGCCAGATGAATCCGTACTTGGCTGTAGCTGCAGATCTAAGAGCTCGGTTTCTAGCAGGAGTAAAACCTGAGCCATTGCAGAATCCACCTTAGGACTCAGCCTGGATTTATGCTGCAGCAAGCACACGGGGATCATTTGTTACTCTCCTCCTTCTACCCACTTCCCTGCTTCTGTTAGCAAAAGATTAGTTTGGGGCAGGGGGGAGTTACAGCTTCAGCCAAGCATTTGAGGCTCTCTGTGAAGCAGCCAGTAGTGGAGGCTTTGGTGCTCTCATCTAGAGCCTGATCCCTTGTTCATCCAAGTCCTCCAGGAAATGAGAAACATAAGCTGCAGGTATGTTAGTACATATATGCACAGCGCTGCGCTTCTGGAGCGCCTGGAACACGGAGGCCTCTGAAACCCTGCACTCCTCCTCAAAATGGCTGCCAGATGTGTTGGCTCTACTGAATTCCCTGGAGCCTGACACCAGAAATGCTGAGGTTATTACCAGCTTGGTTCTTGCAGTGTTCTTCCTTCAGTCTTCCAGGCGCGGTGTTGCAAGAGCGAGCGTGACCCCGGATGGCTGCCGTACCTGCGGAGGCTGTCGCTGGCAGGCTGGCGAGCTCGGGGCAAGGCTCGCCGGGACTCTGTTTAAACAAAGGAAGCGTGTTTGTTTTTACAGTTCAGGCTTGGGAGCCTGGGCTGGGATCCTGTGCCATTTCCCTGTGCTAGGAGCAAGATTCTCGAGGAAGACAGCCTCTCCCTTTGCTGCAAAGCACAGCTCTTCCGGGCCGACAAATACGCAACTTATCATCTCTGGCTTGTTGGGGATGGAGACTTGGAAAAGCTGAACCCAGGTTTGGGTTGATATTTGTCTGCAGGTGCAATAAACACTATAGAGACTCCTGAACTACAGTCTGGCTGTCCAGTGTGGCTCCTTGAGCCAGTCTCATAAGCTCTTTGCTGTTGTGGCTGCACTACTGCTTGATCCCCTTGTGACCATGTCAGTCCCAGTGGATTCCAGATCTTGCAGTAGTGCATCTATCTGAGTGTTCAGCACAAGAGAGCAGACTTGCTGTGCAGCTACCTCTAGCAAAAGAAGGCAGAACTTTTAAAACTATTATCTTAAACCACAATGCGTGGTAACTGACTGTTTTTCTGCCAGCAGGTACGCTTTCCCTGCCGCAGTCAGCAGTTTGTTCAAATAACAAATCTTAATGATAAAGAGGTGTTGGAAAGTACTTGAGGTAGTAGTAGGATCTGTAAGGAAAGTGTATCATCTAACATATGCTGCTCTGCCTTTTACTGTGGAAAAGTGTTTCTCAAAATAGTCCTCCTTACTCCTTCGTCTAATTTGCTTTGGTTTATTTCTAGCATCAAAAAGAGAATGTCATTTCACTGGGATACAGCTTTTATAGTAAGTGCAGATCCATATGAGTAGGATGTATCCTGTGCTTCGTAGCCAAGGCAGGCTGTATATGGTGACACTTTTAAGACTATTTGGGTTGTCTCAAGATAGAAAGTGGTTTCCACCATTAAGTGAGTGTGCCCAGGGATGGAGTACATCGGAATCAGCGGGCAGACTTCATGGCAGCTTGTTCAGTTGGACTCACTGCAAATCCAAGGCATGGAAATGCCTGGATTTATGACTGTGCTTGCTGCACAGGAATCTGTGCAGTCTTACATGGGGTAATCAAGTTATTTAAGGAGGCGTGGTGTTGCGGGGGGAGGTATGTGTCTTGCACACCAGTGAATCTTCCATTTATCTTTGCTGTTCAATTCTAAGAGTGTTCTGAAACCATGGAGCTGGAATAGATGTCATGGAAGAATGGCTTCTTGGAGGTGTCTGGCTAAGTGGATGTATGGGTGAGCAAATCCAGGGAGCTTCACCATAAATAAAAGGAAGTGCCTGGGAGCGGAACCTGCAGAGCTGCCCTGACTGGGGCTGTGTGTACGTGAGAAGAGTTCCAGAAATAACAGTAAATAACAGTAAAGCCTTGCTTTGTGCTTCTCTTGTAGCAACCCTCCGCTCAGCGAGGAAATGCTGCCGCCGGGGGAGTGGATGTGCCACCGCTGCACCGTGCGCCGCAAGGTAAAGCCTCTCCTGACAGACACGATCCCTGCCCTTCTGACTGTCCAACTGAAACCTGAATCCTCTGTTCATACCTGCCTCTCCCCTCAGTGTGTACATACACTGCCAGAGTTGCTCTTTGTGCTTGCAGTTGTAAAGGGGTTTGTTAGGAACAGGCTCAAAGAAAACTAAGGGGTCTCGATGAGACCCTCTTGATATTTTTTACCTTGCTACTAAAAGTTAAAACTGAAGTGCCTGATATGCTCTTGCCAAGCTGTGCCTGTTAAACTGCTTTCCTTCCCCCCATTTCTGGAAAGGAGGGAGAGTTGAGGTGCAAAGGAAATGGGAATGGCTCCCATGCTCGAGGAGGTGAGCTGTCTACAGGCAGACCAGGAATCACATTAATGCAGCTT
Organism: Lophotriccus pileatus; assembly: GCA_035583135.1. Taxonomy (NCBI): domain Eukaryota; kingdom Metazoa; phylum Chordata; class Aves; order Passeriformes; family Tyrannidae; genus Lophotriccus; species Lophotriccus pileatus. Next base: position 4,445,431 of record JAWWES010000048.1, read on the forward strand.
TAGCATCGGGGCTGTGATTCTGGTTAATGTGTGTTTTTTAGAAATGTGACTTCACAGCAGTTGCACATCAGCAGAGGGTGAAATCACAGAGAGTTATGATTTCCTGGGCTGTTGAGCAGGATGGGGAGTAGATGATTGGGCAAGATTGTGGCTTGTCTTTTGTTTTTGCCTTGATGCTCTTTCTCCAGGAAGCTGTCTTACACAATGTAAACATCTTATTGCTGTGACCACGTAAGGCGGCATAGCAGAGGGTTTAGAAACTGCACCAAGCTCTCTAGCAACTGTTGTTCCCTTGAAGTGACACCCAAAACAGATTGGAAGAAAACTGTGTGCTCAGCCTTTTGTTCCTGAAGTGATTGCCTTGTTATGTTTCCAGGGTACTGTTCAGCCATCTGCCAGCAGTAAAAATGAAGGTCACAAATCAAAAACAAATAATAAAATAAAAAAAAAAAGAGGTAAAAGAAAAAATCCCCAACATTTCTGTATTAAAAATTGCCTGTCAGCACTTTGCTCATTTTGCAGACCGTGTTAGTGATGGAGTAGATTGGTTCCTTCACATGGGTGATGCTGTCAGGCACTGGAGCAGTGCACAGTTGCCCATCCTGGGCCATGCAGCTTCCCCTCCCATTGCAAAATGGATCTCATGGTGATGGCAATGCATAGTTTTCCTCTGCTGCAGCTCTCCCTGCCCACCTTTTCCAGGATTCCTGTCATCAGGAGATAGCAGAATGTTGTTTGTATATTGTGCTTGTATTCTCGAGCTGACCTTCTCGGTCCATAATGGGTTTGTGTGCAGTGCCAGGATTAATAGACTGCATCAACAATGAACAGTCTGCTGTGGAGTTTCTCAGTGTTGGTAGCAAAGTCAACAGTTGTCTGATTTGTCAAGCGTTCAGGACTAGATGCTGTGAAATGTTGTCCTGATCTGGACTCAAACATGGCTATCCCAAAAGGAGTGACACATGCTAACGTTCTTCCCCATGCTTGGTTCTCTTCAGCTGTTCTGTCACCTGTACCTTAGCTGCAATCAGACTGTTCTTGCTAGGTCAAGGCTTGAATGACTTCAGTTGTAGTGAGTGGCTCGAGCGTTTTCAGATGCTGTTTGTCTTCAATCACATATTTGTCAAGGTTGATGTGCTTTGTTTGTGGCCTCCATGATAAGCCTGCCTATTCATGTCGTGCAGAAGCGAGAACAGAAGAAAGAGCTGGGGCAGGTAAATGGATTGGTGGACAAATCTGGGAAAAGGACCACCTCCCCCACCAGTGACGCAGACCTGTTGGACAGGTCTAGCAGCAGCATCAGGGCTAATGCGCATGCCAGGATCTTGGAAAGGAGAGCAAGCCGGCCTGGCACTCCCACATCCAATGCCAGCACCGAGACCCCCAACTCAGAACAGAATGATGTCGATGAGGACATAATTGACGTGGATGATGACTCTGCCATTGCAGAAATGGACTGTGGGCAGCCCCAGCTGAAGCGACCCTTTGAGCTTCTTATTGCTGCTGCCATGGAAAGGAACCCAACGCAGTTCCAGTTGCCGAATGAACTGACCTGCACCACAGCACTTCCAGGTGAGCCCTGGCTTGTCTAGTGTCGGTGAAGGTGTCTGCAGGTGTGTCCTGCTTCTGTCTTGCCTCGTTTCCCTCTTGGTCCCATGGTAGCTGTGGCTCTAGATATGCTCGCCGGTTAAAGCAGGGGGTACAGAAGTACCCCTGGCTCTCCTGCATCTGTCCTACAGCAGCTGCCCTTCAAATGTGAGCTGTGGGGACACTGCTACTACACACCACCTCCATCAGCACTTGTGATAGATGCTTCTTGTTGTCACCATGGTCTAGGTCATCAATCTGAAAAAAAAAAAATCCAGTTGTCAAAATACTTGATTTGTGATGCAATAATATAGTAGCAAAGTAGTGATTAAGTATATGGGATGTCACTGAAATTGTTAAGTTAAAATATACCTATCTTTAAAGACAGTCTCTGTCACTTAAGGCTAGATTTAGTGGTTGATAAAGGTTCCTTAAGCAGCAATCTTTGCCTTTTTAGTTTGCCTCTGCTCAAGATTATTATGTGTACCTACCAGAAATCAAATCTCTGCTATGTGGATAACCCAAAGCCTTTTAAAATTTACTTTCAGGTACTAGTAAGAGGAGGAGAAAGGAAGAAACCACAGGAAAGAATGTCAAGAAAGCACAACACGAGTTAGACCACAATGGTTTGGTTCCCTTGCCGGTGAAAGTCTGCTTCACATGCAACAGGTACTTGACTCTTCCAGGAAAACTGTTTGGTGTAGCTGCAGCCTTCATAAGAGCAAAGTTCTTGCTGCAAAAAGTAGATGATCTATTCCTTTTTCCATTCTCCTTCATTACTTGCTTACAAGTAATGGAGGAATAATCATCTTTGCTAAATAACAGGTGTTTAACCATGTCAAGTATAGGTGTGTGGCTTCTGCAGCCCTGCATGTTTTAAAATGTAGCCTGAAGACTGACGAGATTGAACCATCTTGTCCTCAGTATTTTTCTATTAAAAAAAATATATAAAAAAATTCTAAAATGATGGTGGTTTAGTAAATGGAGATGTTTGTTTATGGTTCGTGAAGGAAGTATGTGAGGAGGTGACCTTTAGGAAATAGAAATCTACTGAGAGATTTATCAGCCCAAGGCAAATAGGAATATTGTGCTGAAATTGTAAATCCGAAAACCAGTACAAAATACTGATGGTTTTTATAGCTGCATAAAAAAATGCACACATCAATCCCGATTCAAAATGTCAGTGAAAATGAAACCTTTATTTCAGGAACTCAGAGTGAGTTTCTCGAAGTGGGATGAAGACTCAGGTGGCCTTCTGTGGAGAACAGCTGAGAACTTTGTCATAGAGCAAAGACTTTTTTAAAGCCTGGGGATTCAGATATAGTAGTTTTCTGGAGTTTGAGACTTGTTCTGAGAATATCTTGTTGAAGTGCATGTCCCAACTTTACACCTAAATCCGAGATTCCTTTTGATCTCTAAATTTTACTATTTTGCTCTAAATGAATGCTTTTGCCTTGAATTGGTTTTGCAGAAAGTCCACAAAGATCAAGTTACAAATCAGAATCCTTAATTTTTGGTGCAAGCAGCAGTGTAGGGAGAGATAAGCTGAAGTGGTTAGCCAAGCTTGCCTGAATGGTCTGTTTATACTCTATATGCTCTATAGAGAATAAGATTTGGCTCTCTCTTTGCAGGAGTTGCAGAGTGGCACCTCTAATCCAGTGTGATTATTGCCCACTCCTGTTCCACATGGATTGTCTGGAGCCACCGCTTACTGCCATGCCTCTGGGTAGATGGATGTGCCCAAATCACATAGAACACGTGGTGGTAAGCAGGACTATGATTGCAGTATGGTAACCGGATGCTGGAGTGGAACCTGGCAGGTCCATTAAAGGACAAAGTACAACAAATGTAAAACAGCTTCTGAGCTCTTATTGCTCCCTGTAACGCTTGTAAAGCTCCTGCTGCAAGCAACGCGCTCTCCAAAGGAATGTGATGCTGCTCTCTGCAATAAGATATAAAGATGGGGGAACTCCTGCCTGTAAATGAAGCTCACAGCTCAGATTGTGGCTCGCTGACAGCTTGTTTAGTTTTTGACTGGACTCCTTAAGATCTAGATGAGCTTCCAGAACTGGGATACAAAGCAGCACAGTGCTACAAATAGGGGAAGTAATTCTTTGCATGCTTAACCCAAAAAACTTTCATTCCAAGAGGGCGTTTTCATTTGTGGAAAAGCAGTGTACTTGAGACTTAAATACTCAGGAAACAGGGGGCTGAAACAAAGGGCTTGTGCCCAGACAAACTGCTTCTTGAGAGCATTGATGCTGCTTAGCTGGCCTCTAAATGCTTTTGTATTCGTCTCCAGCAATGTGCCCTTTAACAGAAATGGTTAGTGCTGCAGCAAACAAATAGTCTAAAGCTGAGCTGATGCTGTACTGCCAGTGCTACGAGGCGTTATGAAAGTCTTAGGGTACATTAGAGTGACCTGCAGATCCCTAACTCCTGTGGCATTATCTGATCACCCAGCTGAACCAGAAGAACTTGACCCTGAGTAATCGGTGCCGAGTATTTGACCGGTTCCAGGACACCATATCTCAGCACGTTGTCAAAGTGGATTTCTTAAACCGAATCCATAAGAAACATCCTCCGAATCGCAGAGTTCTTCAGTCAGTGAAGAGAAAAGGTTTGAAGGTATGTGTAAACAAGTAGTTAGTTCTTGGTGAAAATCCCTGTGTGTGTATTCTGGTTTGGAAGGGAAACCAGCACACCCCTAGGGATAACCCCTTGGGGAAGGAGGAAAAGAGGGTGGGGTCCAAATGAATGTGTTTTTGAGAGGTCTGGGAGTTAGCAGTTACTTTTCACTACCTGTAGGATTTTAGAAGCTCTTTCTCTTTCAACATTAAGGCTCAACTACTGGAAGTAAGCCTTTAAATTGAGCACAAGCATAGGAGGTACACCACTAAACCTCCCAAAGGTGGCCCTACAGTGAGCTGCTGAGTTTGCTTCCAGGGTGCCTGAAAACTGCCATACAGGCTTCCCTTCTTACTTGCCTTTTTTTGCACGACTTCTCTTATGCTGCAGTCACCATGTTGTACTGCAGTCATGCCTGACCTAAGGGAATAAAACCTATTAATTTCAGCATGGCTACATCAATTTAAAGTACTCAGTCCTTGATACTTCTAATGTACTGTCTGCAGGGTTCCTTTGGGTGAGAAAGCAGCAAACACGAAGCGTAGTGCTGATGAGGCACTTTGTTTAAGTAGTCATTCGTGAGTAATTGTTCTCATGTGTGATCTTCTTTCTCTGCAATGTAGGTTCCTGATGCTATAAAGTCCCAGTACCGGCTTCCACCCCCGTTACTTGCGCCTGCAGCAATTCGAGATGGCGAGCTGATCTGTAACGGGATCCCCGAGGAACCCTTGCAGAAGCACCTTTTGAACACTGAGCACTTAGCCAGCCAGACCGAACAACAGGAGGTAAATGAAGTCAAATGCTCGGACTCTGTGTTTGTAGCTGCTTTGGTACAAAGATCCTCTTCCATTTCAGTCATGATGGAGCAGTTGTCTAGGAAACCAGGCTCAAACTCATGTCTGAAGGTGATAGCTTGTCTTCTCTCTGACACCTTTGCCCATTAAAACTTCACTTTGGCTTTCCAGGTGAGATGTAAAACTCCTCATTTGACACAGGGAAGTGGTGAAATAGTCTTCTGGCCTTAAGAGTAGAGTCAAGGGTTTTCTGTCTAGATGTCATCTTTATTTCCTGGTTGAGGGGAAGTACTTTCCACTTTGATTATGTAAGGCTGCTCTCTGAGACGTTTATTTATATGTTAACGTCACGTTTCCAGGCCGCTTTTTATTGTGGATGGAATTGGACATGTAAATCAAGGTCAAATGAGTGTTTAAATCTTGTGTGAAACTTCTGGCCAGATGCCACAGTGTGAAGGCATGTTGCACTGCAATCAGTGGTGAAGTTCTTCTGTTAGCTCAGATGGGATTCTGCTGTGTGGCAGGTGCACATGTACCATGGAGCTTGAAACTTTGAATAAATCTTTTGCTCTTCCTCTACCTTGTGTAAAAGCAAAGGTGCTTTCCACCCCAGCTTTGGCAGGCCACTCCCTGTACCTGAGGGAGAGCAGCGTTTCTTTCCAGCACGCTGCAGAATGAGTTGGAGGATTGTGTTTGGATAGAAGCCCAAATTAGTGAAAGATGTGTTTGTAACCAGCTGAAGAGTTGCAGCACTTAACAAGTGAAGAGGAGGAGGAGTTTGGGAGTGAGGAAGTAGGTCTCAGCCCCTCTCTGTCCTGTCCCCAGCATGGAGATAAACAGCACGTAATTTTGATTGTGCTTTTGTGCAATCTGGACAAAACTTTTTCCTGATTGTAGATGAGCACCAGAGCAGTTCCAGGCTGCATCTGAGCAGTCAGCAGCACAGCAAGACAGCTGATTTCCTCGAGCTGGTGAATGATGGAGTAACTGTTGAGGTTTTGGGGCACTGCTGCCTCCTGAGCTAACCTGCACTTTTTTCTTCCTTCCAGTGGCTCTGTAGTGTTGTTGCGCTCCAGTGCAGCATATTGAAACATTTATCTGCTAAGCAGATGACTTCGCTTTGGGACTCTGAACAAACAGAGAAGGCTGATATTAAGCCTGTTATTGTGGCAGACGGCTCACTCGCCAACCCTTACCAGGCAGCTGACAAGGCACCCACACCTTCCCTCTATTCCATGTCATCCTGCACCTCAGGGATTACCACCCAGAATTCCTTGAGCTCCTCACAATCCCAGCAGACTTTGTCACAGGAAGATGTCAACTGCAGCTCTTGTATAGATAAATCCAAGAAGGTGTCTTCTTGCGGGACTTCGAATGGGCCGACAGCCTCTGACATTAAAGTGAACGGGCCTCATTTCTATGGTGTTTCGTCCGAATCTTCAGCACAGTTGACTGACTCCCAGAGGCTAATGGGATCTGGGAACACAATACCTGTTTTGTCTCATCGGCAAACGTGGCCTCGGCCCCTCACACCCCCGGCGAGTTGCGGACTTCTGAATCACACCATCGGAACCATTGTCAAAACGGAGAACGTAGCAGGACCCGTTTCTTGTGCACAAAGGGGTTCTGCACCGGTCACGAGTTTGCCTACGTCCATATCGAGCTCCTGTGCCAGCCTGGAGACCACCAGCACTTTGCAAAGGAAGAATGTGCAGACGCAGATTGGGCCGCCGCTGTCGGCAGAGCTGCGGGCCGGGGGCTCCCCGCTCACCGCCACCCGGGCTCTCACCCCTCCCCAGGCTGCAGGAGATGGGATCTCAGCCGTTGGGTCCACAAACAGATTCTGTTCACCAGCACCACCTTCAGGTACGTGCTGAACCGCTGACCTTGGCCCCAGGGTGAGAAGTGTTAGGGCTAAGCTTCATTCAGAACCTCAAGGCTGTAGCAGTGTGTTCTTGTTTAACTGGGAATTGGGCTTTCTCTGGAGAGCCAGAAGTTTATCAGCTCTCCACTGTCTTAGGTCCCTTTATGGGAGCCACAGGATGTATTTTTGCTGGCTGCATATACCTGAGAGGGGAACTCTGTCCTGAGAAGCAGGATAGTAGGTCAGTTTAATTCTGGAAAGCAACAATAACTTTAAATCATTTGGCTGCTGCCTCGCTGTTTCAACAATGGCTGCTTTAAAACCCCAGTGCTGCTGTAAAACTACTGATTTGTTTCAAATGGCCACTTGGATTGCAAGGTAATCAGTCCTTCTTACAAGAGCAGTTCTCTGGGATCTAATCCAAAGTTCAGGCAGTGGTTGTGTCCCCTAGTACAGGTGTGGTTGGAGTCTTCAGCTGCCCTGCCTTGTTCTTGGAAAAATATGGGCTTGGGATACGTTGGTCTGATACAGGATGGTTATGGACTTGGATATGCCAGAGATCCTGACTTGTATCCAAAAACCTTGCTAAAAAGTGTATATACCATTTTTCAGTGTAAAAACATTAAATCAAAGATGTCGATAGATGCTGAAGTCAGAGTAACTGCCCATGGCTCAGATTTTGCAAGAAGCTTTCACTTACATCATTCTCCTCCTGTGCCTTAACACTCAAACTACCAAACCCTTTGTGCAGGTTGGGTGGAAAAAGTCACTGAAAACCGTGCAACAGAGCTGTCTGCCACTTCTCATGCAGTTCCAAGCTGCTCAGTGTGGAGTGGCTCAGGTCTGGTGGTTGCAAAGCAACAGAGGGCAACATGTTTTTATAATTCTGTCTAAAATTCCTCAATGAGTAATTTCTGAGCTTTGCCTCATGTTTGCAAGCAGTCCCCAGGGTACTTGGCCTCCTCGCTTATTGCTGAATAAACTTGGTTACTCTGAGGCTGCTGAATTGACCATGCCCTGCTTAGAAATGCAAGGCTGGGAGAAGCTCTGGTGGAGGAAATTAGACCATATTATAGAACGCTTCTTCCCTGTGGTTTGAAGAGCTCTGCAAACCCTACATAATTTTGCAGTTACTTAAGGTGTTAAATAATTGCCTTTGGTGCAAAGGTTGTGTTCTACAAAATGCAGGTTAAATTCATTACTTGGTGCAGTGTTTCTTGGGAAAGCTGTAGATATGTAGGTTTTCCATCTAACACGATGCATGTACATGTTTGTAACAGAAATTATGGTGTGCTAATTTTGTTGCCAAGTACAAAAATACAAATCACTCCTGTCTTTTTTTTTTTGCCAGAAATTTCAGGCTTATAGTAGTTATAAGGGAACCAAGGCAAGAATATCTGGTATCAGCAACACACGAAAGGGATTTTATTTGCTGGTGTTTGCCATTGCTTCTTTCAACTGCGTGGCCACTGCCAAAGCAGAAGGATTTTATTTTGTAAATAATAAAATCTGCGTATGGCTGTCACATTCCTTCTGGACAATGATGTGCACCCCAGACTTTAGTGTAGAAATAAAAATAGGGCAGTTGTACTTTTTGTGCATGTTCACACCTTGTCAAGCTACTTGGCAAATGTCTCTTAGGTTTAATAAGTTCTTCAAGCTCCTGGGGAATTGGTGCTCATCTTTCCACTGTCTGTAGGACATCACAGGGAATAGGAGCTTAAATGTATAGGTCTAGAATTCCTCTAGCAGTTGGAGGTGGGGCAGAAGCTGAAGCTGGCTCTGTGTTGGAGGCACACACAAGTCCTCCTGTGAGCAGAAGAAAGCTCCTGGCCGCTAGTTCAGGCCTTTTTCAAAGCATGACTGTGAGCAAAATGAGTCACTCGGAGCAGCTTGGCAGCCAAGGGCAGCCCGAGGGCTGGGTGCATGTCTGGCGAACGTCACAGTGACATATCTTCTCTACACCATCTCTCCCTGTAGATGGTAAGGTCAGTCCCAGCACCTTATCCATAGGAAGCGCTTTACCCTCATCACTCACTTCAAACTCCGCAGCTATGTTGGACTTCACCAGTTCCCTGAAAGCGTTTATGGATGGCGGTGAGTATTTAACTCATTATCAGCCTCCACCAGCCCTGTGCGTTTGCTTCCCTAAAGCATTCCATCCCTCCTTGAGGAAAAGTCCCTGAGATAAAGGGTTGCAGTCAGGTGAGGGAGGGGCTGGGTGTGCATTACCTTAAATATGTCACATGCTTCCCTGCTCATAGTGTTGCCAAGGCAGCAAGGCCAATGAAGTGTTTCTGCCTGAAGCTTTTCTGGGGAAGGATCACAACTGGGCTGCTTTCCAGGTGGAATTCACATGCAGAAACCTGCAGCCCTGCCATGTTGTGGTGCTCACTGCAATCCAGAGCTGTTCCCAGCGGGTGTCAAGTCCAGCGGCAATAGATCTTGTAGTGGAGCAGTCACCTGAGCGGTGATGCTCTAATGGGTCCGTTAATTTCTGATTTATTTCTGCTTCTGTCAGTCTCCTAGACTGGCCTGGGTTTTATTTCCTTTTGTTGCACTTGGCAAGAGATGCCAAACGTTAGCAAAGCGCCTTCAGGAGGAGATTGCTGAGCAGCAAACATCAGTAGAACAGCGAGGCTGTTGCCAGAGATGACTTCTACATCTAAAGAACAGCCTTTCTGGCATTGCCAGTGTGACCCTCTTTTCTTGGGTGAACCCCACTGCCCAAACTTTCCTCTCTGCTATTGGGAAAAGCTGTTACAGCTCTTCCTCCTCTCCTTGCCATTTTAACTATTGCTGATGTGGAGAATGCTCTTGGAAGAGGAGGTTACCCAGCCTCCTTGCTGCAGGAAAGCAGACCTGTGTAGGGCTTTACAAATAGAAATACTTCAGAGCTATGAGAAGATCTGCTTTAAAGCTCATTAATAATATTGTCTGAATTGCCCTGTTTGGTTTAACTGACCCTGCTACGAGTGGGTGACTCGAGCATGAGCCTGTAGCAGCTTCAAAGGTGGTTTACAGCTCTCTGCTTCCCAAAGGGGTGCAATGGCCACTTCTGCAGGCCTGTTGATTCTGAGCCAAAACAGCAGATTTTCAACCTCAGTCAATCCTTGTTCCCCCAAACTTCTGCTGGCTGCCTCACCTGTAGCTCTCCAGCCGTGGCTGGCACTCTGCTCACAGCAGATATATGAAATAATAGCTCACCTATGGGTAAGAGTCTTGATATTGCAGAATTGGTCCAGTCTTTGCTGTTAAAGCAAATGGCAAGTTTAAAAGTTAAATCCACTGCAGCTCAGATTACACCCTTTCCATGAATAACTTACTAATTGCTTTTTGTTTATTAACAGAGATTGAGATAAATATGCTGGATGAGCAGCTGATCAAGTTTCTGGCCTTGCAGAGAATACATCAGCTCTTTCCTCCCAAAGCTCAGTCTCTAGCGAGCAGTGTCAATTCCCATCAGCAGTCTCCTGTGGGAAACCACATTGAAGGTAAGAGCAGCCCTAGAATAGTTGGGTTATGTTGAGCCATAGCTTTTTGACACTCCCTTGCCTATTCCTTGAAGGAGATCTCCCTCTTCTTCTGGTATCTGTATCACTTTTCTTTCCTCTCATACCCCCGACTCTGGATATCCACTGGCCAGAAACTCCTTCAAGTTCCTCTCCATAACTGTTTACAAGTTTCACCAATGGGAATACTTTTAGATTTTCTGTTTCAGTAGCTTCAGGTTTGCTGTTGGAAATCTTTAGCAACGTTGTATTTTACTCATCTTAGAATTAGTAAGAAATGAAAAGGTTCAGCTGAGGAGCTTGGTGGGGTTTTTTTTGTCCTCACCTTTGAGATGGGCAAGAGGAATCTGTGAATTCCTGCTCTGTCTTTCTGGAGACAAGTATAAGAACAGTAGGAACTGGGGCACAGAATATATGTGTGACACTGTCATTGGCTGTTGAGAATAATGTCACTGTCAAGCTGAAACCACTAAATATGACTAATGCAAATAATGGAAAACAACTTGTGTGTCCGTTGGAAATCTCCAGATTCCTATTTCAGCTTTGGCTTTGTTTATGATCACTGGTATCACCTAAAGCTGCAGGGCAAACATGACTTCGTGTTCCTCTGCATGCAGCCAGTCAGTTTAATCTGCTTTCAAGCACTAACTGGACAGCCTTGCTGTGGAAGCAATTCTCTGCTCCCCCCTCTGCTATGCCTGGGGGTAAATATCCCAGATAAGATCTTTGGAAGTCAGTCAGTAATCTTTTTCTGAAGCTCTGTGCTTGCCTGCTGTAGCATCACAGCATTCCCTAAATGCTTGTCAATCTTCTTGTGATCTGCCGTAGGACACAGCAGAAGGCTGTGGTATGAGCTGCCTTCCTGGTCTGGAATTCTTCAGCAGTCTGCCTTTCTCGAGGCAGATTGGTGCTGTCTTAACCCATCACCCTTTTTGGGCAGGAATGATGCATCCAGCTGACTGTTTAGCATTGCTGATGAAATGTTAGACCCAAAGCCTATAGTGAGCCCTGCAGAGCCAGACAGCTGAAAGGACTGAGGGCAGCTGAGCAGAGGTGGAACCTGCACGTCCAGCGATGCCACTCGCTGTGGCCGCTGTTCTTGGCGTAGGTGCTTCTTGAAACAGTCCTTCATAAACCTCATCTTCTGTTCTGTGATTTCACACTCTTGGTGTAACGCTGTCCTGCAGATGTGTGTCAGGAGAGGCCTAAACTGGGTGTATAAGGGCTTTACCTCCAAAAGACAGTGCTGAAATCCTGGCTAGGCCTGTGTGGCCCACTGGACTTCTATGTCTGTTGCACAGAAGATTTTCTGTCCAGTTAACATGGGCATGAGAGTGTGTGATTTGAACTTGGAGCTGCTCTGGGGGGCTCAGCCCTGGACCAGCTGTTGTCCAGTGAGCCATAGGGACCAACCTGAGGGTAAAGGAGTACACTCAATAAGTCATCCTGTTTGGGACCTGGGTTGGTCCCAGGCCAGGCCCAGTTCAACCAGCGTGTTTTTCCTGCAGCTTCTCTAGAAGTGAAATCACAGCTGTTAAGTTGGTGACGTTCACCAGCACCAGTTTTTTCTAAATGGCACTTTGACAGGAAAGACTGAGCTCTTTGATTACCCAGAGTGGAAGAGATTAAGCAAGAAGCCAGTGGTAGGAGGCTTGTGTGTTCCTCAGCGAGGCTCCATTGTGTTAATGCTCTCCCATTTGCATGGCTTCTGTGGGTTATTGGAGAGAGCAGTTTTCTCTGACTAGCAAGAAGATGTTTCTAATGCACAAACATTCCTAGAGGGTTGGGAATTGGCATTTAGGCCAAAGCTGACTGCGTCCTGCTCAGGATCTGTGCTGTCTGGGCTGGGGAAGCTGAGGTCAAGCAGCTTTCCCAGCTGATAACATTGTTCAAGCAATTCCTTTTTATCTTGCAGTGCAAAGAAAGGAAGTGCAAGCCCGGGCGGTGTTCTATCCTCTGATGGGCTTGGGGGGTGCAGTCAACATGTGCTATCGGACCCTCTACATTGGGACAGGTGAGTGGCTTTTTCCTGCCCTGACCTTTCAGAATCAGGGTGGTTCTCCCTGGCTCTCCCAAAGGTGTTTGCCAAGTGGGAGTCAAAGGAAACAGACTCATTGTGACTCCTTGTCCTGGGATTCTGTGCTGCCAAGAAACCTGGAAATCCCCCATCTGCTTGAACCTGTGTGAGGTGGCACCTTTGTAATCCGGTGTCAAAACTAGGACAGCTGTCCTGGAGATTCAGTGCCTGGCTGATGAGAGAAGAGCTATGGTTTGCTTGCGGGTCTGGTTTCTTGATGCTTAGATTCTTCTGGTGCTCTGGGTAGACCCAGCAGCAGTGAAATGCTCTTCAACCTTCATGGAGCTGCTCTCTCCCTTCCCCCACTGAAACTTTGTTTGGTGGCTTATCGCAGCATTATTCATGCAGTCCTGGGAGCAGGACAAAGGCAGTTGCTCCCCTGTTGTTTTGCTAATTGAAGTTTAATTCTGTCTGTTGTTCTCTGCTGCCTGACAGTTGTTTTTTTTTTTCCAAAGCAACTGAGCCTGTTTTGTCCTCTCCCATGACAGGAGCTGATATGGATGTGTGCCTTACAAGCTATGGTCACTGTAACTATGTGTCTGGCAAACATGCCTGCATATTCTATGATGAGGTGAGTGCCTGCCTGAGGGTTTTTTTTAATTATTATTTTTATTATTTGGTGTGCATGGCAGTGGGAGCTGGAGATGCAGGCAGCAGGTTGTCTTTGTGTGGTGCTCCTTTGTGGACTGCAAAGTAAGAGCCAGGGCTCAGTGTGTTTCACTCCAGTGAAGGCTGTGTCAGCGTTTTCTGTCAAACCTTTTTCTGAAGCACAGAGCTCTGCCAGCATGATTTCTCTGAGCTCACTGCCCGTGGGCAAAGACTGACCACAAGTCAGCACTGTCACTGCTGGTGCCTAGGGAAAGAAAAAGTCATAGGAATGGTCTGATACTTTTTGATCCAGACGTGTTGTTAATAAAAGCTCAACTTTCTTTACATGTCAACATCGAACCTCAGCTGCAACAAATCCAGGGAATTGCTCTAAGCCCCTTGTTTTCAGGTGTGATGGGGGAGCAAAGTGTTCATACCCTCTGTAGTACTCTGTATAAATTATTCATTTAGCTGAAATTTTGGTGAAGCTCGCAGCATAAACAGAAATCTACAGTTTCTCCTTAACTACAGCCCAGAGATTAGTTTGTTCTTGAAGTAAACAGACCAGAAGGCCTGCCAATAGCAGCGCTGCTGGAGATGTCTCCTAGCATAGAAACGGTCTTTGAAGCAAGATCGAGTCTTTTATATCACCATTTGTCAACCAGCTCCTGAGTAGGATCCAGGATTAACCCACAGCCAGCTTTAGCCATTGCTCCAGTGCACTACAGGCACAGAACGCACTCAGTAATGGGATCCAGACCATAAATCTGTGTAGAAGCATCTACAGTGGTCAGTCCTATATCAGGCTCTAGGGACTGACATTCCACACTCCAGCAGGTTTTCTGTGGCCGTGGTATCTCTGGAAAGGGAGAATTCCCCTTCCTTGAGCTCCTGTCTGCTGGTTCTCCTTCTGCAGTCTAGCAGCTTGCTTCAAAACTTACTCCCCTGTGCATGGGGAGTTTTTATAACTTGATTAAAGCACTGTGGTCCCTGGGGGACGAGGTCTTCAGCTCTCAGATGATTCCTGCGAGCTAACCTGAAATCTCCTCCGCTCTGTCAACATCCTCTGCAAAGCTCAGCTGAGCGTGACGCTGCTTGCGTAACGCTGCGTGTCACGGTAACGTCTCCTGGCATTTCAGCGTCTGCACAAGGCCTGTAAACCCCAGACTGCCTCTATCCTGCGGCTGCTGCAGCACGTGGCATCCCCTCTGCCAGCTTGTGCCTGCTTTCCAAAGCACATCTCTTCCTGCCAGGCACAGGTATTGGGCCAAGTTTGCATCAGGTGTGCCCATAAAGTGGTGTGCTTGCTTTGTGAGCATCAGCTTGAATAGCCTGTTTCCAAAGGATGTGTTTGTCCAAGTGCAGTAGGGAAAACCCACTTCCCTTTGGCCCTCCTTCCCTGCCAGGAAGCAGATGAAAAGCTGGTTGTTGTGTGAGCATGAGCCACGCACAGGGCTCGGGTTGGTGGTCTCTGAAGCTAGAGGATATTTCACAGCTCTCATTTAACCATCAACAGTGGTTGTGATTCAGTGCTCAAGAGGGGTGCATGGGCAGAAACCCTTCTGACTGACAGAGGGCAGGTTTAGATTAGATATTAGGAAGAAATTCTTCCCAGTGAGGGTGGTGAGGCCCTGGCACAGGTTGTTCAGAGAAGCTGTGGCTGCCCCATCCCTGGGAGCTTCCAAGGCCAGGCTGGACAGGGCTTGGAGCAACCTGGTCTCATGAAAGGTGTCCCTGCCCGTGGCAGGGTGCTGAAAGATGATCTTTAAGGTCCCTTCCAACCCAACCCATTCTCTGACTCAGTGTCTTGATTCCCTCCTCTTCCCTTTTTTTCAGAATACGAAGCATTACGAGCTGTTGAACTACAGTGAGCATGGGACGACCGTGGACAACGTTCTGTATTCGTGTGACTTCTCGGAGAAGATGACGCCCACTCCTCCCAGCAGTATTGTTGCCAAAGTGCAGAGTGTGATAAGTGAGTGTTGAGGCAGAGCCAGCCCCATGTACCACCACAGGGAGTTTTTGGAGGGGATGGGAGCGGGTGGAAGTGTATTCCTTGTTGGTGCCCATTGTTCTGCAGTGGCTGGTGCACCCTCTGCATGAAGGGAAGCCTCACCACAGGTCTTGTGGGGTTACACAAGACCTTCCTCTGCAGCCTAGGGCGCTCTCTGCTCTGCTGTTAACACCACTCCAGCCTCCAGTGGTGCAGTTACCAAGCTCCAGGTCCAACCCTGAGGCCTTTCCCCTGGCATGTCCTCCCTTCCCAGGCTGTGAGAAGATCTGGGCTGTCCTGCAGGCATCCTGTCCCCACGTGGCTCACTCCTGTTCTCCACCTGATCAGCTTCCTCTTTTTGGGCTTGCAAAATAGATATGTAAATGCCTCTAACTGTCGGGGACTGTGAGGAGATTCCTGTTTCCCTTAAGATCAGCTGCTCGCTGCAAACTGCAATACCTCATGGCTGAAGGATTTTACCCCTGAGGCACCTCAGCAGCCACCCCTGTTGATAAAAACAAGCTGTCGCCGACCTGCCTAAATCTTACCAGTTTTTTTAATTCTTTTGCAGAACGACATAAAAGCAGAAAACAAGAAGAGGAGCCACATGAAGAAGCTGCTGTGATGAATTCACAGGCACAAGGGCAGCATCGGAAACCTTGTAACTGCAAAGCCAGCAGCTCCAGTCTGATCGGGGGCAGCGGGGCTGGCTGGGAGGGGACGGCCCTGCTCCACCACGGCAGTTACATCAAGCTGGGCTGCCTGCAGTTCGTTTTCAGCATCACCGAATTTGCGACCAAACAGCCCAAGGGGGATACTGCCTTAGTACAAGACATGGACTTGGAGGAGAAGCTTTCTCTGAAACCCCACCAGGTGCCCGTGCTGCGGTCCAACTCAGTTCCCTAGGAATTTTTAGGAAGAGAGCTTTTGGATTAAGGAAAACGCCCTCAGACTCTTGCAATGCAAAAATGTACAAACCGAGGTGGGATTTTTCTGTGTCGGCCCAGAGACTGTTCACACGCCGTTTGCATGAAATGAAGAACGTTTAACTTTTTTTAATTTTTCTTTTTTGCTCAAGTTTTAGGGGCATTTGCACATATATTTGTACTATACATTTCATTTTAAAAGGAAAACTGCAGTGAGAGCAGGACGCGTCAGAGCGAGGGGCGACCGCTGTCTGACTCGAGGACTCTCTCTGACAGATAGTTCCCATGCAGTTGTAAAATAATCAGAAACTTGTTCTATTTTGTGCCAGTGACAATAGTTTTATATTAAAAGAGAAATACAGTTTTCATACAGCAAATCTATACAATATCATTGTTTTATTTAATGTAAAGAAGCGCTCTTCTTCCCACAGTTATTTTTTCCCATCCCTCCCTGCTATGGTTGCACTACAAGTAGCTACTGTGTATTATGGGCAGTGAGAAATGAGTTCTTTTCCTGGTGTCCATCCTATTTTTTATTTCAAATAAGGAAAAGTGTTGGATTCTGTGTAAATACATCAGTGATGGCATTTTTCAATGTTTTAAAGCTGTGTACAGTGCTACATGTGGTATGACGTTCCTCAAATTGTCTATTGTAGCAGATCGTTTGTCGTAACCTGTCTGTCTCTTTTGTTTCTCTGCCACCTCCCCGCAGCAGAACAGCTAGTTCCACTGTACATAGTAATTGTAACGTTTTAGACTTTACAGAAACTTTCCTGTATTCTGTATATAAAAAAAAAATACTTCACATTCTGTTTTCTCGACTGTCTGTCTTCACTCGTGTCACCACAACCTGGAGCTTCCCCCTGAGTGTCTGACCACAGTGGAGGAGCCTGAGGTCCTGTAAGGGGGATGTGAGGGGATGCTGGTGGTGTGGGAGGGAAGAGGGTGTGGACTGGAAGGTGATAAAAGCACCAAAACCGAGTTAAGGTGTAAGGGACTTTTGAAGGTCATCTAGTCCAACTCCCTGCAGGGAGCAGGGAAGTCTTCAGGTCAGTTGGGTCCAACCTCACTTCAGATGGTTCCAGGGATGTGGCACATCCAGTTCTGGGCTCCTCAGGACAGGGGAGAGATGGAGTGCCTGGAAGCAACCTGGAAGATGAGGGGACCTGAAGCACCTCACAAGGGAAAGCCAAGGGAGTTGGGCCTATTTAGCCTGGAGAAGAGTGGACTGAGGGGATCTTACCCATGTCCTTGAGAAGCTGAAAGGGGTGTGTCAGAGGATGGAGGTAGACTCTTCTCAGGGGTACTGAGCAATAGAACAAGAGTCAGTGGGCAGAAATGGGAAGAAGGGAAGTTTCACCTCAACGTGAAAAGGAACTTTTTTGTGCAGGTAACTAAGCATTGCAACAGACTCCATGGGGAGTGGTGGACTCCCTTTCCCTGGAGATATTCACAAAGTGGTTACAGTCCCAAGTATGCTCCAGGGACTGGACTAGATGACCTCCGGTGTGGTCCCTTCCTACCTGAACCATCCTACGATTCTGTGATCTCCCACCCCTCGGGGCAGGAGTGGTGGGGTCTGGCCTGGGGGGGCAGCGGGTGCCCCCTGCCCTGTCCCCCGGGACATCGATCGGGGGCCGGGGGGCTGCGCTGACCCGCATTCACCCGTCTCCTCGGAGCCACGAATCGACCTCGCTTACCCTCCCCTCGAGTCGCGCGTACCTTGCCCGGTCGGTCCGTCGGTCCGTCCCGCCGCCGCGGGGAGGCGGGGGCGACTGCGGGGCGGCCCCAGCGCGGCGGGGCGGGACCGGGAGGTGCGGGGAGGTGCCGGGCGGGGCGGAGGGGGGGTGGAAAGGGACCTACCCCGTCGGCGCGGCAGCGGGATGGGGTGGGCGCTGCTGGGCGCGGGGCTGCTCCTGGCGCTGTACACGCTGCTCCGGCACGGGCTGCGCAGCGCCCCGCGGCCCCGCGCCCGCCCCGCGCTGCGCGGCCGCACCGCCATCGTCACCGGTGAGCGCCGGGAGGGGCCGGGAGGGACCCGGGGCAGGCCCGGCCCCCGCTCACCCCCGCTCACCTCCGCTGCGCAGGGGGAAGCAGCGGCATCGGGGCGGCCACGGCGCTGGAGCTCGCCCGGTGCGGGGCCCGGGTGATCCTGGCGACCCGCAACGCCCTGCGGGGAGAGGCCGCCGCCAGCCGCATCCGCACGGTGAGCGCCCGCACCGGCACACTTCCCCCCGGGGGACCTCCGGGCACCCTCCTGGGCACTCCCATCCATGTGACATCCCAAAGTTGTACGAGGGCATCCCCAGACACCCCCATGGCATCCCCAGGACAATCCTGGCACCCCACGGGCAACTCCAGGAGACTCACAGGATACCCCCCCCATTGCACACCTCCCCTGGCACCTCAGGGTGGGACATCCCTGGATATCACATGGGCACGCCCAGACACCCCCATGGGCACCCTGAGGACACTGCCATGGCATTCCCTCAGCCCAGCAGCGTTACCCTGAGAAACCCACAGGTACCCCCAGGAGACTCCTCGGACACCCTTAGGCACCACCACGACACCCAAGGGGACATCTCTGAGCACCACATGAGCAACTCCCTAAACATCCCCGTGGGTACACCAGGAAAACTCCCAGGCTCTCCCAGGAGAACCCCGTGGCACACCCCAGGGACACAAAAACACCCAAGGCATGGGCACCCTGTACCACGGGGGGATCTGCATGGGCACTCCTTTCATGCTGGGGGGTCCCAGCACATTGCAGCCCCTGAGCATGCTACAGTCCCTTCACCCCGGGCTAGAACCACCCCCAAAGCATCCCCTCTGTCCCCACCTGGATCCACCCCCACCCCAGTCAGAGTACCCCCACCCAGGGCAGGATACCGCCCCTGGCTGCCCCCCAGCCCTGCCCCAGGCTCTGCTGTGCTGACAGGAGACAGGGAATGAAGAGGTGCGGTTCATGCACCTGGACCTTGCCAGCCTGCGCTCAGTGCGAGCCTTTGCCAGCACCTTCCTGCGCCAGGAGCCCCACCTGCACCTCCTCATCAACAACGCGGGTGAGTGCCGGGACCCAAACCCCCCCTGCACCCCTGGGACATCCCCCACGGGCTGCCATTGCCTTCTTCGCAGGGGTGAGCGCCGGGGGCACGACAGAGGACGGCTTCAGCCTTCCCTTCCAGGTGAACCACCTGGGCCACTTCCTGCTGACCCAGCTGCTGCTGGAGCGGCTGCGGAGCTGCGGGCCCAGCCGGGTGGTCATCGTCGCCTCCAGCGCCCACTGTGCCGGCCGCCTGCGCCCCGAGTCCCTGGGCCGCCCTCCCCCAGGGCTGTTCTCCGCCTTCCAGGACTACTGTGACAGCAAGCTGGCCAACGTGCTGCACGCCCGCGAGCTGGCCACGCGGGAGCAGGACACGCGGGTCACCTGCTACGCTGTGCACCCAGGTAGGACCCGGCGCTGGGTGGGCTCACCATGGGTGTCTGTCTGGGGTGTGCTCTGCACACCTTTGTGTCCCTGCGTGTCACGACCTCGTGCTTTGCATGGTGAAGTCACGTGCACAGGGCTGCTGTTGCACAGGTGTCCTTGCACAGAGCACCGTGCACCCCCCCACAACCCTTGCACGGCCAGGGCAGGTGTGGCAGTGCCAGCAGAGATTCACAGCCACGCTGCCCGTGCCAAGGCCACCATGGCCATCTCCCCCGTGTGCTGTGGGGACGCTCCACGTCCGCTGTCCCCCGTGCAGGGTTCGTCAACACGGCGCTGTTCCGCTACGCGCCGCTGTGGCTGAAGCCGCTGCTGCTGCCGCTGGCCTGGCTGCTGTTCCTGGACCCCTCCGAGGGCGCGCAGGTGGTGCTGGACTGTGCCACGCGGGACGGCCTCGAGCCCCTCAGCGGCCGCTACTTCACCGACAGTGGCCCCCAGCAGCCGTGGCCACGGGGGCGCGATGACCGGCTGGCACGGGCGCTCTGGGAGGGCAGCGAGCGCCTGGTGGGGCTGGGGGTGGACGAGGTGGGACCCTCCCCAGCTGTCCCTGCTGCTCCCACACAATAAAAATGATGGTGGTGATGGGGGAGCCCGTCGGGTCCTGTGTGGGGGTGAAATGGGGATGTGCAAGGGGCCGTGGCACCGCAGGGGCAGGTGGGCACGTGAGGGGTGCTGGCCCTTGACAGGCACTCACCAGGCCCTGCTCTGCCTGGGGGAGTGTGTGTGACACAGAATGAGTGTGCAAAGGAAGGGGGGTATGCACTGCAGTGTGTGCACGGCGGGGTAAGGCAGCGGTGGGTGTGCTGCATGCACACACACACAGAGCAGCACACGCATCCCACCTTGTACGTTTGTGTGCGCACTGCAGCACACACAGACCTCCCTCACTTGCACACGCTGCACACCCGTTGCAGTGTCACCCCCTCCTTGCACACCCATTGCAGTCCCTCCCTTGCACACCCCAACATGGCGGCGCCCACGGGCCTCCCCCGCCGTGAGGCGCCGACCTCCCCAACATGGCGGCAGGTCCCGCCCCCACGGGGTGCTGCACCGACCTCCCCAAGATGGCGGCGCCCGCGGGCCGCGCCCCCGCCGAGCGAGGCGCGGGGGGTTGTGGGGGCGGGCGGCGGTGTCGGGGGCGTCGTGAGGCATTGCCTCACGGTGGGGCCCAGCGAGGCGCTGGCGGTGTCAGGTACGGCCCGGGCTGAGGGGTAAGCACTGAGGGAGCTGGAGGTCCTGGCTGTGAGGGGTTTGAGAGGTCCCTGTCGTGAGGGGACCGTGAGGGAGCTGCGAGGGGTCTCTGTATTGGGGTCTGCTGGGAGCGGGGGATTGGGGGTCTTGGCTGAGAGGGGCTCTCAGTGGTTTGAGGAGGGGGACGGGGACCCCGAGGGAGTTGGGAATAAACGGGGAGAGGGGAGATGCTGTATTGGAATTGGGGGGCATCTCTGTAATAGGATCTGCTGGGAAGGGCTCCTGATGGGAACTGGGGGGTCTTGGCTGTGAGGGGAATGCCAGGGTTTGAGGGATCCCTGTCGTGGGGGGATGCTGAGGGGAATTGTGGGGGTATCTGTAATGGAATTGGGGGGCATCTCTGTAGTGGGGTCTGCTAGCAAAGTCCCTGGTGGGAACTGGGAGGTCCTGACTGTGAGGGAAGTCTCAGGGGTTCCAGGGGTCCCTGTCCTGAGGGGACCTTGTGGTGTTGTTGTTCCAGGGGTGTCCTGCTGTGGGTGGGCACTGAGGTGCTGGGGGTGTCCTTGTGAAGCAGGGCTGGGGGGCAGCTCCTGCTGTGTGGATCCCCTGGGCTCTGGGGTGGGGTCCCTGCATGGACCCCGGGGCTCCGTGGTGGGGTCCCTACGGTGCAGAGCAGTGGGCAAAGTCTGGTGCCAGCAACACCCCCGATGCTGCTGATTTTGGATGATGAGGAAGGGGAGCTGGGTGTGAGCACCCCCCCGGGGCAGTGCACTGCAGGCTTGTCCCTGGGGTGCCCATCTCATCCATCACGTCCTGCTGCTGCTTCCTTACCAGCATGTCGCCTGGACTCTTGGTGGTGCTGGCACTGGGGGCAGGTGGTGCCCGTCAGATGTGTGGATTGTTACCAGCAGCAGACCTGGTGGCTGAGGTTGGGGTTAAAAATAAACCCCAAGTGAAATCCCGGGTGTCTGATCAACCTGTAGCTGCTCCAACACTGCTGAAGCTCCCGTCTGCACTTTGGTGTGGACCAGGCTGAGGGCAGACAGGACTTAATTAATTGTTGTTGGGTTAATTAGTGTTTCTTAGGTGATGTAAGGGCTGGGAGCTTCACTCTGTGACAGACTGGGGCCAACTGCAAGGTAACAACCAGCTTAGATACAGATGTTGATCACTTCAGGTGTCCTCAGTCATGTCACACCCCCTTTGTCAGCACTGGCCCAGCTTTGGGGCGGGTGCTGTGACACTCAGACCTAAACTCACCCATGTGAACATCAAGGATGTGCCTCAGTCATGGCTCTGCGTGTGGAACTGCATTGTTGTGTTTTTGGAGCCGAAGTCTCCAGTGGACTGTGGCTGGTCTGTTATCAGTTCATCTCTCTCAGCTAACAGACCTGTTACAGGAATTCCTGAGGAGATGCCAGGAGCAGGCTGCAGTCCTGCAAACAAATGTGCCCGCTGTGGGCATATCACCAACCACACCTGCCAGATTCCTGGAGCAGCGGCGTTCCTTGCGGTTCCCTGGTCGCGTGCACATCTCTGCAGTTCCCAGTGGAATCTAGAGCTGATGTTTTGCTTCCCTCCAGAGAGACTCCCGTCAAAATTGGCGCTGCTTGGTGAAACGCCACATTTGCAGGAAGATTGGGAAGCTGTGCTCCAGGTGTGCCCTCAAGTCTTAGAGCTTGGGTTTGCATCTGTTCAGTTCTGGAGTTTACAAAACAAGGCTCGAAGTTGTGTTCCTCCAAGCAAAAGAGAGGACCTCGAGGGCCAGCATTAATTTGTATGATACTAAGTTGGATTTGAGGAGAGAGGAGAAGGGACTAAGAAACCAATGATAATTACCGATAAACCAAAATAATATTAAATAGATTTTAATTAATTTAAATAAAATATTATTAAAAAGAGGCTTTTGCCTTGCAGTCTTGAATTGTCATACAGTTGTTGTTCGAAAGTCTTCACTTTGTGGGAGGGCACCTCCAAATCATGAAGCCAGTTGAAAGTTTTCTTTATTGTAAATTTAGCCTGTGCCTCTTGGCCTTTAGTGGTGGGCCTCCCCTGGCATGTGGGTGTTTTCTGGGGAGGACTGTTCTTTCTTTTCACTCTCTTGTGAGATATTTGAGTTCCTCCAATGTTCAAGGAGCAGCCGGCTGTGCCTTGGGAAAGTGGAGCTTCGTAGCCTTATTTGGGAAGCTGCTTCCCAGGCAGGGCTCAGCTCTCTCTGCTGGCACTCATGGCCTTCCCCTGTTGAACAATATCCACCTCCTTCTAAGAAACTGCACTCAGCTAAGTGATCCACCGGTGAATTGTGGAGCCCAGGGTTTGTAAGGCTTTGTAACTATGGTCTTCCCAAATTTTGGGACTAACTTCACTGGGTGAGGTTTGGTGCAAGCTCTGAAGAGGTGTTGGCAGGCGCCTGGCGCATCACTGAGCCTGCTGCAAGCACAGCTGGAGCCAGTTGAGTTTTCAGGGAGATACACAAAGTACCTCTTCATCCTAATACCCAAATATTTCCACCAGCCAAATAGGCTGTGAAATGCTGGGTTTGGGTTACAGTCTGGTTGAATGCAGCTTTCGTGGGATCGATCTGCTGATTTTGAAATATGACGCTGTAATATTTCCACAGAGTCTCACAGTAAGGAAATATAACTTCTAATGGCCATGTTCATTGGACAGTTACCAAACAGTGTTGCCCAAATCTCTGCAGTTGGGACACTTTCCATCTGGCTGTGGTGGGCTGCAGGGTGGCACCGTGTG
The DNA here is from genome assembly GCA_035583135.1 of Lophotriccus pileatus. Lineage (NCBI taxonomy): Eukaryota > Metazoa > Chordata > Aves > Passeriformes > Tyrannidae > Lophotriccus > Lophotriccus pileatus. Next base: position 4,468,829 of record JAWWES010000048.1, read on the forward strand.
GGAGCAGTCCAGCAGCAGAGGAGCTCTGAGGGGAACACCGGGGGATATGTGACAGGGAAAGGGAGAAAAAACTACAGCTTCAGCAAAAATTCAGGGTGTGAAAGAAGGAGAAAGATCAGGGGAATTCAACCCATCTGTATTTCCTAGAACACTGCAACTGCTCATAACACCTAAAAGAACACAACTACACGTATTCACCATGTCCAGCTAATCTGATTCCCCCTTGGGTGAGCAGAAGTCAGCCTGAGAAATACACTCCAGCCCAATGTCTCAAACTTTACTTTAGTGCAACACCCTTTGGGGCTCCTTGGTGCCTGTCAAAGTGAAAAAACAACTAGCAGGTAATTCTAGTTTTGTGTAGGCATTTGCTGTTGCACCCCAGCAGTCAGGGGTAGTCAACCTTTCCAGAGCCAGTCTAAGCTCTCCCATTCTGGTGCTGCATCCCTCTTATCCCTGCAAGAGCTGACTGTGATTTTGAGACTGGTATTTTCATGGTACTGCTCTAAGTTGAAAGCCTGAAATAAAGATTTCTTGAGGCTTTGCAATCCCTCCTTGCAAGAGAACTACAGTCCACAGTGCAAGGAGGAACAGGTTTCTCAGATACTATAAAATGAATATGAAACTGCCGGGAAAACCATTGCCAGGGAACTTGACAGTAGCTCACTGTTCAGCTGAAAGAATTTATCAAGTAAGTCCCTTGTTTTGGCTTGGATAATGGAATCGAGAATGTGCTTATTGAATTTACAGAGAGTACTGAGCTGGGAATGGGTTTGAGAGCTTTGAAGAGCTGGATTAGAGTCAAAACAAACTCAGAAGATTGACCCAATGGGCTGAACTGAGAAATGCAGAGATTACACTGAGGTGAGAACAACTGATTGCATGAAAATGGAGTAAGAAGGTCCAGGCCCTGTCCTGTGGAAAGATGAGGTGAACAGCAGGAGCCATCTGTGCCCTAATGCTGGTGCTGTTCCAGTTCTTCAGCCTCAAAAATAACAGGAGTTTGTGGGAAGGAGCAGGCAGCTTCAGCGGGGTCTCATGTGAGGTTTTGCCCTGTCTGTGTTCATGCTTTCATTTCAAACTGTCCCCCAAGGCTGAGCTTGAGGTGTTCTACCTCTTGCACCAGGCAAGCTGTGTGCAGGAAACTTGTAGTGGCACTACAGATGGTTTTTAGCAAGCCAAAAATCTTTCCCCAGGGTCGGTTTCTCACTGCTTGTGATGCTCAGTGGTTGCTGACAGAGTGCAGCATCACGGCTGTGAGGTTGCAGAGGGCCCCTATGCAGCTCCTGTGATGTTTCTTTCTCAGGGGGTAATTCTTCACCTTTTTGCAGGTGGTGCAGCTCAAGGTTTCCTTGTCAGGTGCTTGCTAAATCTCCAGGACTTGCAAATTAGTCTTTGGAAAGCATGGCAGGAGAGGGAGGTGGACAATGGCCTCAGGCCTTTCCTTTTAGTTTCCAAGAGGAATTCTAGGGTGGTATCTCTGTGGTATTGTTTTGTAGTTTTGTGGTTTGTGTTTTCTAAGTTTCTGTTTACAAGATAAGTTGCTAAATGTGTTTTTAAACTCTGCTCTGTAGCACTGATGCTCATTTAGTCGTTTTCATATAGATTACATCCAAAACAAGATAACTAGCGTAATCTGCTTTCATCTGGTGCAGTGACCATCAAAGGCTTTTATGGATTCAACTCAGAACCCTGCATCTTTCTAAATTAATTTTTGTTAACCTTGTACCATTTCTGCATGTGAACAAAGCCTAATTTATATGCACAGCGTGGCCTAAGAGCCAGACAGTGACTTTAGTCTGGGCCCTGCTTTAGGACATGATTTTCTTTATGTATGCCTTTGCTTTCCTCTCTCTCTGCATTATCTCTTTTGTCAGTAACTGTTTTCAATTATCAGTTTTTTCCTTGTCTGGCTGCACTCAGCAGCCTGTTTACCACGACCCGGTTTCGGAATGCTCACCACTTCCTTCCAGAGAGGTAACTCTGCCCACCTTACCTGGGGAGAGCAAACAACACAGAGCTTGTTCAGATTGTCCCAGCTTGGATGTTTTGAGCCCTGTGTCCCTGTGACTGTTGGGGCTCACGTTCCTCTTTGCCCGCCGTCCATCGGGGCAGCAGCTTCCTGCATCTGCTGAGAGCTCCTTTTATCCACCAACTCCCGAGCGATTAATCTTATTTCATAAAAAAACCCCAAGAAACCAAACAAACAGACAACATACTTTCTCCTGGCTCTGGGAATTCTTGCTTGAACATGGAACCCCTTTGGGAAGAGGCCAAGCTGGCTGGCAGCTCCCTGGCTATGAATCCTCCGTTTGTGGCCCCACAACACTGCCCCGGAAGAGCACGGTGGATGTTTGTGGAAGTGGCCAAGCGACTGTGAGACCCAGGCTGCTGGAACAGTGGGCATATTATAGCTGGAAAAGGCAATTTCTCTGCCAAATCTCATTGTGCAAGAGGGTTTATTCTTTAGCCTTGCAAAGATTTCTCTTTGTTGGTTCCTTTTTTGCTTACTCTCTGAGAATTGAGAAAGAGGTGGCAGGGCTGCCGTGGAAAATGAGCTCTCAGCTCCTTGCCTTACCAGGACGGAGCTCTGCTGCACTCAGATGTCCAGCGTGCATGAAAGCAACCAGCTGGTATCCTGCTCCTCCTTAATGTGTTAGATTTCCCTGTTTTTCTTATGCTTTGCCCACTTTTTGACATATAATCTGGCTCAGTAGACCGTGATGTGTAGTGCCAGGAAGCAAATGTGGAGCTGGCTTTGGGTGTGATACTAAATAAGGTATTCCTTGCATTTCCTGCGGAAGAAAAAGAACATCTGTGTGGAGAGAGATGTTCCTGTAACAATGGTCGGTTTAGGGTGCAGAGCTTTCTCAGATTATTAAGAAATGATTAACAGAGCTCGGTAAAGAACCACATAGACCCTGTGAAATAAAATACCTTTCTGCGTGGAGCTGCTTTTCCTGACTGCCAGGAACACCTCCCTTCCTGTTCTTGGAAAACAAGGGCCTGGCTGAAAGGCTGAGCTAACTGGGCTGACGTCCTCCAAGAAATGTTAAAGGCCTTGTGGTTGCTGCAGGATATTGTGTCATCAGCTACTGTAACGCTTGCCTGGCTGAAATAGCCTTCCAGCTACTGGAAGAAGCCATCCAAAGGCTGGCTCAGAGGTGACAGGAGAATACTCCTCTAGGCTGTGGAGAACTGCTTAAACTGCTTAACAAAACTAAAATAAAATCCTGTTTTGAAATACAGTCAGTTTCTGCCTGTTACTGTTCTTCATACTGGATTGTTACAAGTACTATTTTCCAGTTTTATAAGACAATTCCAAAAAAAGGTTGCCTTGGGAAAACGGCCATGTGAAGCCTGTGGAGGTGAGGAAGAACATTGGGTTCCCAGGGGGGCAGTCTTGTTGTGAAGTTGTTCTGCTCATGACTCGTTCTGGATGCAGTTTTTCCCTGCCCAGTAGCAACGTGCATGTCTGTAATCCCAGTGTCTCCGTGCTCTCTGCTGTGCTGCAGGTGGCTGCTGGGGCGCTGATGAGAAGCAGGATGTGTATGGAGCCTAGGCTTGGGCTTGGTGGTGCATTACTGACACCCAAAGGTAAGGACACCCCCCTTATTTGTGTTTTTTTGGAGTAGGAATTATGCAAAGCCATCCCAGTGGGGCTGTCAGCAGTATCTTTAGGAACATGGGACTGGGTATGAAACCATGGATGAGCATCAGAGTTCTTTGCTGACTGTTTGCACGGGGACAGCTGTGTGTACACAGTGCAAAAGACACAGAAAAAGAAATCCCGTGCTTTCAGCTGAAGTACTTTTCAAATGGCCTCTCTGTCCACACCTCTCCTCAAACCCAGGGCGATCATGTTTGTTTGGGTTTTTTTTTCTTTTTTAGTTGTGTTTTGGTTTTGGGTTTTTTTTACATAAAACCCACCAAGCTGAGAGAACCATGGCCTGACTGATCAGTGTGTTTCTTCCTGTGCTGGTGCAGTGAGTGCTGAAGAGGGAAAGAGCTCTGCTGACCTTCCCAACTCTGAGGCTCTGGCAGAGGTGCTGGCAAGGGCACTGGGTTGGCTCATCCATGAGTTCACAAGAGGAGCCAAGGTCTGCCCAGTATGGCCCAACCCCTCACCCAGTAACAAACCTGTTTGTGGCCTGCAGTGCCCCCTCCTGCTCCTCAAGTCTCTCTTTCTGAAGATCTGGTGGCTGCTGTCACCTTGGGAGCAGATTGTTCCGATTTAAGACCGTGGGACTGCCTTTCTCTCCCTTTTCTCAGTCGTGGATTTGGCTTGCTGCTTACGGTCTGGTCTCTGAGCTAACATGCTGTGGTAGTGCTCCTGTCCTGCTAATACAGCTCTTTGTCTCTAGGATCCGTAGGGATGCTAACTCTCTCCCAACACATGCTCACCAATACAGGCTTCCACCATCTGTGTAAAAAAAATAACAGGGCAAAGGATAAAGGTGTGACTTTTGGGTTTTGCAGTGAGTGATGGGCAGAGGTTGTAGTTAACCCTTACTGCCTGGTCTTCCAACCTCTTTTCCTTGTTCATGTGTTGCCACCAGCAGACAATTGAGCGTGTTGCTGCCCTCGCTCTGTGGATGATACCTGGGGGTCATGCACCTTTCCTTGTTCCAAGGGATCCTGGCTGCTGCTGTGTTTAATCCAGACAAGCTTCATTCCTGAATTTTTGTGAGATGTCTTACTGGGAGAGCTGTTAATAGAACAAATGGTTCCTGCTCCTACTCTTATGTGAGAAGTGCAGAGAAGATGTGGGACCTTGACCTGCTGAGTGCAGGAGATAACAGATATATTTGGGAGGCTGATTTATTAAGTGAAGGGTAGGCTGAATCCAGGGCCAAAACTGCTTGCTGGGAATGAGCTGTTATGTGGGGGAGAGATCTGGTCATTATTTAGCAAATGGGGCTCTTGACAGGAATTCCAGCACCCAGACAAATCTTTTACTTTAAAATCTATACCCCCAGTTCATACCACAGGATACGGGGCTTAATTCTGCCTTCGAAAACAGAGCCTTTCCCAAATGCCATAAGCTGTGCCCCAGATGGAGCCCACTGCATTAACATGAAGAGTGAGGCAGATTTCCTCCTCTGAAATTAGGACATTTTTTCTGGAACTGCCAGTGCTGTGAGCAAGAGAGACAGCAGCAATTGTGTTGCTGTCAGCGGCGTCCCACCAGGTAGCACTAACCTGGGAACAAAAGGAACAGTTAGAGCTGGCAGGGTGCTGGGCACTTATCCTGCTGCAACCTTGAGCACTGGGGGAAAAACAAGGAAAACAAAATGCTATCCTTGTTTAGGGATCAGAAATAAAAGCAGGGAGAGAGACAGCGTGGTCTAATATGCCTCGGGGGGGGCCAAATGGTGTTAATTCAGCTTCCCAGGACAGCACTTGGAAGTGGCTTCTCTCGTCAATGCCTTAGCCAGGGGTGGGTAGCCAGGTCCCTGCCATTTTCATTTTGTCTGACCTCTCTTAAATATTGACATAGAAGCATCTAAATTATCACGGAAATTAATTTTCTGTGTGCAAAGATTACTTCAACAGAGAATTTCTACTGACTCCAGCCTGGCTGTCCAGGTGGGATAAATGGTTCAGTTTCATGTGCAGGGTGGAGATGAGACCCCAGCCTGCCTATCCTCAGTAAAAGAAGCAACTGCATGATGTAAACTCCCCACCAGAACTAGGGAAGCTGCTCTGGCCCATCATTACGGAGCCCTGGGAGCGGGCAGAAGGAGAAAGGCAAGGTGAGCAGGGAAAAGCTGAAACCTGAAAGTCTCGTCCGTCCTTTGCAACGAGTGTCTTACTCTCTGGTGACTGCTTTGTGTATTTGCTGTCCTACCCTTACTCCTTGCTGCTCAGAGTGTCTTTGGAGGTTATGACCATCCTCTGTCGCTGTGAGAATGTTGAGACGTCGGAGGGGGTCCCACTGTACGTAACAGGGGTTGCACAGGTAACAATCCAGCAGCTTCCTAACACACTGTCTAACTGTTTGTCCCTCTGTTTTGAGCAGCAGCAGCAGCAACAGCCACAGGATAACATAAAACCTGATGGTTTTCTAACGGGACAGGAATCTCAGTACCCTCCTCCTCTTCCCCTTCTCCAACATCCCCTTGAACTGCCAGCTAAGCAGCAGCACAGCTTGGAAATCAAATTCAGAGTGTAGATTAGGTTTTCAGAAGGCTGAAATCCCGCAGTATCTGATTAAAGCTCTGAATGCACATGGCAAAAAATGCCTGTGCACGTCCTGGGACAGTGGGATGTGTTTTATCAGCTCCTGCTTTGCGTGCCAGTTTAATTAGGACAGTGGCCAAGGCAGGCATGAACTTGCAGGGGTAGGTTTCGGCACTTCCAGCCAATCCTGGAGTGACTCAGCTTGCATGCAGCAGCCCAGGGCAGCCCCTTCATGGTTCAGATGTTTGACCTAATGTTCACTGACACAAGCTCTCTGCCCTGTGGCTCCCTGTCCTGACTCCCAACGCCTTTCCGGCTTGTTATGGCTGACACGGGAGCTTCCTGAAACAGAGCCTGCCATAGCCAGGCATGCCTCTTGTTTTTACAGATTGTGACCTGCAGACTGCTGGGTCTGACCCAAGTACCTCGTGCCCACCTTGGGAGATTGAGAAAGCTCTGGAGCTGCAGGATCTGTTCCTGGGTGCCTGATGCTCTACAGGCCTTGTCCTTAAAGAGCTGGGGACTCATTTCTATTTGCTTTTGGGTTATGGGACAGTGGAAGAATAGAGGGAGAGATGAACTAGATCAGGGGGTAGGTCTGTGGTAGTGCTAATCCAGGGCTGCTTCTTGCAGCATCAGTGCCAGGTTCTGCCAAGCACAGGGCTCCTGTGCAGCGAGTGGAGCATCCCAGTTCTGTGCTGTGCTTTTAAACCAGTGACTTTTAAACCATCCTGCACTGCCATGGCATTGGGCAGTGTGGCACAGCAAGCCTCTGAGGGCCCTTTGGAATCCCAAGGCTTCTGGCCCTTCACTAGCCCAGCAGGAGACAAAAGGTCACAGGATCATCTCCAGCCTTTGCTGATAAATGACCTTTAAGCATTATCTGAAAATCTACTTCTTGCCCAAAGTGCCGTGTCTGTCTCCAGTCACAGATATGCTCCCTCGGCTGCATTCTGTGCCTGTCTTGCATTACCTGTGATGAGAGTGGCAGGTAGCCTGGAGCAGGAGATGCAAAGGGAAGAGGTGAGTGTGTGTAACCTGGAAACATGCAAATATTTTACGTTTTTTTGGCAGGGTTTCCCTAGAGATAATGACGTTACAGCCCAGGTGTAGGACACAGAGACGGCAGAGGGGGGTGGTTATAACTGTCACAGGTGTGGCACAGGTAGAGTAACTCCAAAACATCATTTCAGGAAGGCATGTCTCTAATTTACCTCTGGTTTTGCCCCTTAAGAGGTTGCTGTTGTCCAGGCAGAGAAGCCACCTGCTCTGAAAAAAATCCTTTTGTGCAAAACCACGGTGTCCTTGTTGGTTCAAACTCACTCCAGCATGCCCCATGTGGTGAAGGGGGTTGTGACCTCTCCTTCTCTCCCCATAATCACTTTTTTCTGATATCTCATTTGTCCCTGTGGCAAATGAAGTGTGTGGGGGTGACTTGATGTGTTTGTGGAACTCTGATGTGCCCTTGGAGCTGTGTGTGAGCCCACTGGACTGAGCTGTTCCCTCCAGAGGTGGCAATGAGCATTATACTGCTTTGGATTATTATTGTTAGCACGTGGACCTTGCAATTCTTCACGGTGAGTTAAAGCTTAAAAAAAATAACTTAGCCCCTCCAGGCACTAAGATTTATGTGTGAAATTTCTGGCTTGAATTGAATTTTGATTCTCTCCAGCCTTCTTCAAATGTAAGAACCAGCTCTTGCTACTTGTGACAGCACAGTGAACCCTGCTCTTCTGGGAGTCTGAGATCTGCTGCCCTGGTACAGTCTGTCCTTGTGCCCAGGTCCTGCCCTGGGGAGGATGCTGGGAAGGAAATGTTAGCTTTTGAGGGAATTTGGCTCCATGAGTAAGCAGCTGGATGCTTCGATTGAGAATTTCTCCTGACAACTCATTCTGGGTGTATAAACCAAGAGTGGCTCTCAGTGCACACAGAACTGGGGTCACTGTGTGTCCAAGGCATGTCCAGGTGGGTTATCACAGGAGAGGTGGCTGCCACGTTCCCTGTGGGGAGCTCTGGGGCTGAGGGCAGCTGCTGAGTGACACAGTGATGTGATCAAAGTCCCTCATGGCTCAGAAAGCTCCCCCAGGGAAGACCACTGTGGTGCTGCTGCAGCCCTTTTGAGACCGAGCACTTGACAGATTTCCCCCAGTGCTCCCAGAGCAGCAGGTTCCTCCTGGCTTCATTGGTTTGCTCTGAGCTGATGCTGCAGGGGAGCTGTGCTTGTATGTGTGTGAGGATTTGGATTCGGCCAGGAGCAGTTTCTGGATTGCCACACGTGACAAAAGGGCTGGGCATGACCGTGACTCAACAGCAGATAATCCATCATCCTCCTGCTGTTGGGAAACAGGGGTACGTGCAAGAGCACCAGCATGGGAGCCAGCATCTTGGGCATGTCCTGGCACTGATGATGGGAGCCAGCATCCTTGGGTTCATCTTATCAGTGCTGTATATCCACCTTTTAGTTCTTCTCCAGTTCTTTATATCCATGTAGCTGCTAAGGTGTCACATAACCCTGGTGGTCTTCACATGGTTCGCAAAGTGTGTGCACCCATGTCTGTAGGCTTTTCCTTCTGTTTCTGTGAAGGCAGCATTCCCTTTTATCCTAGTTTTGGGACATCCTTCCACTGCCTGCCTAGGCTGGGTGGTGTGTGGTAGCAGAGAGCTGGACCACCAGGTGCCTTGGTTCAAAAATGCAACTCCCAGTTCCTCTCATTCATATTACTCTCTTCTTCCCACTGTTCATTTTTTTCTCTGTCAGTTAATTTTAAAGATGAGAGGCAAGGAATTGCCACACAGAAAGCAGGCTTGAGGCTGTTGGGGATGTGCATGGCAAGGTTACCTTAATTTTGCAGAAGTACTTTTGAGGCAAACGTTCTTCCTTTTAGAGCTTGAGCAAAAAAGGAAAACAAATTATTTCTAGAGAAAGAGCTTTTAGAGTGTTTGCTGTAATGATAGAAGTGCTTAATGTGCATGAGGATGCTGTTCTTTTCTTGAAGAGGGCTGTAATGAGTGCTCACCAGTAGCCTCCTTCCTGTGTTGGCTGGGTTCTGGGATGTGCTGGGGTGCTGCTGCCTTATGCCAGTGTTGGGCTCCACATCCTTCTGTACCATTTCCCTGAGCCTCAGGCTAATTGGATTGTCTCGACCGGCCCCACACTGCGAGTGCAGCTGGCTGGAGCTGGAGCGGGGTGCGGCGGTATCGATCCTCCACACCGGATTGTTGGATGGAGGCTCTGATTCCCTGCCAGCTGAGTGCTCTCCCTCTGATGGGAATGACATTTGAAGAAGCGCCGAGTGTCGCAGTGCCCTGCCTGAAATCCTGCAAACACACTGAGCTGAAATCCTGCAAACACGTTGAGCACAAATTGCTCAACCCCGGTTTCTTTTGTGCGGCCTTGGCTGTGGAGGTTGGTGTCCATATTCTGCGCAGAGCCAGGCTCTGAGCTGCCCAGGGCTCAACAGTTTAGGCTGGCTGGCTTTATTCAGAGGCTAAACCATTCCTTGCTCCTAAGTACCACAGGGATTCCCTTAACGAACATCCCGCTCCCTGCTCTGTCCTCCGCGCAGCTCCCGAGGGTGGGGATTGTTTGGAGAGGTGGAATTGCTGGCAGATGCACACCATAAATGTTGCTGCTGAGTCTAATTGGTTTTGATACTTGCAAAAACCTCGTGGAGGGCTCACACTCCCGGGTGCAGCTCCACAGCAGCTCTCCCAACTCCCCCTTGTGTGGGAAGAGCACACTGCTGGGTGCAGGGACAAGAAACCTGGGGCCTGACCCCAAAAGGATCCCAGAGGTTTTGGGACAATGCAGAAGAGGATTGCCATGCTTAGCTGTGATTCAGTCTGGCATTTTGACCGAGAGGTCCCACCTGGAAAGCAGCATTAGGAAATAGGGTCAGCCCCGGTTGATGTTTCTTCATGTTATGAGGCACAGGGTTGTGGTTGGCCAGCTCACCACATCTAATAAGGCCCACCTTCTGTCCCCTTAGAAGGTGATGGTCAGTGCCAGTTGTCCTGCTCTCTGGCAGTGTGGGGGCCAGGTGCTGCTGTTTGGCTCCAGAGGGATCATTTTGGATGTGTGGGCCATCAAACAAGGCTTTCTCAAGAAACAGCTGTGTTGCTTTTGCCATCTAAAAGCTCTCTTGTAGGTGTCAGGATGAGGTCTGTAGGCTGTGAACCCCTCAAGAGTGTGCACTGGGACCCTTGGAGGGCCCCTGTCATGCACCTGAGGCTCTGAAAGTCTCTGAGCCAGGTCCAGCCAGGGCCCTAGGGGCAGAACAAGGAGTGCCACCAGCCCCTCGTGGGACAGGGTGTTTCCTGGGTGCCCAGCCCAGCTGTTCCCATGAGAGGGTGCTATGGGACTTGGAGATCTGTATGGCTGCAGTGGCATTGCTCCCTTCTCGGGTGTTGCCAGGCACAGGGATACCCTCTATGTCCAGGCTTTGCCTGAGCCCTCACACTGGACATGGCCACCAGGAGCTGTCACTGGGTTGTAACTACTTGTAGATGTGTGCTGTAGAGCTCTGTGAGCACAGATCTCCACTGCCTAACACCCCACAGGGATTTGTAACTCACTGTGTCTTTAAAAAGCAGCCCTGTGACCAGCAGGACCCTGGCTTGTCTGGAATGGGGATGCTTTTACACCTAGCTCTGACTGTGGGAGGTGAAAGAGGTAACTGTGTCCCATCTCTAGGGATTGCCACCAGACTGACTGTGTGAAGCAGAACAGCCAAGTCCTGGCCATGACACACTGGGGACACCTCAAAGGACAACCAGGAGCTCCTTGCCACAGGGCTGTCCCCTGCAGCATGAGCAGGGGCTCGCTGGCTGGTCCTGTGGCCTGGCTCAGTGTGGTGACAGTTCAGTGTGATCCCTTGAAGCATCAGTAGCACAGGGGCCTGGCAGCCTGGTGGTGGTACTGCTGCTTCTGCTGCTGCTGCTGTAGTGTGCCTGGACGGGCACCTTCAGTCTCTGGTTTTGTCTCCTGTCTCTAGGTGAAGATAATGACCGAGAAGGAGCTCCTGGCCTGCCTGTGAGCAGTTCTTGGGGAAGAACGTGCAGGATGTGAAGAACGTGGTCCTTCAGACGCTGGAGGGACACCTGCACTCCATCCTAGGTGCGGAGGCGCTCGTCCCCTGAAGGCGTCTCGAGTGTCTTTGTCCCTCCTCAGCTGGCTGGTCCCAGCGGTATCGCTGCCACCACAGCTGCCACAGGGGACCTGCTGACTGGTGGCATCTCCCCTCCAGCAGCCCCTGCTGCGTGCTGTGATAAATGACTTTTCAGTGCCTGCAGTCAGAGATGTCTGAGTCCCTCGTGGGTTACAGGTAGCGTGTGGGTGGGTGGTGGTTGTGCTTGTGAGAGTGAGATGTTGGTGCCACTGCAGGGGCAGAGGATTACAGCCTTGTGCCCAGGCCTCAAGAGATAAGGGTCAACAAGGATGTTGCTGAGCTTAGACCCACGTTGTTGTGCATTACCTGTTCCAAATAAATGCTTCACCTTTCCTTCCCCCTGCAGGGACCCTGATGGTGGAGCAGATCTACCAGGACAGGGACCAGTTTGCCAAGCTGGTGCAGGAGGTGGCAGCCCCTGATGCGGGTCACATGAGGATCGAGATCCTGAGTTTCACCATCAAGGTACACTCAGACATCGAGTGCTGCACTATGGGCAGAGCTGCAGGAGCAGCAGGGCAGAGCCTGGCTCCTGCTCCTCCGTCGCAGCCGGCTGGAAGGCTCCGGCTGACAGCCTGCCCCAGCCCTCCGGGAGTTTCCATGACAGCCGCCACAGCATGTCCCGTATCCAGGCAGCTGGGCCAAGAGCACCGGGTTAGCTGCCTCTGTAAACAGGCTCGTGGAGAGAGCTGGCTGATAACCCAGCCTCCAGGGAGTCGAGGGAAGATGTCGGGAGAGCCCGCCTCTCCCTGCCCTCCCTGTTTGTTTGGAGCAGCCAACATGGCGCGTTCTGACCTCGGCCTGACCGCGTGAGTGGCTGCCCAGAGCTTCAGCGGGGAGGGAGCAAGATGGAGTCGCTCGTTGGAAGTGTTTGTGACTTATCTCCGCTCCCCAGGATGTCTGTGATAAAGTGGATTACCTGAGCTTTTGAACTGCAGAAAGCTGCCTTCTCCGAGGAAGTCGACATTAAGATGAGAGTGTCCCACAGCCCACTGCTGGTCCCTGGAGGATTTGTGATGGTGTTGGTGGCTCTGGGGCTTGTCAGCTTCTTTCTCCTGCATCTGTTAGGAGAGTTGGAAGCGGAGAACCCAGGATTGTGTGTCACTGCGTGAGCTCCTGCAGAAGATTACTTTCCTATTTGCAGAAATTTATTGGGACTGGAAGGAGAGGAAAGAGTGGGGAAGGTCGTCCAGACTGAACCTGGAGCTGGTTGGGCTCAAGCGGTGTGAGAAAAGTGCACAGAGAAGGACAGCACTGAGAATTGGGATGTCACCTCTGGGAAGGGGTTCAGTAGCAGGAGCCGTGTCTGGTTTTAGGTCCTGCCGAGGCCCTTATGTCTGCACACAGGAGCTCAGACCCCTCTTCTCCTCTCCCCCCGTGCAGACTGTGGAGGCCCAGCTGGCCTATGAGCTACAGAAGATCCGTCAGGAGGAAATGGAAGTCGAGGTGGTGCAGCGCAAGAAGCAGATCGGTGTGGAGGAGAAGGAGGTGATCCAGATGGAGAAGGAGCTGATGGCCATGTGAGGCAGCCAGCCAAGGCCGAGGCCTATCGCGTGCAGCAGATCACCGAGGGAGAGAAGCGAGCGAGTCCATGCCCTGAGCTGGGAGCACAGTGCTACCCCAGCTTACGGGCTCTCTGCAGAGATCTGGGCTGCTACAGTGCTGGATTTCCCTTTCCAGGGTGAAGCAAATCCTCCTTGCTCAGGCGGAGGCAGAAAAGATCCACAAGATCGGAGAAGCAGAAGCTTTTGTGTTTGAGGCCATTGGGATGGCAGAGGCTGAGGGGCTGAAGCTGAAAGCAGAAGCACGCCAGCAGTATGGAGAAGCTGCCAGGCTGGCTCTAGTGCTGGATGCACTGCCTGAGGTGAGGGAACAGCTTTCCCCTGCTCCAGGCAAGCGCTGGGGAGCTCCCAGGCTGGGCTGTCTCCCACAGGCACAGCAATGCCCTGTGTAGGGACCTTGCCCAATGGGCTGCTGAGCAGTTCCTTGACTCTCTGCTCATTCTACCCTCCTTCTCTGCTTCCCCAGATCACTGCCAAAGTGTCTGCACCCCTCTTCAAAGTGGATGAGATTGTTATTCTCAGTGGAGACAATAACAACACCGTGTCCGAGGTGAACCATGTGCTGGCTGAGATTCCCGCCTCTGTGCATTCCCTCACTGGTGTGGATCTCACCAAGGTGAGCTGGGCACCAACAGCTGGCAATGCCAGCAGCTCCTAGGGCACAGGGACTTGCCTGGAAGCTTTCAGCCTCTCAGGGAGGCTCTCCTTCCCCAGCCCTATCCACTGCAGAGTGCAGCCTGCTCCCTGCCTCCCTCTCCTCCAGCCCTAACAGCTTCTCTCTTCCCCTCCTGCAGCTTCCCCTGTTCCAGAAAGCCACCATGGCCAAGGAATGAGGTTGGCCAACCCAAAGCTAGTGAAGATCACTCCCTGTTATGCACTCAGACATCAACTGCCTTCGACACGTGGGAATTCCTTTTATATCAGAGACAATATGGTTTTCATTTGTAACTGCCTTATTTTGTAGGGCCAGAAAGATGCATGTCTTGTCTGATGCTCTTTTTACTCCAAGGGTGGGAGGGGATTTATGTTGTAATTAACTATGTATTGTCTCAGGCCAATCCCTCCCCAGATACGACTGGCAGCTTGTCTGGTGCTGCAGTCCTGGTGCCTTGCTGTTCTCTGCCCTCAGGTGAGCACCCAGAGCTCAGGGTGGAGGCTTCCTGGGATGTGGAGCTGTAGGAAGAGAACAGCCAGGACCGCTCTGCTCTCCCTCAGTGACCCTCCTGGGCGCTGCCCCAGCCCTGTCTCCCACAGCTGTCCCTGTGGCTGGCTCTCCCTGTCCCAGTGTCTCACCCCCAGGGCCCCTGCAGTGCCAGCAGCCCTGCCCAGGCTGGGCTTCCTGGAGGTGGCAGTCACCCCCCAGGAGAGTGACAATCCAGCACTGCCAGTGGTGCTGCCCACTCCCATGCTACTTCCCCTTGAGGAAGTTTCCTCATGGGATCTGGAGGAGGGAAAGCTCTGAGGGGCAGAGGGAGCCCAGCTCAGCCCTGGTGAGATCCCACCACCAGGAATACCAACAAGTAGTGCTGTGCCAAAGCCACCTATTCCCTGAGAAGGCAGGGAAGCCACCACAGCTGCTGTCCCCTGGGTGCTGTGGTACATCCTGACCCCACAGCCCCTCAAACTGTGGGTCAGAGGTGGGTGGGGGACCAGCAGGACACTGAGTGGGGATGGCCGGTCCCTTTGCCAGGGGGTGGCTGCTGCGGGGCCCCCCCATCCCCTCCCTGCGGGGGGACCGGCGTTATCAGCCCCCGGCTGGTGCCGGCCCGCGGGCAGCGGGCGCAGATCTGGCGTGGCCAGCAGGCGTGCCGGGCCGGGCCCTGTATCTGCCGTGAGATAATAAACCATGTCACCTCCCGCCTGGGCTCTGTCTCGTGCCTCGCGCCCGTCTCTCCTGCCACAGGACCCTCAGGATTGGGTTGACCAGGGGCTGCTGGTGTTCCTGGGCAGGTGTTCCCGCTGGGATGGGGGAATAGTGGGTGTGCGGAGGTGAGGTCCTGGATCACGCTGCTCCTGCAAACCCCAGAACTGGTGACCTCCCCACAGTCACTGTGCCCCCATGGGCTCCCTGCCCCAGACTTCTGTGGGAGTAGAGCCTTGTCCTGCTCCTGCAGGGATGAACATGCAGGCAGGAGCCACGAGGGTGGCTGGTGAGTTCCACTGCATGGCCCCTGTTACCCTGGGGGGGCTGACCACTGCAGGGCCACCCCAAAAGATTGTCACCCCAGGGTTTGGGGCAGGGCTGACATGGATGGAAGACTCTGTCTGTCCCAGCAGCCACGCTGGTGGCAGCAGCTCCTGTCCCCCTGTCCTGCCACAAGAACCCTCTTCCAGCCTCAAACACCTTTCCCTGTGCTGGGGGCGGGCTGGGTGGCTCTGGGGGTACCTGTCCTGCTTGGGGTCACCCTGTGAGCAGGAGCAGCATCAGCCAGGATGGGGTCTCCATGGGGGACTTTGCTGCAGTGATCTCCCAGGGGTAAAGATGGTTTCTCATGCCTTCCAGACCCTCCATGTCCCCCCCAGACACAGGGCAGGACTACAGGCCCTGTGTGTCCTGCAGGGTGGCCCTGCAGATAGGCTGGGTGGGGACAGCCTGGCAGCCCCCAGCACATCATTATCTGGAGCCAGACACCCTGCCCTGGGCCAGCATGGCTGGTGGGAGGGCTGTGACACACAGGGGTCTCCTGTGGCACCATCTCCGCACTGGGGGGACACTTGGGCCCCCTCTGTCCTGAAGGGCACAAGGCCACAGGGCAGGGCTGCCCTCGAGTGCTGTGTGTGTGCAGAGTGGGCAGTGGGGCTGGCGAGCACTGGTTTGGATGGGGATAATCCCATGGGGTCACTTGGAGCTGGCAGGGCTTGAGGCACTCAAGGACACTTTGCCTATGTTGCTGCTCTACGTGCTGGGGTGCCTGTGCCACACTTTGGGGAGCACTATGGGCTCCTGGACTCCTCTGGGTCACCACAGGGACCAAAACCAGGAGGGGAGGGTCCCTTGCAGCCCCAAAGTCCCCCACATCCTTATGTCTGGTGCCAGGGTGACACCGGGGCTTGACCTTGTGCCCCCTCCTACCAGGGTCTGGCCAGGCTGGGGGGAATGTGGATGATGCTGCCCCTGTTCCTGTCACCCAGAGGTGACAGCAGGTCCGGGGACACCTTGTGTGGCAGGGCAGGGTCCCCGATAGCCGGACACTGCTGCTTATCGGGACCCCCACGCAGACGGTCCCAGCGGGGGGTTATCACCTCCCCACAGCCGGCTTCCAGGAATGCCGGCGTGTCCTGGCACAGACAACCCGGCACAGGGCACAGCACCTGCTGCAGGGTGTGACCCTGTGGGGGCTGGGGGACACAAATGCCCAGGGTCATGCACAGGCAGGTGACCCTCATGGTCAGGGGGTGCAGCCACTTGGGGACACGTGGCCAGGGGACAAGTATGACCAGGGTCATGCACAATGAGGGGACACATCCCCCTGGGAGGAGGGTGCACTCACACAGGGGACATGAACTCCCAAGAAACTTGTTCCTGCAGGCTGGGGGGCACACCTTTTTAGGGAGACACACTGCATGGGGACATGTCCTTCAGGGGAACATATATGGCCAGGGGACACGGCATTTTGGAGGTCCCCTACCCCAGGTGGACACAGGCTCTGCACCTGGGAGTGCCCTGAACCCACATGTCCCACCACCACCATCCTAGGCCCCAGCCCCATGGACTGCCACCCTGCCCTCTCCAACACCACTGTCCAGCAACTGGGAGCCAGTTTGCAATGGGTAGATCCCCATTTGGGGTCCCCACAGCTGTGGGAAGGGATAATTCTGGTGACAACAGGGGTCAAAGACAGGAGGGTGGGGGATTTGTGAGGGCTGAATGCACAGGGAGTGACCCCCTCCAAGCCCCTCATTCCCAACCCACCTGGGGGCAATGCCAGGCTGGCAGGAGCTGCTTGGGGCTGTGCCCCCCCGGGCAGGAAGGGGTTAAGGGCCCTGTCCAGCTGTGCAGTGCAGATGTGAGATATGCAGATGAGGCAGAGCAGGTTTTATAAGGCGGGTGCAGACCCAGCGCCCCACAAAGCCCCAGTGCCACCCCTATAGGTAGGTGCCACCACCTGGGGAGCTGCTCTCCTGCTCTGGAGCGATAGGATTTGGGATACCACAGGAGGGGTTAGGGGAATGCTGGAGTGGGGCTGCAATTGGGACTTTCATTCCGTTCTGGAGTGGTGGGACTGGGGGGCAGAGGTGGGATAGGGTCAGGAGGCTGTTGGGAACCCCTGCTCTTCTCCAGGGTGGTGGGAGTGGGGGGACAAGGAGGGTGTAGGAGGGATGCCTGGATGGGCAAGCCACTGAGAGCCTCCATCCTGCTCTGGGGTGGTGGGATTGGGAAGGATAAGGAGGGAGTAGGGGGAAGGTGGGGTGGGGAGGCCTTTGGGAGCCTCTGTCCTGCTGCGGTGCGGCAGGACCAGCGTGACAGCGATGGGGTGAGCGGGACAGCAGGCTGGGGATGGGGCGATCCTGGTGCTGTGCTCCCTAACCGCGCTCTCCCCGCGCAGGCTCCGCTCCCTGCTCCCTGTGCTGCCGCCGCTCCGAGCAGGATATCATCGTATACTGTAAGTTGGCTATGAGACACTACAGTATAGATGATGTACTCCCCGGGCTGCACCGACCACCCGCCCGCCAGGACACGGCGTGGGACCGCGACAAGGGGGCACCGGGGCCGGGGGCAGGCGGGGCTGGGGTGTGGGACGCGGTGCTGGGAAGTGCGTGGGGTGGGGAGGGTGGTGAGATGGGGCACGGCGAGGTGTGGGAAGCTCCGGGCACCTCCAGGAATCGGCGGCCGGCGGGGAAACCGTTACCATTACTGAGTTTAGTAATGGTAACGGTTCTGCCGACGGCACGGCACGGCGTGGAACGGCACGGACACCGAGATGGAGCGCTGGCATCGGGCACGGGACAATAAAAGCGGGTTTACAGCACCGTGGCTCTGTCTCAGCTTCTTCACCACGTCCCCCGGCGGCTCCAGGCCCGGTGGAACTGGGTCACCGGGGTGGACTGGGGAGCTCGTGGGTGCCCTGGGTCGCAGGGTGGGACGGGGAATTTTGGGTGCGTTTGGGGGTAATGGGGCACGGGGGTACCTCGGGGTGCGGCGTGAGCAGGGCATTGGGGTGCAGGGGACACCAGAGTGCATTGTAGTGTGTTGCAGGGGGCACTGGGGAGAACTGGGAGGCACTGGGGGGTGTTGGGACTGGGGAGACCTGGGGAGCGGTGGGGGGTAAGGGGAGTGTTGGGAAGCCCAGGGTTGCGTTGAAGGAGAGAACTGGGAACGCAGGAACTCATTGGGGAGCACAGATGGGTACTCAGATACGTGGGGAGGGGAGGGTGCTGTGGGAGGTACTGGACATCTTGGGGTGCACTGGGATGGACTGGAGAGGGTTGTAGGTAGAACTGGGACACACTGGCGTGTGCTGTAGAGGGCACTGGGGCTCACTGGGCTGCGTGGTGGGGATGCTGGGAGCACTCGGAGCACGGAGGCATTGGGAGCATTGGGAGCGCCGGGAACATTGACGTCACTGGGGACACTGGGAGCACTGGGGGGGGGAC
>JAWWES010000048.1:4499108-4625301 GCA_035583135.1 Lophotriccus pileatus
TCTCTATATATATATATATATATATATATATATATATATATATATATATAATCTGTTGGATGGAAATAGCATTGTGTGAACCTTTTTCCAGAAAAGTGATACAGGTGCTCCCGCTCTCCAAAGTAAACTTCCTGCTCTGCTAATCTTTTTTTAAACCTGAATTGAAAAAGACATGTATTCTTAACATCTGGAAAGGGGAGCCCTTCATGCCTACTTTATTATTCTTTTATCCAGCGTTGCTCTACGTTCATCCTTCTCTTCAGGCACTGTTTTTCTCAATTTTTTTGTCTTACAAGCTTGAGGAATGTCGTGTGCTTTGGCTTTGTTGTGGACAGGGAAAATTAGGGATTTGCTGGCCCTTCTCTTCCAGCTCATTAGTGTATTGTGATTCTGGGTTGGTTTTATTCCTTCAGCTACAGCAAAGCCCTCAGCTTTTGCCCGGAATGGGTGATGTGTTCCTGGAGCCGGTAATTTGTGCATCCTTTGACTTTAAATTGTTCACAACTCTGCTGAGCGTTTGTGAATGAGCGTGGAGGAAAATCAATATGTGAAAAGGCTGGAGCAGGGGAGGGAAAACAGCTCTTCCAGCACCTTTTTCCTGGTCAAACCATCGCCTGATTTAGTGTTCCTGTCTGTGAACTCTTCAGTGTTTAAATTTAGAAATGGATTGTTTTGGAACAAGTCACTTTTAAGATCCTTTCCAGGAGATCTGTGTGTAATTTAATCCCATTCAGGTTTGCTGCTCTGATCTGCTTGTTCCAGGAGACTTCAGGTTCTCTCTCTCTCCCTGTACCTCTCCCACTATTTTCTGCAAATCTGTTGGAGGTTTTTCCAGTCAAAGCTTCAGCAGCGTTTATGAATCCTTTTATACCTTTTCAGTTCCCTCTTTCTAGTCATTAACAAGGTGATGTTTGTTAAAATAGCCTGAAGTTTAAAAACTGTAACTTCAGTGCCTCTGAAGCATTTCATAAATGATTGTTATTTAAACACTCTAGAAGTGGAATGCATGTACTTCAGAAATTAGCCTGAATAATAACTTTAATATTTCTTTTGTATGTTCTCTTATATTTACTGTGAGTTTCCAACACAGCTTAGTTTAATATTTCAGGGTGTCTTTTTAGTTAAAACTTAAAGTCGAGGCAGGAAAGAATTAAGATTTTTCCATGCTTCCATCTAGTGTGCATGAGGGAAATTGCATCCACAGTTAAAATCCCAGATATTCTCTGCTAGCAGTTCCAGTTGGGCAAGGATCATCCCATCCATTGGTCTTTGTTAAGCAGTTACTGCTGATAAACTGTGTGGCATCCCAGGGCTGGCAGGTTTTAGTTCCAAGTATTTATGTGGCGGTACCTTTGCAATGTCCATAAAATGGCGACGCCTGAAGTTTAAGAAAAATCACCTTTCACTGTGTGGTGTTCGTGCTCTCCTTCAGTGTGTTCTGCTCTATTTACTTGTCACTCTGTGCTAGAATTTCAGCTGCTTGATTTATGAATTATTGCTATTGAAATAAAATTAAAGTGGCTGTTCAGTTATTTAAGAGCCAATTAAATCTGATTTTATTCTGATGTAACATTTCCAGTGAAAGGGCATAAAATGCAGTCTGTGGAGGAAAGTTAGGTCTAAAAATGGTTAGTGTTTATTTTTTATAATCTGTGCTTTTGACAGCTTGACTTGCCAAATGAAATCCATTGCAATCTCACAGCAGTGAGTGCGGACGTTCGAAGTTGCTTTGTATCAGGAAATAAAACAGGTTTGGTGTTTTCCATGATCCTGTATAAACCTTTAATTGTGGCTGCTGGTTGGAGAATGTATCCATCCAGAAGAAAGACATTTCCCTCATTTGCAGTGCTTTCGGAGAATGGAATTTATTTACAGCCTTTGGTGACTTTGAAAGGTAGAAACAAAGGGCCTTCTGGGACGGACGTTTCTCAAATCGTGGGGCTGTGCGGTCTTGAGGGCTCAGCGTTAATATTAGTTGAGTTTGCAGTATCAGATTGTGCTAATTACTGCGAGGTCCCCGCTCACAGGGGACTCTCAGGGCGAGGTGCTTTGAGAAGTGCAGCCCAAGGACCTCGTTCATGCGTGACAGGACAGAGATGGGTCGTTTGTTGCGTGGTACTGGGGAGCCGAGTTCACTCTTAAAAGATCTGCTGGGGCGTGGACCTGCCAAAAAGCACCAGAAAATACCCTGCCAAGGCTGACAGTTATTTTGGTAGCAGTAAATACACCAAGTGGAGAATGAGCAGGTAGTCTTCATTGCGTGTGGCGATTAAAACGTGCCTCTTGATAGCGGTATTTCTTCTTAGGGGAAATGGCAGTGCCAATCCCAGTTTTATTTTGACAATTTCACACCATACGTTATGTCTCCTGTGGGCTGGGAGAGCGGTGGCTGAGGCTATTTCTATATGAGGAGTCTGGTTTGCCTTATTTTTTATTAAAAATAAATCATATTGATGCGGATCTAATTTTATTTGGGACTAGACAAGCCCGCACTAGCCAGCTCTCAGGTTTGTGGCGTCTGTCTCCGACAAGATCACAGATATGGAGAAAATGATTTATTTTAGTATCCAGTGCTTAGATAAAACTGGTTTTCTGCAGATGGCATTGAAAGGATAACGCATAGCTCGGACAAATTTGTATAAAGCACCTTATATTTGTACCAGAATCCAAATCTCCAGTACATCAGTAATATTGAGATTTGTATTATCGTTCTAGTCTTGGGTTTTTCTGGCCTTAGACTTAATTGCTGCATGTAGAGGTTGGTGGGGTTGGTGTACTCTAGTCTGGCTGCTCCCTGCATCTTGGTGGGGTGCTTCAGCTTCACCCCAAAGAGGTGTTGGGAGTTGTCTGGTGGATACTGGAGAATGCTGTGGGGTTTTGGGATGGGAAATGTTCAGGGCAGTGCAGAGCAGGAACGTGAGGGTGCTCAGCTCTTTGGGAGAGGATTGGAGATGGTGCAGGTGTTTGGGAGGTACCTGCTCCTCCCTCAAAGGCTTTTATAAAACACTTTAGTAGAGCGCCATCAAATCCTGACAGTGGCACTAATTCTAAATAAGTGTTTGCTAAACAACATTAATGGATTTAAAATGTTTTTAGGAATAGTTATTAGTCTTTCAGTCTCGTATGGTGAAGGGAGTTTTGTCTCAATGGGGGGCTGCCATTTTAATGCTTCCTGGCAGGAGGCCTATTTTGATCATGCAAATTAGGTTGGAAAAAGTAGGCTAAGCCATTAAAAAGTAGGAGAGATCATGAAATTTTAAATTTTTAAGGTGACTGTTTTTCTAATTATTAACATTTTTGTTATCATCGTTTATATATGTCACTTCACTTTCCTTAATTCTCATGTCCTCATCCCTTAACTCTGACAACCTCAGTGCCAGTTGCTCCTGCAGCCACTGCTCAAAATGGAAGCTGTAGTCAGTTGGCTATTATGTTCCCAGCAAGGTGCTGGGAAATATTGCCACGTGGTGTGTTTTGTTGTATAATTAGAAGTGTGGATACAGCCTTTTTTCTTGCACCGTGGTTAATTTTTTCCTATTCCGTTAACATTAATGGGGACTGAAGGTTAAACTTGGCTTATGTAAACTCTGGGTATTTGCGGGGTGCTCCTTGGCAAGGGATTCATTCTGCAAGTGGGAAAGGGGCAGACGTGCACCTGGGTGAGGGTTGGAGCCGGTGTCCAAAAGAGTGGATCTCAGGTGGGAAGGTGCTGAGATTTTCACCAGGATCTCTTCAGGGGCTCCACCTTTCCCACCAGCGCCTGGCCAGGGGGACGGAGTGACACGACGCTGATGGAGTGGCATCCCGCTGGGGATGTGGGGAAGAGCCCCCCGCAACCTCTCTGAGGCACATGGATCCCGTGGCCACCATCCTGCGGGAGCACTGCAGCCCATCCCTCACATCCCGCTCCTCTGGGCAACGAGTGCATCGGCAAAATAAGTGTCTTGGTGCCTGCTGGCCTGTGAGCTTCATTTAATCCTATTAATTTTTAATGGAAAATGAATATTAAGCCAGCGTACTTCGAACGTGACTTCGCCTGTGCGCAGAAGGACCCTCGATTTGTGTTTGCTTTGGAGAGAGAAGAGCGGTTGGATCCTGCAGGAGCGAGACCCTCCTGGAGCAGTGTGGGGCCTAGAGCGAGGGCCGCGTCTTTGTGGGGCCGTCACCGTCAGCAAGCACAGCAGCAGTGCCCTGTTCCACCCCGGTGATCACAAGTGTTGGTTGGATTTCAAGTGCCTGTCTCCAGGAGGGGTGTTGGTGGGCCCGTGCTGCTTGGATAAACGGAGAGGAACTGGGGATTTCCGGCTAAAAGTCTGAAACAGGTGTATTTGGGTGACCCGACCGGAGTCCGGTGGAAAATGCCAACAGTTGAATGCCAATTTTACAAGGACTTCAGTAAATATTAAGTGATTTAGAGGTTCTGTAGTGTGAATAAAGCATATTTTTAATCACTACCTTGACTAGGAGCTAATAGAAGAGAGTTGTGCTGGGGATGGGGAGCTCATACCCAACCACCCAAGCGTGGCTTTGCTGCAGTTGATGTTCTGCAGCCTCCACAACAGTAAACTCGAAACAGGAAGGTCGGCTCTGTGAGCTGATGGTATCTTTGTCATTAAGAGAGGTTCTGGGAAAGTAAGCTGCATTCCTTAGCTCTTGCAACCCTTTTTAATTGTTTTTTCTCACAACCATAGCCTGATCTTATCACCTAAGTAATTGTTGCATCATATTTGCTTTATTCGCTCTACTGGGAAGTCAGATAATTGCTTTATACCTTTTGATGGAAAGTGTTTGGGAAGCCTCTTACCTCTGGGATGTAGATGAGCAGTGCAGCAACTATTGCAAGGCTTGCATTTCTCCCCTTTTTCTGGAGCTGGATGGGAATCCAGTAGGAGAAGGCCTAGATGTCTGGCACCTTCTCTAGAATTGAGTAGCAGCCATAAAGTTACTCAGTGGTTTAGACCCCATCATAAAAGTAAAGCTGCCAGCTCTGCTGTGCCTCGTGTTTGGATATATCTCATCTGTGGGAATATTCAGCCAGACTTTCCTTATGAAGTAGTATTGTAGGGTATTAATTATTCATAGTCAGTTTAATTCTTCTTTCTTGCATATTTAATTGTAATAGCATGCTGTATGTCACAGTGATTTCCCAGAAGAACTGTACACCAAAGGAAAACCATTCAGGTATATAGTCTTAAATACGCCCGTGCTAATCTTTGTTGTTTAATTTTGGAGCAGAATGGGATATTATCAGATGTTTCTTGCAGGGAAACAATTATGCAGAAACATGATTTGGCTTAATCTTTTCAGCTAAAGTTTTCAAGCTGAAATAGCTGGTTTGATTTTTCACCGGTGACGTTTACGTTGCCTTGCTTATTTTATGAGGCAAAAATGCTTAATGGGAGGGAGGACGTGACTTTTGTTTTCTTCACTGAAGGGGGGGGAGCTTCTATCAGAGACTTTGGAAGTGTCAATCGATTCTTTGCAGAAGATGAAGGAAGGGAATAAGATTTTTATTGAGTTTTTTTCAGTGATCGGAATAGCAATGCCAAATGCCTGTGTGATTAAGATTTTTTTAAATTTTTTATTTTAACGACTAGGATGGGCTCTTAGTGCTTGACGTGAGAAAATATTGGAGGCACAGGAACTGCAAATGCATTCACAATTTGATTTGCATTACCCTCCTTCCAGAGCTGTTTCACGCTTGTAAGGCATTTGGTGAAACCGAATCCCTCGAGTTTGGAGAGCAGGATTGTTCTCGGAGATTTACCGTAGGAGTTTAAACTTCTGAAAAATCTGTTTACAGTGTGTCTGAACTGGAGGATAGAGGACACAGTAGAGACTGTTATCTGTTTACTGCTCAGATAAGGAGGTGGAATAGATTGCTGGCCTGTTTCTGAACTCTGCTTAATGAATGGTTGCTAGGCAAATTGCATCTCAATCAGCTTAATCCTCAAGATGTCATTTACAGGTCTGCTCTTTGTGAGGGCCAGAACCATGCGCTTTCAAACTGCACAGGCCAGAAATTGCTAGCAAAGCAGCTTAGAATAGCTTGTTCAAAAATTCAGCGTACATGTGTTGCTGAGCTGCCCAATTTAAAGTGCCTGTTGTCGCAGGGCCGTCACTGCCTGGCCATGCGCGAGATGAGGCGTTCAGTGATAGACAGGAGGCAGCAGCATCCTTAGCACCCTTTCTGGATCAGCACAGCCCACACCACCACGTTTTGGCACTGGATTAACGTGAAAGAAAACGTTTCTAAATGGGGACTGCACTGCTGACGTGATGAAAGGTATTTCTGCTTTGGCTGAGTTTGCTCACAGCCGGGTGTGATTTTGGGGTGCATATGTGGGACATGATTAACAGGTGGAAATGGGGAGGGGGTGTTGTTACCTGGCACGGGACAGGGAGCTGGGGCTGGCCTTGGTGAGAGAGCTGTTAGCAGGAGAGAGCATGAGCTGGTTGTGTGAAGGTTTTATCCTGCCTCTGGAACGTTGGACTTTCTCCCGCGGCATCAGGCGAGAGCCAATTAATTGCGTATGCTGGCATGTGTGATGCCCACATACATTAAGCTCATGGTTTAATCCCAAGGAAAAAGTTTCCTAACATAGTTAAGCTTTAACAGTCTCTTCCTAAAGAAAGATAACAAGATACTTGTTTTTACTGGTTTCCCATGACAGCGATTAGTCTTGTTGCGGGCAGTGCACTGTTCTCTGCATGGCTACACCTTCCTTTCCTTTGAAATACATCCTCTGAGTGCTGTGTGTCACGACACCAAACACTGTAAAGGCAAACTGAAAAGGACTGGACTTGTTGAATGCAAAAGACATTTTAGAACTGTACATGGTCACCGTGTGCTGATGTGAAATGTCCTTCACGTGACACTGTTATTAAAAGTACAGGTGTAAGCCCAGCGTGTGAACTTTGCAGTGCTTGCATAATTGGGATGCATGCAGCTTTTTTGTTAGTTCAAAAATACTGTTTTTTAGGAAACATTAAAACGTTGAGAGCATCTCCACATAAACCATGAATGAAATATTCCACCTTAGTCACCAGCAAAATGACAGTGGTGCCTGCAACTTTTCTGCTGTGGATGGGAAGAGGGCTGTGGAACAGAAGACTTTGTGATCAGAGAGTGCTTTTCATGCAAATGAAGATTTTATTACATGCTGCTGAATCAGGGGCTTGTGTAGCGAGAACAGCACAGAAGTGATAAGATCACTTTGTCATAGCTTGAAATTTTGCCCAGTGTGTCTTTCAGATTGCTGAAACGGGCAAGAAACACTCTTGTTAAGGGCACAGCAGTAGCTGATACAATATTGGGGGGTGCAGGGCTCTTTTTTCATGGTATGGTCTGCCTGCAGTGATCTGCCACGTGTCCACAGTCAAAGCAAGGAAGAACTGCAACCTGTAGGTGACTGAGTAGCAGCAAAGTTATAAACACACCCATTGCTGATGGGATCCTGGTTCTGCTCTTGGCGGATGGGTCTGGAATCTCTTCTCTGCTGCAAGCCAGGAGCTGTTAGCATTGGTCAGAGCAGAGTTGTCCATCCTTTTTGGCTGGGATAGCCTGTTGGCTGTTCCTGGACCATGCAGGAGCTCTGCACATGCTGTGGAGCTGTGTTTTGCTGCAGAGGGCACCCATCCAGGACTGACTGCCTCTGCTGGCTCTCCTTTTGTATTCGTTAGCCGATATCGTCTTCCCGATGTCCTCCTTTCACGGTGAGAACCGGTTTGGTTTAATGAGGGCTGTTGTTGCCAACAAGTGAATGGATATGTGTAGTGGAATAGGCACCTACATCTTCCCATGCACACGGGTAGTGTTCAGCATCCTGACGTGACCTTGGTGAAAGTTCTCTGGCGTGTTACTCTCCCTCTTTATTTGTCTCCTTTGCTGTGTAGCAGCTTTCCTTACAGGGGAGCGTCTGAGCTATTGGAAATCTGTCCTCTCTTCTCTTCCTCTCTCCAGAGACATTGTCAGCATAACACCCAGGCTACTCAGATTGACGCCTGAATACTCTGCTTTTGCACAATCAGGAGGCATTCAGTGAAGCAGCAAGAGGAGAAGAAGTTTAAGATTTAGGACTGACATTTTCAATCCATAATCTTGAACAGTCTTGATATGGAAGGTCAGAGACTTTTCTTCATATGGGATGCCCCTATACGTGTGTGTTTGGCATCCATCAGAGTGTATAGCACAGGGAAGAGACATTCTTAACAGCCATTGGATTGCAGAATGGGGCTGTTCATATTTCAGATTCTTATCTGAAGAGTCTAGGAACAAAATCTAACCCTGCACGTTCCCGGAGAGTTTCAGAGCGGTAGGATGGAACCTTTTGCCTGTGTTTCTCGTGCAAATTATGGTAAGGATTATTCAGTGTTTAAAATCTGGTTTATACTGGCTTCTGAATTTCATTTAAAATAAACATCTGGAGAGCTTTTTGATCTCCTGTGCAAGACTGTTGTCTGGCTCACTCGTTAAAATGACTTCTGCTTAATTTTTAGTGAAAGCCAAAGACCTAGATGGTTTCAGCCCAGAGGCAATCTAAATGGTTCACCTCCTGCAGTTAGAAATTTCCATGAGCCTGTCCAGCAGATACTTAAAATCCATTCTTTTAGGGAATGTGGAGGCAATAGGTACCTGTTTGTTCCATGCTGCAGTTTGGGATCTGAAGGTCTGCTCCCTGTACTGCCATTTGTGCTTCTGCAGAGCCTCATTCTCCTGGTGCCAAGCAAGTGTTGGAGCAGATGCTCTGGTCAAGAATTATGGTCTTGTCCCTTTGCAGTTTGCGGTCCAAAGCCCTCCTTGGGAAGATTGCCACGGTTTGCAAGTATCCCGCAGTCAGAGCGTTGGAACAGTGTCTCACAGGGGGTAATCAGTTATTTATTCAAGTAGCCATTTCATTTGGAGTCTGTTTTCTGTGATTTGACAGGAGCTCACTCCTCTATTCTTCGCTGTAGACTGGAAACCTGTGCCCATGGGGAGTGCTGGGTGCTGCTTCCTTCAGCTTTCTGGCTTTGAAACAGGTTCCTGTTGCTGTTTGCAGAGCCTGAAGCAGTGATCTGTGGAGGCAGTGTCTGCAGAGCAGGAGTGACTTTACCTCTGTGTTTTCTCTATTTATGTCTGTATGGGATCAGCTGGTCCCACATCGTGTGTGAAGTAGTTAAATTTTACCCTCCGTCTGTAAGATGTGATTTTTCCCCCCCCTCCTTTCTAGTCTCTTTGATCAAATCAAACAAAAACGCAGAGCTTTCATTTCTAGTTTTATAGTTTCAAAGACAATCCCTTGACATGCTCGAGCAGTCTGGACCCGAGTCTTTTTTTTCCTTAGTCCAAAGGCTCACTGTGTCTTGTGCCTTTCTCTGTATCAGGAGTTGCAATCTGCATTAGCTTTTATCTGCATCAAAAGACAAATGGAAGAGAGCAAGACCGTGCAGGAATGGGAAACAGACTTACATGTGCGATGGAAATATGTAATCCTTACATTCAGTCTGCCACATGGAATACAGACCAGTGTCTATACTGGAAATCTGTAGCCTATACTCCCAGAAATGTGAGTTTAGATTTTAGGCTTTGAAGGTTGGTTAATCCCCTCCAGTGGTTAATACCAACATAAAATGTTCTCTGATGTCAAACTTTTCCTCCCAAATGCTTTCTTTTTCCCTCCTCCCAGCTCCCCCCCTCCTTTTTTTGCATATGTCAACTATACAAAGCAACGCTCAATTTGAGAAATTAGCATTCAAACCCTCTGTAAGCACTTTATTTTTGTCCGCTTTGTGAGCAGCTGAACACATGTCCGGGCTGAAATACGCTGAGCTGCTGCTTCCCGGCGCGCGTGCCAGCGCCGCCCGGCACGAGGAGCTCCCGGCCGCGCCGGCCTGGGAGAATCTGGAACGTTGTCCGGTGTCCTGAAGAGGCACTGCTGACCTCCGTCCTGGAAAAGCACATCTTGCAAATCTCCTGCTCGACGGCATCCCAGGGGAGAAGATCCCAGTTAAGCCATACTGAATCATACCCAGCCAGACGAGCGCTCTGGTCGCTGTCATCCCGATCAAAATCCCAGCCGCGTCTGATGGCATTCGGGATGTTGCGGTGCGCGTTCCTTTTCCGGAGGAGCAGCGCTTAAAGCAGAGCGTGTTTTCTCTCTGCATTAAGGAGTCGGATTCAGCTGTTCAAAGCAAGTTGATAAATTGCTTTTCATTAAGTGTCTGAGCGCCAAGGGGTTCGGTGTGTGTTCCAAGGAAAAAATACATTAATTACAGCTTCTGTAGAGCGTTTATCAATCACGCAGTTATAAACACTACTAATGCAGTTAATTGAAGGTGGAAAAATTTACCTTTTTGAATTTGTTGACTGTAGCAATTCCGTGACTGGAAAGACAAATTGAAAATGAAAATCAGGGGATACTTTTAGTGGGAGCTGCTCAGGGGAGGTCAGGGCTGCTCAGAGGTTGGGTTATTGGGAGCTCGGCGTTCGTCCTGGCAGGTTTGTGCTGTGTCTGCTGCTGAGGTCCAGGCTGCAGTAGCAGTGTTTGTTCTCCTCTCACCCACGCAGCCACGTTGTGTTTGCCATGCAGAGGGATGTCTCACTGCCTGTGGTACAGTTACAGCTGCCTCTGTGTCCTGCCTGTACAATTTATTTGTTGTTCTCTGTGTGTTGGCTTTTTTTTTAAAGAAAAAGGCAAGTGCAGAGGAGGAAAGATGCACCAAAGCAGACAGAAATGTCCTGCTCACTTCTAGTCAGTAAAACTTACCATGAAAAAAGAAATCTTTTGTCAATGTAAACTTTGGGTGAAGGTGATGTGCTGGCAGCTGCTGGAGAAGTCAGGTGAGATAGTGCTGAAGTGTTTTATTGGGTCTGCAGACCAAAACCTGTGGTGCTTGTGGTGTGCAGAGGTTTTGAAGGCATCTTGAACACTCGTGTTGCTTCCCTCATGGCTGTTTTGAACTGCCAGCTGAGAAACTGGCTGTTTTCCATGCTTCTGAGGAAAGCCCTGAGAATAGCAGACTTTTCACTAATACTAATGTATTTCTTGTCCTTTCTTCTGTTGAGCTGTTACGAGGCAGCCTTTGAGTTTCCTGGGAGATTGATAAGGACACTAGGTCTGTGTCAGGACAAGCCAGCGGGACAGCAGCACCTCGTTGTGAAGGTTGACAGGAAAGCACCACCCCAAGTGTCTGGTCCAGCTCTTTGCGATTCACCTGATGGCTTCTATTTTTTCAGCTGGTGGGTGTTTTGTAGTGTGTTGCAGCTTCTGTTGAGGTCCTTAGAATGCTTTTCATCTTTGCAGCTGGCTGCACAGCATCTCCAGCTACAGTCTTATCTTGCTCTTACAAAAGGTAAAATGTGTATCCAGGAGCTGATGTGTTCGTGATCCGGCAGGAAGCTCTGGCACTGTGCACAGTCAGACAGATCTCCAGTTTTGGATCTTGAATCTGTTTTTCACCCCTTGCTTTGTTAATGGGCTGTTAAAATTTCACCATAAGGGGGACCGTAATTCAGTAGCTGGAGAGTTAAATACTAAACCAAACTGTCAGTAGGATTGTACAGGTCAGAGTGGTTCACATGCATGACCAGTGCAAACCAGAATCAACTCCCATGAGCCCATGTTCACACACCACTGGCACACCTGGTCCAAAAGTGAGTCACTTCTGATTTTTATTCCTTAATATACAAGTTCAGTTCTTGTCTTTTGTGAAGTCTAATGCATTCTGCCTCATCTTATTTGCAAATATTGTTCATTTTCAAGTGAATCTATTTTTAAAACAGGACTCAAAACATATTTTTCAGTATCTAACAAATGTCTGGTTTGTTGTTTGTCTGTTGAATAGAGGTAAAATTTGTTCGAAGTTAGCTCTGGCATTTTTTTTTTCATAATCAGCTTGTAATAAACAGGGGAAGATAGCTGCTTTCCTACCCAGGAACTGTCGTAATCTGTAACTTCTAACGATGTTTTAGAAGGAAAAACTGTCATCTTCTGTCATGTGCAGCCACAGGATTTCTGTAAGTCATGATTAAGACTTTAATTCTGGGCTTTTACAGAGTAAGTGTGGAATGAGAGAAGATAATGAAAATGGTGATCTCTGTGAAGCAGCCACTGAAGAGGGAACTGTTTCATGTTTCCTCTCCCCTTTGCCTAGGCAGCTGTTTACTGAACCTAAGAAAAACTTCCATTTCAGATCTGGGATGGCAGGAAAGCCGAGAGGGAGGAATTCTGCCCAAGAGTGGCATGAGGAAGCTCACAACTCTTGCATGTCCTTTGTGGTAAAGTAAAGCCCAGACTTACAACCTCGTGCTTCTCCCACACATCGAACACGTAGGAAAGCTGCACATAACCCCGTTCCTGCTGAGGATATTGAGGTTATAACTGCAGACTCTCTGCTATGGGAAAGGGGTCAGTGTGTATTTTGGTTTCTTATCACTTGAAGGCAGAAGGAAGTTGCATAGGAGGATGGAGAATGTCTGTTGGTGGGAATGTGTGGTGCTTCCACTGGGGTATGTGTGGGCAGCATCCTGTAGTTTGGTAGAGGCTGGGCTGTTCTGGGTTTGCCTTGGATGCAAGTCATCTCAGCTAACCTTAATTTTCCCTCATGTTCACATGAGAACATGCACACTCGTGTCTGTAAGTCTGTTCCATATTTTATAGCAGCTGCTGTGATGTTATAGATGTTGCTCGAGCATGTAGGAAGAAATTTGGTTTAGTTTGCCCTGAGGATAATGGATGCTTTGGAGGGAAGAATATTTGTTTGTGCCTGATAGTATCTTGTCGAGGAAAATGGGATCTTTTGTGAATGTTACAGTGGTGGGTAGGCAGTCTTGTTTTGCATTCTGAAAATAGAAATGTAAGGCTGATATCCTGGGCAAGTTACGATTTTAATGACAACATTGTGTTTACCTAGCCTGTGCTCTTAACTGCTGTTGTTCGTTTGTAGCATCCTTTGCTCCCTTCCCAAAATATCTGTGGAACCATATGCACTCTGAAACACAGCTAAGATATGTGCCAGGCAGCTGCTTCATCCTTGTTTCCCACCAGTACAGCATTAAAAATTTGAAGTTGAAAGTTACCATATAAAAGGAGAAAGAAAATTAATTAAAGGTCAGAGTGCTTTAGTGTAGTGAAAATTGAGAGGAGGCAGATACAAAGTTATTCAAATTGCTTTTGACTTCAGGCAGGTCGATTTTCCTATTTCTTACCATGTGTTCCCATGGTAAAAGTAGTATCTCATCAGTCTCACAACTGACCACTAGTATATGTGTTTCAAGCACAGCCAGAAATCCTCCTTTGAAGCTTTGGCCAGGCCCTGCAATCGTCCTGACTTGTCTTTTCTCCATCTTTCCTTCACCTCTGAAGTGGCCTGCAACACCTGGCAAGACCTACTTACGCCTGTATTGTCTGTCAGCTCCTGCCACGCTGCAGAATACAGAGTTAAAGCTAAAAATAAGCTTAAAAAGAGGTGAGGGCTTTGAGCAAAGTAAAGTAAGCCACTGATTTGGGTCATGAAAGGGAATTGATGTCACTGGTTCTCCCTTGCAGCTTTCTTGAGCTGCGAAGTTCTGTTCTGAGCCGTGAAAATGCCAGAGGTGCAGTGGTGAGCAAAGTGGTGCTCAGGACAGGGGAGGGTGGTCTGGCTCCAGTTCTCCCCAGGAGACTGCCCAGCCCATGACCTTGTAAGCCTGATGAGAGAAGTCAAGGTGGTATTGAATGCTGTGCAGTTCTGTTTGTCTTCACAGTCTTCAGTGGTGGAAAACTGTCACCTTTAAACAAAGAGTGACCGCGGCATCGGGTGATTAAATGCTTCGTCCAAAATTACATCAGGAACCTGTGGTGAGCCGGATACTTCCCTCCATCTCTTCTGTCATAGGCTAGTCCATCATCAGGAGACCGCTGTTCTAACATAAATCTGGTCAAAAAACCTGTGAAAGGAGTCGTGTGCAGTTCTTTGCCCGTTACGGAGTGGTTATGTGGCTTTAGTAATGTTTGTTAAGTGCTTTGATCTGCTTTGGTGAAGGACGGAGTGTTAATAATTAAAATTGTAAAGAAGTCCTAAAGTAGCATGGGGGATGACAACTGCTTTCTGGTCTGTTAGTTAACAAAAATGCAAAATATAAATGGAGGAATCAGCAGGAATTGAGTCGAACGCTCCCTTCCCCCAGCCACCTGCATGGGCTGAGCACAGAAAGCAGCTAATTGTCTGCTCTGCTGCGGAGATGAAAGAAGCTGGTCCTACAACAGGAAAGGCTATTGAACTGCATGAAGGTGGTAAATTATCAGCACTGAAAACCTTTTGAGTTGGTATCTTTACGTGCTCAGAAGGTACGTTATTTGTACTGGTATTGACAGCGCTGATGAAACCGGCGTCTCGTGACGTGAGTTTTGTGTTTCAGTCCCTGTAATTAAGAGGTCAGTAAAACTGAAACTTGTTTTATAAAACTGTGCCATCGCCCTGTTTGGGTATAGTCGAAGGGTGTGTTTGGTGAGGACAGGCCCTGTTAATGGCTTTATCTTGGCCCGGCTAGCGAGCTGTTTGCAGAACTGCTCTGATTTGCAGTGGGCAGACTGTAAAGCAGCCTCGTGTTTGTCCATTTTCCTGCTAACAGTTCCATTTGCAGAGTGCAGGCAGGAGCAGGCTTCTTGCCAGCAACAGCTTCATTCAGATTAGGGCTTTAGTTCAATTATGTCCAATTAACTTTTATTGCAGATAGCAGTGATAATTACTTGCAAGTCAATTTTTTGGCTGTGGTTATCCCAAGGCTAAAGTCTGAGCTTGATGGATTTTAATAACTGAAGTGACGTGTAGCTTTTCCTTCTTTTTTTCTTCTTCAGGCCTCAATTAGATGAAAGGTCAGAAGCTATGTAAAATTCCATCTTACGATTAAAGCCAACTGTTCTACTCTTCAGCAGATGCATAGTACTGTGTTTTAAAATAATCTCTTGGGACAGACCTAAAAAAAGGCTTTTTAAACTCTTCAGATCATAACCTTGAGCTCGCTGCTGCTTTATCTGAAGAGTGAATTTGATGGAGCTGATGGCACACGTGGCAATACCTGGAGCCGAGAGCCACCGCCTTACCTTTTTTTACTGCACTGCATCCTGTTCCAGATTGCTCACCTAGAAGCCTTTAGTGGTAGCCCTTGGACATGAGGAGTGTGATATGAACAATATTCCATTTAAGTGCTGTTATCCCAAAGCTGCTTCATTTTCTTCCCTGTTGAGCGTTGCCATCCCAGCTCGGAGAGAGGAGCAGAGCTGCATTTTAATTCTCTCTGCCTTGCCCACCAAACTAATTTTATTGCCTGAGTAACATTATAAATGGAGGTCAGCCTAGAAGGTGACGTGGTGTACAAGCAAAATCATAGTTAATTAAACGGCAAGAAGCAAAAATTGATTTTGATCGAAACTGTTGCAGGGCTCTACAAAAGGTCCACCTGAATGCAGAAAGCCAAAGGTCCTGTGCTGCCAGGTGCTGACGGTGCACTCCCCGTGCTACAAAAGGCGACTTTCCATTGTTCAGTTTCCTATTTATTTATCCCCAAGTACACTCGATGCTGTTGTGATTTATTGCCATTTCACAGGACAACCTCTCTGACCACTATTTTGCAGTTTTCCATTTATAAAGCATTAAGAGGATGTGATACCAGCTGGTGATGAATATGGTGCTAGTTTGGTAATTTTCTTCCAGGAAACGGTAAGATTTATCTCTGGCTCCTCAGCAGTCCTGGGAAAGGGCCATTCTGGTAAGTGCCCAAGAATAAAGGGGAGTTTTAGGGCTGGAAAAAGGCAGGAAGCCTGCAGGATCAGTCTAGACACTGTCAAGCAAGGATGGCTGACTGGAAGGAGTTGTATTGAACACTGAGGTTGGCAGGAGGGTTCAGTGTCTGCAGTTGACACGAACAAATCTTTGAAACCCCTAGATTTTAGGTTACTTTGGTAGAAGGAAAAGGAATGAGTCTCCTTGGTGTCGAGCAGCCTGCCGGGGGGTAAATGAGACACTGAGTTTCCCTCGGAGCATGAAAATTGGCCCGGATTCAATTATGTTTCCTGGCAGGCTCTTGCAGACATTTGTACCAAAGAAACTTCACAACCCCGAGTTAGTTTTTGTTGTTGCTTGCAGCATTTGTATGCGCTGAACTTGGCATGTGCCGCGTGCGCCCCGGGGGGTTGCCGTAAATCCCGCCCGTGGCTGTGGAACTGTGGCTGTGGAACTTCACGGGACTACCGTGGAACAAGGAGCAGAGGAGAAGCGAAGCGTATCAGCCTTTAACAACCCTCACACGGCTTAGGGGGACCCCAGGGTGCTGGAAACTTGGAATAGTTTGGAGCTTTTCT
Source organism: Lophotriccus pileatus (assembly GCA_035583135.1). Taxonomy (NCBI): domain Eukaryota; kingdom Metazoa; phylum Chordata; class Aves; order Passeriformes; family Tyrannidae; genus Lophotriccus; species Lophotriccus pileatus. Next base: position 4,515,431 of record JAWWES010000048.1, read on the forward strand.
TTTGTGTGTGGGTGGATGCTCCCGCTTCCTCCTGGCCTTAGGCTTTGTGAAGGAGCCTGCAGTTAATCGTGGAATTTCAAACATGCGTGTTTACTTTCAGGAACCTAACTTTAGACTTCACCAGCTTGCTTTCGTCTAAACCAGCTCAGTTTCCCATATTTCACCGGCCAGGGATGGTTTGTGGGGAGTGTTTCCTTTGAGTTCTCACCCTGTAAGGCCTCTTGGGAGCTTCAGAGGCTGGCGGATCTAAAAACTTGGCAATAACTACATATGTGGGCTGTTTATATAATGATAAAGCTGTGTTAGAGTGTTAGAAATTTCCTAGTAGTACTGAGTTGCTTTACACCTAGATTTTACTCTAGGTTATAAAAGTAACCCCTGGCCTGAGAAGCACTGGGTCTGGCAGAGGCAGTAAATACTAAAATGTTGAATATCAGCCAGAAAATAATATGTCTTTTCAAGTACAGAAAGGCAGTATCATGGTAAGTTTTACTGGAACTGATTCCTAGCTCTGCAGGGAGGGTGTCCCTGGGCAGTGGGTGGAGATGAGTCCTTCCATCCTACCTGGTGAGCCTTGTGATGTCACACACTGTGCTGCCAGGACCAAAAAACACCCTGATGTGCAGGTAAGGCTGAACGTAACAGTCATCATGAGAATGTGCCAATTACCCCTAAATCCCAAGCACTGCAAATCCCTCTTAAGCTTAACATGCTTTGATTTAATTATTAATAAATCTTTAGAGGAAAAAAGTCTGTTCACGTGTCTAAACCTGCTATTTTGTAGAGCGTCCTACGTGTGCTGTTAAGATTATATCCTGCAGCCATATTAGATTAAAATCACTTCAAAGAGGGATACTTATTTATTTATTCCTCTCTAATGATTGTTTTCCTCTGGAAATACACTTTATCTTTTTATATGTATATATATTTTCAAGACAGAGCTCGTTGTGTTTGGCAGTGTACAGAATCAGTTAAAAATACAGTTTAAAAACTTCAGGGTTTTCACAGTTCGCAGCCCTCCATTGCTGGGTGCCACAGCCTACTGATCAGCTCATTCTCCAGTTTGCAGCTGATGGTTTAGGTGATAGTGTTGGAGTTGTTTGTGCCAGCTCAGGAAGAGTGGGGTCAGAAAGTAGTAGTCAGGTGCTGAGTATCTCAGGGAATAAACGTTAATTAATTTCTAACCAAAAAAATGAATAGGGTACTTGTGAAGATATTTCAAATGCATTTGTTTTCAAATAGTGAGATCTCGATTTTGAAGACCTGTATTGATTTCATAGAGAACAAAATTTGAAGCAGGATTTTAATTATAATACGAAATTCAGCGATGGAGTTATGGTCAGCACTTCCATGTAAGTCTGAATTTCTTTTTTTGATGCTCAGCAGTGACCTAGATGTCATCAATTTGGTTACTGCAAATCAAGCTAAAAGAGCAGTTTTATGCTTCTACTTAAAATTATTTTTGTAAGTCCAGTGTTTCCTTTAAAATTATTATTGCCACCCCAGTCTTTTATGAACCTTTGGCATTACCTAAAATGATTATCTGCCTGCGGGAACAACTTGCCTTTATAGCTCTCTCTCAAACGTTGCTCTCAGTATTGGAGCTAAAGCGTCTGTAAATACATGTTTTGACCTTCAAGGAAACGCTGCTGTCATAGAACAGGAGCCTGGCTATTCTGAGGTGAATGCTGTGACCACTCTTAATCACTTGTTCTCTCTCCTAATGTGCCATTATCCTGTTTATTGCTGTGTGCGCCTCGCTGGGGCACTTCAGCAAGAGGCTTTCTCCAAGCGTCACAGTGTTCAGGCTCTAATGAGCGTTAATGATGGAGCAGGTGAGCAACCCCTCCCCACATCTTGCTGTCAGAAATGCTGCTCCTGCAGTCAGAGAGCAGCGGTGCTCTTTCAGGGCTGCACACAGACTCGCCATCAATCAAAATAACGTTTTAGACACCGACCTGCCTCGCTCGTGCAGGGACGGGAGGTGATCCTGGGCTGGCGTCAGACGTTGCTGGAGTAAAAGGTGGATGCTTAGGTGAATATGGGGAATAGTGTGATCTGTTTTTCTGTCTACAGTGAATGCTCTTTAATTTTGTTTGTCTGCTTTTCACTGAGAAATAGGTCTTGTTTTTGCCAGTCTTCTGAAGTTGATGAAATGAGGAAAAAAGGAAAATACAATTATTTTTTTTTTCTTGCTGACTGTGGGTGTTTCTGTTGCTTACTCAGGTAAAGCTCTGACAACTCACAGTGGTTTTGTCTTCTGATTAAAGGAGCTGGATTCTTGTTTTGTCTTTTTGGCCTTGCTGGGCATGATTTGGGATGAGAAACTGCTGCCCACGGGCTGTTTGCAGGTTTACTGAACATTGCATACTTACATTCACAAATTAATCTCCTCTATAAAGGTCGAGCAACTTTTCAGTTCCTCAAGCAATTCCTTGATGTTGTGGATGTGACAGGTCTTCAGTCATCGTTTCTGAGCATCTTCTGAAAGACTCCAAGAATTCCACCTCCTTCAGAGAGTCAGAAAAAATTCGGGTTTAGATTTATTTTACAAACTTTTACAACTGCATGTTTTAGACTTCTGGCAGTGCAGATTGTTGCTGTCTCCTAGGAGTGAAGTGGAGATTGATACAAACCTGCACCTTGGTGAGGTCGTGGTTTCTCACAGGACTGAGCTGGTGTTACTCTGTGTGGGTAGAGTGAGTGGGCAAGAGCATGGAGTTGTCAAGCTGACATTCAGTGCCAAAGACTACTTTTGTTAGTCACAGTGGCGCCCAAGAGGCTCTCTCAGCCGCACTCAGTCAGCTTTTAAGAGCACTCGCTCAGTGAAGGTGCAGAACTTTTCATAAATTAATATTTGAATGAGATTTCTTGGCTGTTGGTTTAATCAACCTTTGCGTGTTGAACCGAGGAGATGCATAAACATGGAGCTAATGAACTGTACACAGTGAGTAATTGCTGTGCTGCAGGAAAGCTGTAGGTCCTCGCTGTTCCCTCCGTTGGTGCAAGTGTTCCACGGGTGGGCTGACTCGTGGTGGTGGTCTGAGGTGAGGTTTCAAATTAAGGTCTTTACAATGTCCCTGCAGAACTCTGCTGTTGGAGGTTTCTGGAGCATGAAGGTGGTGGTGCTGTCCAGGACACAGCACTGATGGTGGTGTGTCAGTGTCATCCAAAGGCTTCTCATTGTTTGTGCCATCCTTGGCAGTGGGACTCTTTCAGAAGTGGCCTCTGAGAGGTTTTGGCAGCAGTGGCTTCTCGTGTCAGGCTCGAGCTTTCTGCTTTGCCCCTTTAGCTCTTTGAATGCCTCCCCAGCTGTGTTTTAATTGTGAAACTACGACTGAAATGAAATCAGCTTACAACTTTTAAATCTTTCAACTCTTCCCATGTGTTGGAGGTCATATAACAAGTCCCAGCACCTTTGTGGGTGCTCCTTGGATGTTTTGCTCTGTATAGTAGATGGTTGTGGAGATCAGGACAAGGAGAAATCAACTGATTGCCCCAGCTTGGCTCTGCCACCCCGTTTTCCAGAACTTTGTGAACTGTTGTGACTGGCTGAGGACAGGGAGGTTTGAGCAGGGGTTTGAACCAGATGGCCTCTAAAGGCCTTGTTCCAACTTAAATCTCTATCTATAATTCCAGTAATGTTGGGACACTTGGAGCCCCAGTTCTCTTTGTTGCTGGGATCCCCCCTTTGTACAGCGATGCTGAGATTTGAAGGAAGTTGTGTGTGTGTGTGTTTCTGTATAAAGAGTTTTAGTGCTCCATGTGTTCCTTTTGATGTCTGATTTCCTAAATGCTGAACCAAACAGAAGAGGATGGTGGCACCTCTGCAGCCCCTTCATGCAGGAGGCACATCTTGCCATTGTCTGCCCCAGAGCAGAGCCAGTTATTGAGTGTCCGCTGAAATGAAGGAAGTTGTAGCCATTCATCTTTCAGCCTAATGGACCACAGAAATTACAAGCTGTAGCATGCAGCTTAATCTTGCCACAAGGCAGAGTGCTGCATACTTTGCCTTCAATTTATGCATGCCATGCCTTTTTATTAAATGTAAAAGAGCAGTTGACAGGGTTTCTCCAGAGGACTTGCCTTGGCTATACCTGGTGGACAGCCAGTGCATTTCAGTGTAGCGAAATGAATGATGGTGGTTTTTTTACCGTTCATAACAACCACCTTTGAAATTTGAGGACAGAGTTATGGATTATTCTCTGTGTGTCAAGCAGCAGAGGAGAGTGAGACAGCTATTTTGGTTTTAACCCTGCAGATGACCCACTTCTTGAAGTGTTTCCGTTGCTGTTACGAGATGCAGTAAGGACTGAGGCAGCGGTTTCATCTGCGCTTGGTCAGGCCTTCACCCAGGGATGGCTCTTTGCCGCTTTCTTTTCTCTGTTCCTCCTTGTATTATAACTTTGAATTGTCTCTCTGTTGTTGCAGTGTGCAGAGGAGTGAATGCCCCATGTTGTGTTAGTGCCTGTCTGCCATGCTGGCCTGTCTGCCAGGACCAGGCGACCTCTCCTTTCAGCTTCTTTCTTACACGCAGATGAACACTGGACTTCAGAAATGTGAGTGACGTTTTGTCTGCAGGATGTGGTTAACTGTTAAATCTGGCTCTGGGACAGCTGTGACATAAACATTTAGGATACAGTGGAAAAACTGTTTAATGTAGAGTCTTTCTTTTGTTATGCCTTCAAGGCATCTGTCAGTAATGGCTCTGAGAAATGGCTGTGGAGGTTCACGTGTGTGCAGCAAGCTCTCCCCTGTTCCTGGCTCTATGGAGGTTAATTTTAACCACAGCAGGATGCAATGCAAGTGAGGTTCCTGTGAGATTTGTGCCTCTTTGCTGAAAATGTTTTGTGCTAAAAGTGTGCCAGCTGATTTGCTTCTTAACACAACTTTTTCCTCACTCTTTTTTACTTTCCTTTGTGTAATTACTCGTAGACACCGATAAAAGTTGCATCAGTCAAAAAGCTTTTGAGGTCAGCAGCTCTTGCTCTACATACCTGGGGCTTATACTACAAATATTAGTGAGCTATTCCAAATTACTAAAGTTCAAAGTTTCCGTCTTCTTTCTGATGTCTCTTTGGTGCCTCTGAAAATATGTCTGCAGAGTGCTCTGAGAATTCTTTTTTGATAACTTTAGTCATTTTTTTCATAGCTGTACTAGTGTTCTTAAGAAAAACTTATACTTGGGAATGCAAGTTTACTGGCTAGATATTTTTTTAACTCTTACTCTATCTCTCCTCTTTATCACTGAAGCTGTACCTTGATTGTTCAGCTAAAAATTCAGAACTACCAAGGTTTCAGCGTGAGATCTGTTCACTTGGTCCTTAGGGCTGTGACCTGTCTCTTGCATTTGAAATGTGTGTTGGGAGATCTCTGTACCTTCACCTTGCTGATGGACTCGTTGCTCTTTAAAACCAAGTGATTTACAGTCCAGTTGTAGCTAAATTGTTCATATAGTGATGATACTGAAAATAGGTAAGATAATTTTGCAATTAATTAAGGGTGACATGCTCCTGGTCCTGCCAGAAGTGACTGACAGTGTTCATGTACACTTGTGCTCCCCCACAGCACTTGCACAGCACTTCTGCTGACTCCACAGGCTTGTAATTGTAATGCCACTCAGCAGTACTCTCTGCTCACCAAAGGACTGGTGATGGCATGAAACTGGGATCCCCCTCCTTTCTCTTCCCCATTTCCAGCGTTGTCAGTGTTGCTGACATGCCTGTTCCGAAGGCTGTGGGATAAGAATGTGCCCGGGTCTCTACATTACAAGAAGTCTCTTTGGCAAAGGGTTGGTTCTGAAAGCAAACCATCAAGGTTCATGTGAGGGCAGCTGTGCATAAATCAGGTATTTACTAATTACAGCTTTACAGGGCGACATGCTGGTGTGTTGGGCAGTTTCCTCACCTGATAGTACCCGATGCTGCTCCGGAGATCTCCCGATCCCCGTGCTGAGAGCATTGCTGTGTCCTGCTCAGTGAAGAGCTCTGGGAACTGCATTTAGAAGAATTTAGGACATAAAGTAGCTGGCAGGCACGGGCTGGCAGTGGTAATGCTCAGCTGTTGGGTTTGTTCTGATTTAGATGGAAGATGAAACTGCTGGTACAGACCTCGCTCACCCCTGCTGCAGATGTGGGTACGATTAATTGGTGTGTTTCTCTCGTGCCTTTATATGCATGAGTAGCCCAGCCCCTGGCCAGGGGAAAGCTGAGTTAATGAGCATTTCTTAATCAACAGTGACTTGTGACTTTTGATGGGGGGTGGAAATGGGCTGTAATAATAGTGCTATTGCTTTTGTAAAAGGCACAGAACTCCACAAGATTGCGTTTCTTCAGACTTACAGTGTTTGTATTAATAATTTTTAAGTGTAGTTTTCTGGATCAGACTTTTTATTAGTGCTTAAAAATCCACATTAGCTCAATTACCTTCTTTTTCCATATTCACTCTCAAACAAGAGGCTTTTTCTGAATGGTGGCCTGTGCAGTAGGAGTTTGGTAGATCAATGTCCACATATTTTTAACTTCAGAAACTGATGACTTCAGGACTGCCAATTTCAGTGTTTTTTGTTGAATTTCAGCCTGAATTCAGGCTATCCCTGAAATTCATCCTTATCTACCCAGGGGATTTCTCACTGACTCCATATCGATATTTTTTCCTTCTTCCCAGTGATTCCAATGTTAACCTGACTAGTCAATTGGGGTACTTGAGGCAGGAATTTTGGAGCTGTGTCTGCAGCTGCTGTTGGATACAGAGGCAGTGCCACGCGGTCTGGGAGAAAAAGGGTCTTTTTTTTTTGAAAGGGGTGCAAAATAAGGCAAAAGGTACTTTTTGAAGAGCATTTTCTTAGGGGGAACGTGACAGAGAAGAGCAGATTGGGACTGAACACGTGATCTTTAGCTAAATTGAGGGGTTTGGAAGGGCTCTTTCTGTAAAGCCTGTAGAGAAACTGCTGAAATTGAGATTTTTATGCAAAAGATGGACACAGCTGTTTTTGGCTTGTCCCAACCCTAATGCTCTCATTAGGGTAGCAATCCTGGAGGCCTCTTTGTATTTTGTTTAATGTTAATGAAAATTTAACCATAGACAGTTTTGAAAGCAGTGGGTTTTAAAGCCTTAATGTGAAATGCACTTAAAAGATGTTACATTAGTGCTGAGGTGAGGCAGGGAAGTCTGTCTCATTCCATGACCAAAATAGCTCCAGCGGTGAGACGTGCAGGAATGTGACCAGAGGAATTGGTTGCCACGGGATTAGTGGGAGTGTGAACTTGCAGCTCACCAATTTATCAGGGTAATTGCTCATAGGCACAGCTTTGTCGTATAACAAACATGAAATAATTACTTTTCAATAAAAGTATTCTGCCTTGCATTCACCACTAGGGAGCTTCCCGGAGCTCATCCCATTGTTTTCCTAATGAAGCTTCTTCGTCTGCCATCGCCTCATTATTTTATTATGTCCTGATCTGGAATTCTTGCACACGAGTGATGATATTCCAATACCAGCATTTTCTTTCGGACTATTCTTGGAGGTTTTCCATGCACCAGAACTAATTGTCCTTTACTGGTTTGTAGGATATTGATATGGGATATTCAGACTCTTACTCACCCCATAATGCCTTTCTCCTATAATATTTTACTGCCTTAATTATTAAAGTCATGGAATCTTGCCTGTGAAACTACCAGCAAAGCTCATTTTAAGCATCACATTGGGGCACTCAGAAATACATCACCTTCAGGCCTGAGTTAGTCTGCAGCAAAAGGAGCATCATCTCACCTGTACGTAAACCAGGCACTGTTTGGAATGGTGGTTGGGTTCAGGAGATCCCATCCAAGGGATTTAAAAGATAGTTTGCCTTCAGTAGGATGCCAGATTTGTTGTTGGGGTGTCGTTTAAGTCTAACTGAGGGGTTATTTTCTCCGTCAGAGGAAGGAGTTCTTCCAAATTTGGGATTAGTGGCGTGTATCTTACTAAAAGGTGCAGGCTGTCCAAACATCCGTGTTTTAGCTGCTCCCTAAAAGTTTCCATCACAGTTTCTGTAGAACAGAAAAACAGGTGCTTGTATAAGAGACTATTTAGTGTGTCTGTTCAGTATTTGTATTTACCACCTAATTTTCTGATTTGCCTATGGAAATGTAAACCAGGATGGGAGGTTTTGATGGCCAAGCTGTCTTAAAGTATCTACTTAACTTTTTTGTCTGAAAATAGAATGTGACAGTGGCTGTAAGTGTAATATAAACCATAACACAGACAGGTTCCTTTGTCCTTTGCTTCTTCTCTGGTTCATGGTGGGTTGCCAGGGTCATCTCTTGGGGAAGAAACAGACCTTGATGAGTGTGGGCAATGCTAAAAATAAAGGTTGGGAGTTCATGAAGGCCTTGGCTCTTGAGGCAGGGCAGTGCTGGCAGATGCCATTTGGAGGCTCCTCTCTCCGCTAGGAGCGTAGCAGCTCACTCAAAAGGGCAGATATGAACCACCTGCCTGCAGGGGCAGATACAGGGATGTGAACAGAGAGGATGTTTGGGTTAATATTTCCTTTGATTAAGAGAAAGGGATGATGTGTGCCAGTGTCTGGACAGCACAGGGAGTACGAGTATAATCGGCGCCGTGGTACGTGCTGTGCTAGAGCTGTAAGACAAACTGCTCTTAAAGCTTCTTATTTCACAAAAGATATTTTTAATATTTCTATAATTACCCTTCCTTCTGGTTTCCATCCTATTTTCCATTTTCTGACCTTTTCTTTCTGAAAGTGAGAGCTCTTAGAGCAGAGCTTCTCTCCCTCACCTGTGACGACTGGAAGCTGCAGGATGCAAAGTGAGAGGTGGCTGGTACTCATCTATCCAAGAGTCTTTTGGAGGCAATTTGCTTAAAAGAATGTGAGGTGGATTTTCAAGAGGAACGGCTGTTTGCCTGGGAGCAGCAAGCTCTTTTCTGGAGCATTAGATTTCCTTGGGTCAGAGGGCTAGATGTGGGGCTGGGATGCTCTTGGGCTCTGGAGGAGCTGGCTGCCCCATTCCCTGTTCTCTCAGCACAGCAGATGCCACAGGGATGCTGAAAATTGTAGCAAAAAAGGATGGGGCTTTTTTTCCCAGCAAATTGTTTACACGGTGAGGGGGGTGAAAAAGTCAAGCAAAAGCAAAGTGGGATTGTCAAAGCTGCAAGCCATTATTTGAAGATTATAAAATCAGCAGTAGTCCCATAGGAGCTAGGCAGCGGAGCTGTGGTAAGGAACAGCCCAACTCTCTGCTTGGAATGTGATTGTGGCAGAAGAGGCACAAGCATTTGCCTAGATTTCTGAAGTTCTTTGCAGAAGCAGTTTGAGCTTGTGGGCCAGGTAGGTGTCTGGTAAATCAGAGGAAGTGAAACCACACCTCAGTCTCCAGAAGCCTCTTGTCTGTGTCTGAGGAATAGCATATGTTTAATCTGTGAGGTGATCACACTTTGCTGTGGTGATGTGGGCATGTCCTTAGCAAGGTGCCACCCTGAAAAGTCAGCTGAAGAAATAACTGCAAGCCCAGAAAATAATGAGCCTCCTTCGATTTGCTGAGCTTGGACCAACAAGGGCTTCCTAATGGACAGCAAGACACTCAAAGTGCTTCAGATGTCAGCATCTAGGAAAGGACTCAGGTGTAAATGGAGGCTTCAGCTGAAGCTTTGATGTGTGTTGAGTTTGCAGGACAAGATTTCGGTGATGGGGGGGCTACGGGCTTCTGTGAGAAGCTGCTTAGAAAATTCCCCCATGTCCAATGGATCCAGTGCCAGCTGGCTCCAGAACAGACCTGCTGCTGGCCAAGGCTCTGGGATAACAGATTTAAGAAGGGAGAAAAACCTGCACAACTACAGCTGGAGAGAGAAATGAGAATATGTGAGAGGAACAGCTCTGCAGACCCCCAGGGCACTGAAGAAGGAGGGGGAGGAGGTGCTCCAGGTGCGGGAGCCGAGATTCCCATGCAGCCTGTGGGGAAGACCATGGTGAGGCCCCTCTGCTCCTGCAGCCCATGGAGGTCCACGGGGGAGCAGAGATCCACCTGCAGCCCATGGGAGACTCTATGCTGGAGTAGTGGCTGCCTGAAGGAGGCTGTAACCTCGTGGGAAGCCCATGCTGGAGCCTCCATTCCCTGTCTCCCTGCACTGTGGAGGTGGAGAAAATTGGGAGTGAAGTTAAGCCCAGGAAGGAGGCAGGGGCAGAGGGAAGGATTTGGTTTTATTTCTCATTACCCTACTCTTACTTGATTGGTAATAAATTAAACTAATTGTCCCCAAGTCAGGTCTGTTTTGCCCATGACAGTAGTTTGTGAGTGACGTCTCCCTGTCTTTGTAATGACCCACAAGCCTTTTGCTGTGTTTCCTCTTCCCTGCCCAGCTGAGGAAGGGAGTGAAAGAGCGGCTTTGGGGGGCACCTGGTGCCCAGCCGGGGTCAGCCAACCACAGTCTGGTTCTCACCTCAGGGTTACAGGGGGTTCATGTTTAATTCATAACTTTCTGATTTTGAATCACACAGTAAAAATACTGAGAATGGCTCGAAGAGCCGCGGGGAGGCAGCTTTAAATTAGGAGAATAGAAACCAGCCCACCACCACAAGCTGTGAGAAATATTTCAGCTGGAGACAATGCGATGTTTATGGCACGTACCTGTTTTTGCCCAACTGTACACATACACTGATGAGAACATTGGTTTTTTTGTTTTGCTCCCCTGGGCAGGTCTTGCCTTAAGCTGAACTGGGGCTCGTGTTGGTCACCAGGTAATAAAGGGAATGAGGTATCTGGTACACGACCCGCTGGTCTGGGAAGATGAAGTTTTCTTGGCTCTTGATTCCTTGGAGGTTTTCTACCCTTTTTGTGTGACTGTCTTGCCTTGGGGTTGATCCCTTGCTTACCAGAATTGACGAATTTCCTTTCTCCACAGGGGACACTACACAGAAAATGAGATCTGCACAGTATCCTACCCCAGCAGAATTGGATGCTTATGCTAAGAAGGTCGCCAACAATCCCCTGACTATAAAGATTTTTCCAAACAGCGTCAAGGTTCCCCAGAGGAAACACATACGCCGTACTGTGAATGGACTTGATACTTCAGGCCAGAGGTACAGTCCCTACCCAACTCAGGCCACCACGAAAACGGGCCTCCTGGCCATAGTCAAATCTCCAGCAAAAGGAATTATCAAAGACTTTGACGGGACACGCGCGCGCCTGCTGCCGGAAGCGATGATGAACCCCCCTTCCACGCCCTACGTTGCACCAAGCACTTTAACCCACCCCCAGGCGCTTGCTCGCCAGCAGGCTCTCCAGCATGCACAGACTTTGCCACACCCCCAGGGCATCCCGCAGCACCCTCAGGGTATTCCACAGCCACAAAGCTTACCGCACCCTCAGGGGATCCCGCAGGTGCTGCCGCACCCGCAGAACATGCAGCAGCCGCAGGGCTTGCAGCACCCTCAGACCATGGCACACCAGACTCTGCAGCACCCCCCGAATCCTCTGCTGCAGCCGGGTTTACATGGAAGCAGAAAGATGCCGGATGCAGATGCGCCGCCGAATGTGACCGTGTCTACCTCAACCATTCCCCTCTCTATGGCTGCCACCCTGCAGCAGAACCAGCCACCGGACCTGAGCAGCATTGTGCACCAGATTAACCAGTTCTGCCAGGCCAGAGCTGGCATTAGCACTACCTCAGTGTGTGAGGGACAGATTGCAAACCCCAGCCCTATAAGTCGCAACCTGCTTATCAATGCAAGTACCAGGGTATCTACTCACAATGTCCCTACACCCATGCCTTCCTGTGTAGTAAACCCTGTCGATCATGCTGCTGCTGCTATTCCTCCTGCCTCTGTTAATGTGCCCATGGTGAATATTAACAGGGTGCCGCCCGCCTACCAGAACGAAATCAAATCGGTCGCGTGGAACCAGCACCAGCTTGCACATCTGCAGCAAATGTGTGGGGATGCTGCTGGGCCTGCTGGACTCGCAGGGAAGCACCCTCAGAGAGAGATCGCAGGGCAGAGTTTTCCTGGCAAAACTTCCAACTACCCTCAAGAACTGTGCATGGGCCAGCCCTTCAGCTTGAAGCCCCCCATCGAGAAGCCCACGCCTTCTCCGCCTGTGAACGGGTTGCAGGGACCCTTGCCATACACCAATGGGCACTATTTCCAGCCCATCTGGAATAACATTCTGCCCACGCCCAACAGTGACAGCTCTGGGTCCCAGGACCTCGCCATGCCTTTCCACGGGGGACAGCCAGCGGGAGCGCCGCTGGATTGCGCAGGAGGAACTCATTACAGAGCTGGAGCTGGCCCATCCAGCCAGAATAATGTGATGCAGACCATGGATTACCTAAGCGGGGACTTCCAGCAGTCCTGCTTCCGAGACCAGAGCATGGCCGTGCTGGGGAAAGTCCATCGGCCCCCCATGAACCGAGCACCTGAACCAACCGATAGTCGAAATCTTCATATTCAACACCCAGGGTATAGATAGGCTGCAGTCACTTTCACAGACAGAAATTATAGGTTTTAGTCTTAATTAATAAGCAAGGCGTTTTTAACTTGCAAACTTGTGTGATCATTATAGTAACCATTGGAAGAAGACATACTGTATATTTAAGAGCTTTGCTTACATGTTATATCTCTCTCTCTCCTTTATGCATCAAATATTTAACATGCCTTTTGTGTCAAAGAATTTCATTACACTACTTCACGCCACAGCTGTTTCCTCACCGCAGAACCCCCTTTGTGCAGCTTTTTCCTTCTGCTGAGCAGCTCCTCGCTGGACTGAGGTTGAGTTGCTGCAGGGTTTCACAGTTGCATCTGTTCACCGGCTCCAGTGAGAGCAAGGTAGTGTAGCTGCTTCCATTTCCATCTCAATTTCCTCCAAGATTAAGAGCAGCAGAATTTTGTCAGGGACCAGGACTTATTTTCAACTCGAAAGCCCATTTCATTAATGCATTAAACATTGACCATTTGCACTGTCTAGAGGCCTGTGTAATTGAAAAAGAGCCTAACGTCTGAAAAGAGCCAGCTAGGGGTATGTACTTAGGCATTAATATAGGAAGAAGCTTTCCAGCTGTTTCTTGCCCACGTTTATCATTCAGACTTTGTCCAAAGTCAAAAGTCTCTGGCAGATTCTTCCGACACTTTTGTTTTCTGGACAGGGTGTGGAGGAGGGGGATGATGAGTTAAGGACACAAGACAGCAAGGCTGCCACAGGGAGCTGCCTTTCTTTTGCGTTGTGTTTCCTCTCCCCACTCCCCTTCTCCAGTGTCAAAGCTAACCTTGTCTGAACCCCTCGCTGCTAGGAGTCTGGCTGTCCTGATGTGAAGGGAGTCCAGACCCACTGACAACTCCAAAAAGGGTTCAGCCACTTCTCTGGGAGCTGGAATTAGTGTCAGGGTGAGGAGATGCAGCTCCATTCTGTCCCAGTTGTGGCAGCGGGATGGGAGGTGGTTGATTTTGAAGCAAAGCTCCTCTCACGACCCACTGTGGGACCAACAATCCCATGTTTCTCTCCATCAAAACACCCCAGCGGATTTAATGGAACAATTCTCCTCTCTGGGAATTAGCGAAGCTATTTATAACATCCCTTTTTCCCAGGGTCTCGGTGCCTAACTCCTTCTGTTCCTTTCCCACATCACTTCCAGCAGCTAGTCGAGTGACTGTAGGACACTAACTACTGGGTAACCTCAGCATTGTGTTCTCCTCAGTGTACCAAAACATCCCTTTCCTTCCTAACAGCCGAATTTATTGTAAGTAGAAAATTCCTCATCTCTGTTAACGAGACTAATACTTGAACATAATGATCACAGTCAAGTTTGGAAATTAAAACAAAAAAAGAAAAAAACTAAAAAAAAAAAAAAAAAAAAAGAAGCATTGATTCTTTCTATGTACACTGGCTAAAAATATTGCTCTACACTGTAACTTTTAAGTGTAATATTTCTGTATGAATGTCGCCTGGTAGTGTGGGTTTGAGTAGCATTGTGTATGGGTGAACCCACTGGCCTCTGCCATCCACTGGCCTCCCTCACAGCCCTTGGAAAAACAAAGCCTTAAGTATTTGCTCCTTGAAACTTTCCTTAACGAGCATGGTTTAAAAATCTTAAAAAGACATCATACAAAATTTAAAAAAAAAAAAAAAAATTTAAAAAAAAATAACAAGTTTTGAAGTGACGTCATAGTTGGCTAGAGATTCTTAAAAGTTTTTCGTAAATGGGAAAATTAGAAAACATTTATTTGTATTTTTTTAATTTAGACGTGTAGTCCTGGGCTGTAACAAATATTTAGGTTTCAAAGCTTAGCAGAGTACGTTTCTGACTCCTTGCGTAAGTTAGTACACTTATATCATGTCATTATTTAAATTCTTTTAAGTGTACTATAACCCGTTCTTTAGTGGTAACTCCTTAGCAAAGTTAAGCAATTTGACTAAAGACGGATTAAATTATGTGTTGGCTTGTGTTGCCTTATATTTAAAAAGGAAAAATTGCCTGATTGTGTTATGCCAAATGATAGCAACATGAAGTCCTAATTTATTGTTTATAATCGTATTCCTGCAGTCTTTGTGAAAACTGGTAAATATACATCTATGAAAGAAAGAAAATCCTGAGGCTTTTCATGCAATATTTTTCTGAATCCATTCTGTTGGAGCCAGAGTTTGAGTCTGAAGCTGCTTCCCTTACAGTCACCCCATCGTCTTCCCCATCCCTTCCCCAAACCCAGCGAGGGCTGTGCTCCGACCTCACCCCTCCCTGCCCAGTCAGTCCCTGTAAGGTGTTCTGCTACCTGAGTACGTACCTTTTTACTAAATAAAACCTTGGCATCTCCTCTGTTCCGTAGCCTGCTCCAAATCTCAACCCAGACTGTTATTAAAAGCTAATTTTTAACTCCTGCTCTTCTCCCGAGAGCCTGAGCAGAGTCCTGTGCCGCGGTGGTGGTGGTTGCGGTGCCCGGGAGGTGTTTCTGTTGGTGTGGGCAGCACGTTGTGAGTTTTTGGGGACTGTTCTGCACGGGCAGTCGCAGGTACAGCCACGACCTCCGAGGCTTTGCCCCGGTGCAGCAGGACCGGGAAGCAAAAATCCTGCTGAGACTCATCCAGGTGGGACATTGCTTGAAAAATAAGAATCATTTTACTATTAAAATATACTGAAACCTTTCCTGTTGGTCTGGGAGTGAGATTTTTCTTTAAACCGACCCTTTCCGCCTCTGCAGCAGCCCCTGTTGCCGGTGGACTCTCCATCCTTCTCCTTCCCCACTGCATCCCTGTGGAGAAACAAGCACTGACCTGCCTCATTCCCAGGTACAACACTGGGAGCAAGGGGGATACGCCGTGCAGGGGGGTCTGGCCGTGTCATGGCACTCACCAGGGTCAGGAAGGCACGAGCAGAGGCCGGTGGTGCCGTGTGTGGTACAAGCTGTGCTGTGCTCTCCTGGAAACACAAATCTCCCATGGTTTTATTTCACACTGCCCAGAGCAGAACTAAGAGTAACGAGAAGGCCAGGGATGCACCTTCCCCTGGTCTCCTGGGACCCCGATGCTGGTGGTCACCAGGCTTTGGGGCTCTCGCTGCTGCTCCACTTGTCCGTCTGTCCATCCATGGGTGCCTTCCCGACCTCTGGCTCCAGCACAAGGCTCTGTTCCCCGCTGGATCCTGGGTGCTTGCAGACAGTGGCTCTGCTCCCTGAGGAATGAGAAGGCTCAGGTGTTTCCTGAGATATTCACCCTCCCTCAGCACTGACATCTCTCCTTCCCAGTCCCACACTGATTCAGAACATCGAGGTGCACATCGTATAGATCCTAGGGGGGATAAATATGAACGTGGTGTGAACCCTTCCACGGGGAATCTTCTGTCTCCACCATGTCCCGTGTTTCGAGCAGAAGCTTTGAAGCTCCTCACTCTCCAGCCCAGTTTGTTACAGCCCAAAGTTAACATTTTGTAAAGCCACTTGTGAGTTTTCCTTAAGTCTTTCAATGTGAGATGTCTCCCGGGGCCTTGGCCGCTCCCGTGGAAACCAAACAGAGATGTTTGCTGGAGAGAACTGGGAATTGCTGCTGTATTTCATTAAACCACAGACTGATGATAAATGCTGCTGCTTATGTGCTACGGGTATCAACTAGAATTTTTTTAATTATTATTTTGTCCACAGAAAAAATAAAAAGAGAAAGACCTGGTCCCTCTGCCCCTTCTGCTGGTTTTATGCAGTGTGAGTGTGTGGGGCTTAAGTGGCCTTTGAGCCACAGGGTCCCAAAGGGAATCTGGGGAGGGATCTCCATGGGTTTCTGGGATAGGAATGCGTCAGACAAAGCCTGGTGCCCTATCCAATAAGAGCATCAGGAAGGTCTGGGAAAACAGAAGAGGTGAAAGAATCTCAGAGCCAGAAAGGTGCTGAAATAATGATTAAAACAGAGGAAGAGAAGGAGTGGAGGAGGGGGTTTAAGTCCTTACGAGTGAGTTTGGATATTTTTGATGGCTGTGAGAGTTGAGACTATCCCACACCCTGAAGTTCTGCCTTTTTTTGGTGGTGGGAAAGGTCTTGTGTGGCTGCTGCAAAACCTGGGCTAGAAGTGACTGCCCTGCCAAGTGCTGACTGAACAGTTTGTATAACAAACTCATTATTTACTTAATCCTAAATACAAAATTTTAAAGGGGATTTCTAGCACTTGCAGACCCCTTCTGGAAGAGAGGCTCTGAGGGCTTTTTTCCCCTTTCCCATGATCATATATCTCATTAATCTACACTTTCATCTCCCAGAAGGACACAACTCAAGCCCCATCTCCTGCGCTCGCCGCAAACCTGAGCATCAAAATCCCTCTGATGCCAAATTAACGCTTTTCCTACTGTTCCTGGTGTTCCCCACATACTGTGGATATTTGGTTCCCACATGGTTTTCACAGAATTTGGGCTAACCCAGGCAGCCTAGCCCAGCTAAACTGAGCATCTGTTTGCCCACAGATGCTGCCATATCCTGCTCCAGCATCCAGGAACACTGAGAGCAGCTGCTCCATCCACTGGAGCTTCAGGATCCTCCTCTCGTTTGACTGGAAGTTTCTTCGGTATCTGGTTTCTTCATCCATCCCCCCAACAGGAAGAATCTTTTCCACAAGGAGTTTTTAGGAAGCTTTCTCATCATCTCTGCAGCCAGTTGGACTCGTTGACTGGAGCAAAGATCTGTGGACAACGAGCCAGCAGGGACTTGGTGTGAGCAGCTGCTGCCTCCGCTGAGGATTCATCTACAGCCACAGCTGAGCTGGAGTCTTCAAGTGAAATCCAGCCTTTTAAAACTTCTCCTTTAGGGCCAGATGGGGTTTTCTTCCAAGAATTTTGACCCAAGGTGGGCAACACCCCGATGTTCTCTGTGTACGCCAGCAGCTCCGTCATCTGGTGATGAGGCTGTTTGGAAAGGAACAACGCTGTGGGTGCTGCAAAAAATTGGAGCTGGAAAAAATGTCCTGCTCAGTGTGGGGTCCTGGGGGGTCCCCGGAGTGCAGGGGCCAAAGGAAAGGGGTGTGTTGTTGTCAGCTCCTCAGGTCTGAGCTGGAGGAGCACGTGTTGGACATATTGCAGCAAGAGCTGCCTTTTGGATGCTCCTCGGTGCTCGGCGGAGCCAAATTGCAATGAAATTACTGGAGTATTTTATCTGTTTAGTTTAAGTTAATTTCAAAGCAATTGGGTACAGCCCATAGACTCTGCTGGGGTGGCTGCAAGCCTGAGAAACTCACTGGCATTGAAGTGAAATAACACGAAAAAACTGCTGTAAGTCCTTGTAAACCTTCGCTGCCCTCAAACCCCTCAGTCCTGGGGGGCAAAGGGCTGGGGAGGGAGAGGGCGTGGCCAGGTCTTTAATAAAGGATGTGCAAAGCAAATTTGACTTACATTTTTCTCCCTATGCAGCATCAATGTCTGTTTTTTTTGTCTTGGTGAAGAGGCCTCAAGAAGCAGCACAAATCGAGGCTCTACAGCCTGAGCAGATGAAGTGGTTTTGCCAAAAATCCTCCCAGTCTGCATCACGAAGGTGTCAAAAGGATTTGATGGTTAGATAGATAAGGGAATCTCCACTGTGGTTGGAGTCTTAGACAAGCAAAAATCCAGCCCCTGCCCTCCAGGTGGGGTCTCCCTTGATTTTTTGGGTATTTAGTATGGTTTTCTTCTCTGTTTGGAGCCTCTTTTGAAGTACCTTCCGAATAAACCTTCAAACCAACAAGTTTCCAGGAAGTTTATTTTCAACTCGATACGTGAGGCTAAATTTAGTAGCAAATCAATTTGTCTTCCTCTCCTCCTTGAGCATTAAAAGCATCTCCTCCTCCCGCTCTGCAGCCCAGGCTTTGCCGGGGATTCGCTCCCCCGTTCCCCGGGAACACGTGAAGGTTAAGAGGTGCTCAAAGATCCGGCTGACATTTCCAGACGTGCCCAGGTACGCGGAGCCGGAGCGCGGTGCCCAACAGCAAATCCCACAGTTATGGCTGGGGATGGAAGGAAAAGGGAAAAATCAACCCCCCCCCAAAAAAAAGCAGAGGTTTGGAAGTAGGTCCATGAGGTGGGGATGGGGCCAACCCTGAGCTCCTGGGGTTGGTTTTGTCCTTGTCTTCCTGGCACTGGGCTTTCCCTGAGCTAATCCAGGAGCTGCTGCCCAGGCTTCCTCCAGCATTGCTTCCCACACCAGCTGGAACTTTTAGTTCCTAAATAATACCTGGATTTTGATTTCATTTTATTTATTTTAAGGTAAAGGGTGTGACACAAGGGGCTGACAGCACCCTGCATGTGGCCTGGCAGGAGGGACAGGGCAGACCCTGTACTCTGTGTGTGCTTATGTGGATATGTGTATATATATACACAAATAAAAATATATAAATAAAATGTACATGATAAAGACAAAATATAAAAATCGAAATATAAAATAAAATAATAAAATTTATGAATAGTTATAAAAGATTAATAAAATGTATAATAAATATAAAATATATGTAAATAAATAAAATTTACATAATATAAAAGTTACGTAATATAAAATTTATATAATATAAAAGTTATATAATAAATACTATTCTATAATGCCATTGTATTGATATAATTATATGTAAATTATTCTATAATATTAGTGTAATGTATGAATATAGAATTATATAATACATAAAGTATTAAACTTTAAAAATATTTTAAACGTATTATATATGAAATGTTTATGTTAACTATGAAATAAAATAAAAGTATAAAATACATAAGAATAAAATGTAAATGGTTAATGTACATTATAAGAGTACAAATCTCTGTAAACACTATGTCTGACCGATGCTCCCCCCTCCCCTTCCCTTCCCCTCTGTCACCGCTCGGTCCCCGCCGTGCAACCTCCAGTACCGGAGCGGCTCCTGCACTCACCGCGGGGCGGCGCCCCCGAGCCGAGCACGGGGCACCGGGACGGGCTGGAACCGGGCACTGGGATGGGCTGGAACTGGACACCAGCATGGGCTGGCAGTGGGCACCAGTTTGGGCTGGCACTGGGTACCAGTGTGGGTTAGCAGTGGACACTGACATAGGGATTGCACTGGGCACCAGTACAGGGTGATACTGGGCACCAGAATGGGCTGGCAATGGACAGGGAATAGTCACCAGTTTGGTCTGGCCCTGGGCACCAACACAGGCCAGCCTGGGTCACCAGTATGGGCTGGCATGGGCCACCAGTTTGAGCTGGCACCGGACATCCGTATGGGCAGGCACTGGGCACCAGTACGGGCTGATACTGGGCACCAGTTTGGACACCATTATGAGAGAACTGTCCATCATTACTGGCTGGCACTGGGCACCACTTTGGGCTGGCACTGGGCAGCGCTGTGGGCTCATACTGAGCACCACTATGGGCAAGAACTGGGCACCAGTACAGGCTGGTACTGGGTACCAGCATGGGCAGAAGTATCGCCCAGTTCCCCAGGGCCACATTGCACTGGGACCTGCCCAGGGGACATTCCTGAGGGGATAATGGTGTGTGGGGACACTGTCAATGCTGCCCCCCCCAGCCCAGCCAGGGCCGCGGGGTGCAGCTAATTAGGGGCTAATTGCATTAAGCTGGGGCTGCACTAATGCAATTGTGGGATTATCCTGCAGAGACAGCGACCCCCCATTGCTGCCGGGCTGATTTGGGGAGGGTCAGACACATGCACCTGGGGTATGATCCAGCCAGAACCCCCCCAGGTCTGCCCTAGTGCCCCCACCCATTGCCCACCCACCCTGCTTGGGATCCTGGCCTCCCCAGGGGCTTTAATTCCCCAGCACTAACAAGGGGCTGGTGGGGTCAGGAGTGGGGGTGGGCTCTGCAGGTAAACAGCACCCCGGGGCTGGCAACCCCCCCACCGCCGGCACATCCCTGCTGATGGTGATTACTGAATTAACCAGCTCCATCTGAGCCCGTCTGCTGCCAGGATGTGGGTCAGGGATTACCCCCCTCTGTGCCCCCCAGCCCAGTCCCTGCTCTCCCTGTCTCCTGCACCCACGGCTGCACTGGGAGCACCCCAGATGCGGGGATGGGGGTCCTGCCATCCCAGTTCTGGCAGGCAGAGGAAGGAGGTTCAGGCGGCCGTAATAAATACAAGAAAAGTTTATTGGAAAAAAAAAAAAGAGAGAGAGGTGGGAAGGGGGCAACGGCCCCAGCACAGGGAAATAAATAACAACCTGGGGAGCACCAGCTTACAAAATATGGCTCTGGGCAGCGGGGTCCTGCAGGGTCCCCAGTGAGGCTGGCGGGGGCTGCCAGGTGCCCCAGTGAGGGGCTTGGGGGGCCCAGCCCCCCGGCACCCCCGGGCACCTGAGAAGGGGCTGCCCCAGGGGGTCCCAGCCCCAGCAGGGACATGGGAGCAGCCCCATCCCTGCCTATCCTGAGAGCCACCTCCGCGCCACAGCGGTGTCCCCAAGCCGGGGGCACCAACGGCAGGCGGGGGCTCAGCACCACTTGGGGCACCCCTGGGTGGGTGCCCCACTCACATCCTGTCCCCCCCTCAAGGGCTCAGGCCAGGATCTTCTGGGGGATCTCCACCGAGGCTTTGATGAAGATGGCGTTGTCCCGCACGTAGTTCCGTTTCCTGATGTCCTCGTGGGAGATGAACTTGGGGTAGCCGAAGCCCAGGGTGCTCTCGTCCAGCGAGCTGCGCGAGGCTCCCGGCTTCTGGAAGTTTTTCCAGTTGGGGTCGGGGTGGAAGGTCTCGGTGATGTGCTGGGGCTTGGAGAGCGAGGGGTCGCTCTGGTCCAGCAGGGAGAAGGTGACGCGGTAGGAGAAGGGCCACTCCAGCAGGTTGTCGTACTCGCCCGGCAGCACGCGGATGTAGACGGAGAGGTGGCTGCTCTCCCCGCTGCCGTTGCCGTTGAGGAAAGCCGAGACCTGGAGCTTGTAGCCGTACTTGTGGGTGTAGAAGGGGGGGCTGAAGAACTCGTAGTTGCTGCGGGCTTTGGCCTCCTGCAGCTTGCGGGCGTAGTCGGCGATCTTCCAGATGAGGGTCCCGTCGCTGCTCACCGACAGCTCCTCCACGTCCCGCCGCAGCTCCAGGATCTCCTGCCGCTGCCGGCTCACCAGGGCACACACCATGCCCAGGTGGGCCTTGGTGCTCTCCTCCAGGTGCCGGCCCATGGCCAGCTTGGGGCACTGCGGGGACAGAGGGATTGTCAGCAGGACATGGCATGGGACAGGAGGGAAGGGTGCTGTGGGAATGTCATGGAGATCTGGGTGCTGGAGCAGGAATTTGTAGGGACACAGAGGTGGCTCAGGGACACCTGGTTGGGAAGGCACGGGGACACTTGGTTGGCAAAGCGACACGGAGGTGAGGCAGGACAAGGATAGGGACACAATGGAGCCACATGGATGGGACAGAACAGAACCTCAGGGGATGGGACAGATAGGGCAGGAGTGGCGTGGGGATGTTGTGGAGCACAGGCACAACGTGGTAGGGAACGACACCCCCTGCCAAAGGACGCCAGGGCAGGTTGGTCACAGGGACACACTCACCCGGTGCTTGCAGCCAGCTTCCTTGAAGGGGCACAGCAGCATGGCAGTGTTGCAGCTCTCCTTGAGGTGGGTGGGCATGTCCTCCCGGGGGATGCTGGGTGTCCCACACTGGTTGGGGCAGGGCACGGGGTACCGGGGACACTGGTACTGGTGGTTCTGGGGAGGCAGAGTGGCCGTCAGCCAGGGCTGGGAGCCAGTGGGGTGAGGATCCCCATCATCGGCCCCACCTCACCTGGATGGTGTCGAAGACGAACTCCTTGGCGCAGTAGGTGCAGGGCTGGGTGCGCTTGGGGCACTCGGCCAGGGCGTGCTGGGACAGCAGGCGCCGCATCATGCGGGCCCCACACTTGTTCTCGCAGTACACGCTCTCCTGGGGACACGTGCCCTGGTGGCCCTGGGGACCGTGACAGCATCGTCACCCTCTGTCTGCCCTCACCAGCCAGCCCTGCCAGGGGTGGGGCCATGCAGTGCCCCCATGGCCAGGGGTTCAGGGATCAGGGGCCCACAGGTCCATGTCCCCCCCAAGGCTGTTACACCCATGATGTATCCCCCACCCAGGCTCTGTTCCCATGCCCACATTGTATCCTCCATGGTGTCTCACAAGGCTGTTCCCCCCACAGCCAGGCTGTGCTTCCCACAGTGTTCCTGCCAGGCCAACCCCATGGCTGTGTCTCCCATAGCATCCCCCACTGCATGGTACCCCCCCCCCCACTGCCCACCTCGAAGGCCTCCCCTGTGAAGTCGCTGGCGCAGAACTCGCACTTGACCCGGCGCTTGGGGCAGCCGTGCTGGACGTGCTCGGGCAGGTCACGGCGGCTCAGTTTGGCACTGCACCGGTTGGGGCAGGGGATCACGTTGAAGCCACAGGTGCTGAGATGGGCCTGGGGGACACAGGGATGGTGAGGGAGGGCCAAGGGGCAGAACCTTGACCCCCTCACCCCATCCTGTCGGACCCTACCTGGAGGTGCTTGATGAGCCCGCTCCAGCGGCAGCCCTCCTCGCTGTGGATGCAGCGGATGGCCAGGCTCAGCACCTGCGCCTCCAGCTCCGGGTCGGGGTAGATCTGGGGGGGTAACACAGGGATTTGAGCATCCTGCACCAGGTTGTGGGCACACAGACCCCCAGCACAGCCTGGCTGGGAGCCGTGGGCACGCTGCCCGGGGCCGGATCCCCCACTGGCACAGCAACAAGCGCCCTTTGTCGGGAGCGGGTTTCCGCTCCCCGGCCCCGCGACACAAAGGGCTCTTGCTTCTGCCTGGGTGCCCGTGCCAGCCCGGCGTGGCTGTGCCAGGCGCTGTGCGGAGCCTGGGGATGGCGCCTTGGCAGGGATGTCCCCTTGGAGGGAGGTACCCATCCGTGTGCCAGGCTCACCTTGGCGTAGTCCAGGGGCAGCTGGTCCTCCGGGCACTTGAAGACACCTTCGCTGCAAGACACAGAGGGGTTCAGGATCACTCAGGGGTGGGGAATGGCACCAGTGACACAGCCACGATGTCCCATCGGGTCCCTGCCATCCCATCCCAGGACATCGGCGCTGTCCCTCCACCGCTGAGCGCTCACCCCGGACCAAATCCAGCCACGACCCTGGGGGAGCGGCGGCTCTAATCCCGCTCCATCTGTCTGAGCTGGGAAATGCTATGGCCAGACACCCCCCCGGGCAGCCCCCCGCCCCCCCGGCCAGGCACGGTGGCCCCGGTCCCCAGGGGCCTGGGCCAGCCGCCACGAGCAGCGTGGCACCATCTGGAGCCACGGCAGCCCCTCGCCTGCCCTGGCCCCTGGGATTAAGGAGGGTGCCGGCGACTGGCCAGGATGGGGCCGGCAGGGGACGGGGCTCCTGCAGCCCCAGGTGCTGGGGCCCAGGGGAGGTGGGGGAGGGCAACAGCTGGGCACCAGATGTGCAGCCCGGATGCGGGGCCCTGGGGCTCCCGTTCCACAGGAAACGGCCCCATCAGCCACCACGGTGAGCCAGGACAGGGACAGGCAGCCACCCCCCGGAGGAGTCCCCATCATGCTGGGCCCCCAGGATGGGATGCTCCTCCCAAAGGCTGTCCCTCAGGTGGGAAGGGCCCTGATCAGGGTAGCACTGTGAGGCAGAGATGGGGATGGAGCCGAACAAGCAGCCTGGTGTGTGACACCGCTCACCAGGAGCCACCATCACCTCTGGTCCCCACAACACTGTGCCTGGGGACAGGTGAGGGTGTCCACGAGTCATCCCTGTTGGAGACTGGGGTGGGAAACCACAGGTGCTGCCTACAGGGACACGCAGCAGGGACACACAGGGACCCTGTGGCTCTGGTGTCCCTGGACGAGGTTGCTTTGCCTGCACAGCTCCTGCCCGTCTAATGACCGAGTGCCCTTGGCAGGCATCGGCGCGGCCTCGGCCGGGGCTGCCAAGCGGATGTGAGACGCCGGGACGGAGCCAGCAGTGCCGCCGGCACGCGCTGGCCTGGGGCAGCCCGGGCATGGCACCGTCATGTCCCCTGCGGCCACCATCCCTGTGCTGGGGGTGCCAGTGAGCCCCGGGAACCCCAGCTCAGCGCTGCAGGGTGTGATTCACATGGGGCACGGCTGCATCCAGCCATGCCACGTGTCTGCTCTGTTTACTGCAGGTGGTTCCGTGGGAGTCATCAGGCATCCACCGAGATAAGGTGCCCTAGGACAGGGCCGGGCAACCAGCCCTTTCCGGGGAGCCCGTGGGTGGCATTGCCCCGTGGCTGGCACTGCCTTGGAGCTGGCATCACACCTTTCCAGGGCAGCCAGCCGTGTCTGCACCCTGTGCACGGTGTTGGGGTGCTGGGGGGGAAGTGGGACAATGACCTGAAGCCAGCGCCTAATCCCCGACAAAGCCTCCCCATTCCTCACGCTTGGCCGGGCAGGGAATGTGCTGAGGCAGCACCCAGGGGGACCGTCCTTGCCTCTGACCTTCACGGCGTGCTGGGGCACAGCGAGGTGACGGGGTGGGGAACCCCAGCACCCCCCGGCACTCCCCGGCACCCCCCTCCCGGCACCGCCGTGGGGCTGGACGGCTCAGCCCATGAGATGCCCAAACCTGATCCGGTGAAAACGTGGTGTGCTCGGTGGGGGAACCCCTGTGTCTGTCTGTCCCGGTAGAACGGAGGTGCCGGCAGAAGGGGTGCAGGGCGGAGCCGGGGGGAGCAGATGCGTTCTGACACGTGCCCCGGGGAACGCCCGGTTTCGTAGAAACTGGCCACGGTGTCGGTGGCTCCCGGGGGCCGTCCCGGGCGAAGGTCGCCCCGGCGGGGGAAGGCGCAGCCGGAGGCGGCGGCGGAAACCGGGGCCCAGGGTGACGCTGGTTATCGCCCCGGGGGAGCACGAGCATCCCCTCGCCGAGCCCCGGGGGGGACTCCCAGCACCGCACCGAGTGCGGCGGCCCCGAACCGGGGCAGCACCGGCCCCGCACGCGCCCCCGGGGGTCCCAAACCGCGCGGGTGGGAAGAGGCCCCCGCTCCTCGTTCCCAGCGGGCGCGAACGGCGGGGTCGGGCTCACTCGTGGGCGCGGGGGCACCGGGATGGCCGGACCCCCCAACACACACACCCACACTGCCGCTTCCTCTGGGGCAGGAAGGGGTTAAGATCGAATCTCGAAACTCGCCGCTCCGGGCTTCACCGGGCCCTCCTCTTCTTCCTCCTCCTCACCGAAAGGGGCCACGGGCCGCTGCACCCCGCGGGCGGCTGTCACAGCCTGGGCGCGCCCCACACCCCCTCCCTGGTCCGGGGCACCACCACGCAACCCGCACCTTTCCCCGGCCCCGACCATCTTCGGGCGCACCGCACCTTTCCCGGGGCACCCCGCACCTTTTTCCGGGGCACGCCTCAGCCGTTCCCCGGCCCGGGACACTCCTTCCCGGGGGCATCCACATCCCCTCCCGGGCCCGGGACATCCCTACTCTCGTGCTCCTCGCACTCCGGCACCGCCCGGGGCCCCCCGCACCCCTCTCTGGAGCACCCCGCACCCCCAGGGCCGGCGGCGAATGGAGGAGGGGGGGCGGGGGAAGCACCCGTTCCCCCCCGGGGTGCGGGATCCCGCATCCGGCCGTGCGGGGATGGGCGGCCGGGGTGCCCCGCGGTGGGAAGGGGTGCGCGGCGCGACGCGAGATCGGGTCGTCCGTGACGTGCTGCGGGGTCTCACCTGAGGAACTCCTGCAGGCAGGTGTCGCAAAAGCGGTGGCCGCAGGTGGAGACGCGGACGGGCTCCCGCATGGGTTTCCCGCAGAGCGGGCACAGCACCCGCCGCCGCGGCCGCTCCAGCAGCTTGTAGTCGTAGCCCGGCATCCCGCCGCCCCGCGCCCGCCGCCGCCCCGCGCCCGCTCGGCTCCGCGCTCCGCGCCCGGCTCCGCCCGGGGGCCGGACGGGGCGGTGGGACCGGCCTGAGCCCGCCCCGCGCCCCGGGCCGGGGGACGGCACCGCCACCGCCTCCCGCCCGCGCCCCGCCTCCCCGCCGCAACGGTGGGGAGGGGGAGGAAGGAGCGGTCCTGGCACCCCAGGGACTCGGGAGCATCGCATCGGGGACAGACAGACACCCGAGGGCTAGGGGAGCACCCCACCGGGCACAGCCCCTCCGAGCGGGTTTGGTACCCACCACGTTGGGAACAGTCATCTCAAGGGCCTGCGACCCACTGCGCTGGGCACAGCCACCCCTGGGGGCTTGTGCACAACCTGCAGAGCTCCCCCTCCACCGCTGCAGCCTCCCCTGGCCCACGGCTGGGCTCTGGGAGCACACACCGTGCTGTCCTCACTAACCCTGTGTCTCCTTCTTTATTCGGGGTGCCCCAGGGGTTTCACACTCCTGCAGGCAGCCCGGGGCCACAGTTGTGCCCCTGAGCAAGGCTGGAGGTGAGACACAGCCCCCAGACATGCTCCTGCCACAGGGAGTGACTTGTGTACCAGCCATCACCCACAGCAGGACACGGAGGGGCTGCCCTGAGCCCCCCACGCTACAGGCACAGGGGGGACACACAAGCTCCTGTGGCTTTGTCTTGCTGGGGAGCTCATGCCCCAGGCTGCAGCCAACAGCAACCCTCCAGTCACGGTTTGTAACTGAGCAAGAGCCTGGAGGAGGGAGAATAAAAGCAAATCTGTCTGGCTCCAGCCCCCTCGTCACTCTTTCAGAAACCAGAGCAGCATATGGGAGTATTTGCCCCTTTCCCCAGAGATGGAGCTGAGCAGATGACAGGCTGTGAGCATGTGTTAGTCCCACCAACGCTCACTCCAGCCAGCTTCCCATTAAGGGCAGCAGTTGCTCCAGACCCAAATGTTAGCAGTTTTCAATTAGCAAATGGCAGAGGAGAGGGATTCCTGGGGGACACGCTGAGCAAGTCAAGCTCTATCACTTGTCACTCAAGGAGCTCACGTTACCCTTCTCCCTGAGAGGCTCTGCTTAAAATAAAACCCTCTAGCAGCCCGAGGGGAAGCAGGCAGCCTGCCTGCTCGCTGCCAGAGCTGCCAAGGAGGGGATGGGAGGCTGATTTCTGTGCTTACCCTGAGGGGTGGCAGGTTGTCCTGCCACAGCCTGAGCTGCAACGGGGTTTTAGCTCCCAAATATCAGGGAAGCTTGTGCTGGTGTACACTGAGCATGAACAATCATAACAGGGGATTTTCTGAGGGAGGTGAGTAGCTGGCAGCCTTCTGGGATGGTGGAGAGCACTGAGCTAAACTTTAACCAGCTCTCAGCAAGCCTGGAAACCCAACATGTAAAAACAAATGACAGTGGGCAACTGTACAGGGAGCACTGGGGTGCAGCAGGTACCCCGAGCTGGGGTTGAGGTGCTCCCCAGCCAGGTTTGCTCAGGGCTGTGACTCCCCAACGGCAGGACCTACCAGCAGCCACATCGTCCAGCAGGTTCTGCCACTTTGTGCCAGCATGCCCTGGAGCCAGGCTGCCTCCAACAAGAGATAGGCACTATCCCAGACACTGTCCCATGCTGTGACCTGGCCCTGACTAAAAACTGTCCCTGGACACAGTTATGGGACAAGGTTCAGGCCAAAAGGACAAGGCCCTTGGAATCCCGGGGGGTGATGGGACTCCTGGTGTTTCCACCACCAAAGACAGGACACATCAGTCCTGTAAGCTTAGACAGCCTGTGCCTCTGATGACAGGCATGAAACAGACGACTTTTATCATTATTTACTGCTTCTCTTTGATGTTTTTAAAATTATTCTTCCCTAACCTCACTGAAGAGCATCTCTGCTAATTAGCCAGGAGCTGGCAAAGCCATCAGAAGGTGCTGGCTGTGCCGGCTGGGAGGTGTCAGACCCTGCAAACAAAGATCCCTCCTTTTCCCCTCTCCCTAAGGAAAGCCCTCCCTGCACTCAACATCACAGCCAGGCATTTGTCTCACACAAAGGCGACACTCGGGGCAATTCCCTTTGTGGAGGTGATATGTTCGATATGTTCCCTGTCCCCTGTGATGGGTCACTCCTTGAACCCCTCTGGGCTTGGAGAGGCCTCCTGTCCTCTTCCCCAGACTCTCCCTGGCCTGCACTCCTGCTCCATCCCTCCGCCTTTTATTTAACTTAAACTGGAGGGACAGAAAACTGACGCTCCAGCTTTAAAGAACTTAAGGTGGAGCGTTTTGCCCCAGGGAAAGGAGTGGGGAGAGTCCTCTCCCTGCTTCTGGGGCCTCGTGCCCAGGGAGGGCGGGCTGGGGGGGTAAGGGAGTGAGGCAGCCGGACAGACGGACGGCAGACGCACCTTCTGCCAACTCTGCCAAGCCTCGTGGGAATGAGGATACGACCTCGACAGAGGTGCTGGAATCAAAACAAAACAGCTCCGGGATCAGCGAGCGGTTTGGACTGTTTCCTGCTGACAGCAACAGCCCCAGGTCAGCAGGATCTTACTGGGAACAGGGACAGCCCTTCCCTGGGTGACAATGGCCAGAGGGGACCCGCAACTGGATGCACAAGAGGGGACAGGCAGCCTCACCCCACACCACCTCCCCTTCCCGCTCCCCTCTGCCTCTGCCTTCCTTTGCAGGAAGAGCCAGAGGGACACGGCTGATCCACCACCAGCTCCGCAGAACACAGGAACAAAACAACGATAAAGGGAGAAGCCCTGAGACCTGCAGATTTCACCGGGAGCTTCTGCAGGGAAACAAAGCGGCAGACGTGAGGAATGCAACTGGCCTATTTGCCCGGGCTGCTCTCTGCCTCCGGCAGTGCGGACATGCCTCGGCTTGTCGTTTCAGGAGCTTTTGTTGCTCGGGGCTGGGGGCCTCTTTGTTTCCTTTACCCTTTCGCCAGGCTTGGTCACAGCCCGGTATTAAATTATTCAAATCATCTCGCTGGGCTTCACAGCTGAACTCCTGCAAGGAGCGCAGGCTGTGAAATCCCGAGGGCTCCAGCCCTCGCTGTGAGCCCCAAGCCCGGCACAAAGCACACTGGTCCACACTGGTTTCCACTGCCCGGAGCAAAGGGTCCCGATGTTTGAGCTGGTGACACCTCCAGCCCCAGCACTGCAGTGTCAAGGTGTCATTAAGCCATAAAACAACCCACCTAACACCAGCACATTGATGGGAACAGAGGAGGCTGCACCCCTGGATTTGCAGCCCAGCTGGAGCAGAACGAGCCCAGCTCCTGAAACCGTGACATTTTGGTGGCATCACTGACAAGACAAAGGATGTCAGACCTCTGTCCTGCCTGCTGTTGCCCCAGCAAGCCCTCGGCCCTGATGAGGCTGCAGCAGGAACACCAGTCCCTTCCTATAGGATATGTTTGGATGTTGTGTGGGGCGAGGGGAGCCCAGCAAAACACAGCCAAGAGAAATCTGTTGCTGTAGGAGCTGGTGCTGCTGCCAGCTCAGCACAGGGAGGAGAGACAGCAGCTCAGAGGGGCTTTGAGGCAATTTAACCCAGCCCTGTAATTACCCCGGTGCCCAGGTTGGTCTGGTAGGGGAGAACACCTTTCCCTCTGTCAACACCGGGCTGCAGGAGCCGTCCCTGTAACCTGCAGCACAAGGAAAGTGCCAAAGGACTAGTAGAGCCTTTGAATTCCAGTCAGCTTCCTGGGATAGCAGGGTGTAACCGCCTGAAAAGGCAGCTCCACAAGAAACAAAAACAGCAGGGAAAAACCCGTGCACCCACCCTGCCGGGAGCCAAACAGGGAGGCTGTGTCTGCAGCCAGGGCTGCACACGCCTCTCCTGGCCGGACGGGACCTGCTCCCTTCCCCAGCTGGAGCCTGGGAGGCGAGGGAAGAAAGAGCAGGAGACCTGCAGAAATTCATTACCTTTCACATGACAGAGGGATCAGTTGGCTTTTACCAGAGCCCGGCGAGGTTTCCCTCATTGAAAACAGGAAAGAATCACAAAAAATAATTAGAGAGATTTCATCTCAGCCCGCTTATGAAAGCACCGACTTTATACACAACAGATTGGCAACAGCACAAAGATGGATGTGAAAGGCAAGAGCATTTGCAATGTCAGACAGATCAGAGACAGAAGCTCATCAAAAAATGGCCCAGGGCAGATGTAAGTTGAAAAAAGAAAGGAGGAGGTTAAAAAAAATGGAAAGGAAACGACCCTTCTGGAGATAAAAAATGTGACTCCTGTCCATGACACACGGATGTGCCCCTCCTGCCCGCAGAAAGGACCCCTGGTGAAAACTCATCATCTCCCTGGAAAGGTCTGGGTTAAAAAACTTCAGTACTGACAATCACTTGCTGTGTTTTGCTCCTCAGCTGGGAGCCAGCGAGCTGGTCAGCATCAGAACTGAGGGGCCTGAGGACAAATGTCAGCTGGAGAATCCTCCAGCGAGCTCCTGGGGCAGGGGAGGCCGTAATTGGAAAGCTCCAGGCGGCATTTCAGGAGAGTGAGCAGGGCTGTGCCACACAGAGAGGCTGCTCACACCGAGCTCGGCCAGCCGAGCAGGCAGGACCCCTGAGAGTGTGCTGAGCAGCTCAACAAATGGGTGAAATGTTTATGGGGGGATGGGAGAGGACAGACTTCTCTAATTAGCAAAGAGGTTTGCATTTAGTCACCCAGCACAGCGCCTGGGGCCCTGACTCCAGACACTGCTGTGCAAAGGCTGACAGCTCTCCCAGACACGGAGCTGTCAGCCTGGGCTTTGTAACCAGAGACTGCTGCCACAGAGGAAAACAACCTCTGTGCTCCTCATCCTTCTATACAGGCACATCCAGCAGGGAGGGGAAGAGCTGTGCTGTGACCCTCTGAAGGCAGCACCGGGGCTCTGGGGATGTCCACCCCATGGCACACGCAGGGCAGCAGCTCTCAGGCACTGGAGGCTCACAGTGACTCTCATTGATTCGATAAGTGAGACCAGCTTCGGTTCCGTGGGAACCATCGTTAGGAGCTCCCTGTTTCCAGACTGCTGCCTTTGAAGTGCAGCTGGGGAGCTCTGAAGCCTGGAGTGTGTCCGAGGCAGGCAGCAGGAAGAGGCCAGGCCGTGCTGGTGACTGCAGGGAGCCCCAGCACATGTATGACGAGGCTGGATGTGGCCCCTCTCAACTCACTCTCACTGGGGAGGCGACTCCTCCACGGCAGCTGAAACACAAAGGGCAAAGACCAAGATTTAGCTGTGAGCCCCTCCTCAATGAAGCTACAGGGCCTGATACTCAACATACAGACATTGCAATCCCTGTCCCACTGTCCCAGGAAGCCATTGCAAGGCCTCAGTAGCAGCACAAGCGAGGCAACACCCAGTACACAGAGCCCAGGAGGGAAACGCAGTCTTTTGAGGCTTGTGCCCTTCTCTCCAGCGTGCCTGGCTTCTCCCAGTTATTCTGTGTTTGCAGTGGGATTGAGAGAAGGGCGCAGCAGTGGCTCATGATAAAGTGGGCAGCAGCCCAAGCCAGTCAAAAACAGCGTTGGCCCCATGGGAGGAACCGCCGAGCGGTGCAGAACGGCCGCCCCAAAGGTGGAGCACGGCTCGCTTGTGCCAGCACCCTCTCCGGGCCAGATCACAGCCAGAGCTGACAGCAGCAATGACATCACATGTATCAACGGATCTCGTGTTCCCTCTGGAGAAATTTCCAGGCAGATTGAGCTGTGTGAAAGCCCAAAGTCAGATCTCAGCTCTTTACAGAGCTCTTGCTGCTTTTTGCACGCTGGTTGCTGAGGGACGCTGGGGCAGGCGAGGCTGCTGCCCTGACACTGCTGAGTTTGCACTTCCACTACTGGGACAGGAGGGATGGGGTTTTGGACAGAGGGACAGTAGTGGGGCTACACACTTAAGTCCCTGCTTTTACAGCGCTGCAGGTGGGAGCCCACAAACCAGCTGCCACGGAGCATGGGGCAACTCCGGCAGTGGAAGGGGAGAGCAGCCTGCAGCCTTCCTGTGGAGACAAAACCCTTTTACTCCCATGACAAATGCCCTACTTGTTCCTGAGCCTGGGGACTCGGCCATTCCCTCTCCCCTTCACTTGGCAGAGCACATCACATGAGAGCTCGGCACTTGCAGGGGAGGAATGGGAGCCAGAGCTGATTCCGCTGTGCCGGGGCAGTCAGCCGGGCCTCCTCCCCTCCAGGCTGTAATTAGCCTCCTTGAAGTGGGCTGGGACTGGAATCCCTCAGCCCAGGCTGAGGCCATAATCAACCCAGCAGATGAGGAAGAAAGGCCCCTCGAGCAGTCTGGGCCAGGCTCCCGTTGTACATCCAGGCAACGGAAGGGCAGGTCACGCCACGGGCACGTTTTAACCATGCAGAGATGCTGCCTTTGGCCCAAGCAGAGAGGAACCACAAAACCATTGCTATCTTTTCCAAACCACAATGGAAAGGCACCAGCCAAAATGACGCCTCAAATCGCAGCTTCTATTTCAGCAGCATCAATTAGAGAGCTGCTCTTTTTGGATACTCGGTGGACCGCTGGCACGCCAGCTCCCCACCGGCCGCAGCTTGGCCAGCCCACCTGTCTGGGAGTGCACCAGACAGCTTCTGCCATTCCTTTGCTCCCCTGGCCCAGGGGGAGTGGCAGCATTACAGAGATGCAGAGCAGAAGGGGTATTTTTATGGGCTTGAGGTTATTTCTATTCATCTGCAGCTCGAGAGGGACTAGAATAACACAGAGCTTATGTGCCAGGGTTAGTCGGTACATCTCTGGTCACAGGGCATTGTGTCTGGCTGGGCCCTGATGGCAGGAATCACAGGAACAAAGCCTTTACTCACGCTTTACTGCCAGCAGTGTGTTCCCGTGGCAGCAGGCTACGGAGGTCACCAGGTATGGATGTGTCTCCTCCAGCTGCACCGGCCTTGGCACTCCTGTTTCCTCGTCCTTCCTGCCCAGGCGTCCCCTGGCTCCCTTCCCCCATGTGCACACCTCGCCGTCTGCAGAGGGACAGATACACCTGGCTGCACACCTGCCTTGGCCACTGCATGGACTGCAGGCAGAGGACAGCCAGGGCCTGCTGCAGCCCAGGACAAGGGGGCTTCAGCCTCACCTGCTCCGATGGCCACAGTGAAGGCATCCCCACAAGCCACCACAGTGACCTTCATTGCCTGGAGCCCCACAACCAGGTGGGGCACACGGCTGCTGCGGCAGGAGTTGGTGCCCAGCTGCCCGTGCTGGTTGCTCCCAAAGGTGTAACAGTGGCCAGAGGCTACAACAGAGAAGAGAGACACAACTGGGTATCACTCAGGGATGCACTGGAGCTCCCTCTTTGCTGTCTCCCATGATGAGCATCCTGCTCCACAGAGCTCAAACACTGGATGTCTCCTGAGCCTCCATGAGGCCTCTGCCCACAGGAACCAGGGGCAGGAGGAAGACAGTGAAAATGCAGGTGTCCCTCCCCCTCCCAGGGATCTGGGCACACACCCTCACCTGTGACTGCAGCCGAATGTGCTGTACCGATGTCAGCGCACACAATGGGCTCTTGGTTCAAGGGGGCTGACTGGGCACACACAAACACTGTGGCCTCCTCCACCTGGTCCTCTGGGGAAGGCTCCTCTGCTGAGCTGATCCGGTCTAGGCCCAGCTTGTTACACCTGCACAGGAAAAAGCTCAGTTCAGAGCTGGCTGAATGCAGCCTGGCACAGACACCCTGGAGACAAACCCTGTCCTGGCATAACCACACCACCAGCAGCATGATGCTGGGGGCAAGATCCCACAGGAACATTTTCTGGATACCCCTGCTCCCTCTTCCCAGACAGGACACAGATGGACAGGCCCAGGAAGGTGAAATGTGGACCCTCACCCCTCTTACCTGTTGCTCCCACAAGCAAGAATCTGGTTCTTCACTGTGAGCACCATGGAGGAATCGATGCCACAGATGACCCTCTGAGCCTCATGCTCTGGTGGGACTGTGACCTGCTGGGGAGAGTTGTGGCACTCCAGGGTACCCAGCCCAAGCCGACCTGGCAGGAGGAATAGAGCAGGGAACAGCTGATGGAACAGTGACCTCAGCACAGCCCCACAAAGAACAGCATTGACACAGTTCAGCTGCTGTAAGAGCCCAGCCTGGCACCCAGAAAGCAGCAAAACCCAAAGCACGGGGGGCCTGGTATGCGGTGAAACAGCTGCAACTCTTCCAGGCCCACCTACCCTGGCACATCTGGAGGGGACTGAGGACAAGCAAGGCCAGTGAGGGGAGCAGGAACAGGCAACAGAAAGCATAAGCCCTGTTTTGCCAAACAGGCATCTCTTACCATTATCCCCCCTGCCCCAGGCAAACACTTCCCGTTCGTTGGAAACCGCCAGGACGTGAGAAGCACCACAGGCCACCTGCACCATCTCGTAGCCCAGCAGGGCCTCCACAATCTTGGGCTGGCAGGGGAAGAGCAGCAGCCGTCAGCCGAGACCTCCCAGCCTGCCTGGCTGCTCCCATCCCTCCCACCCAGCCCCCCCAGACTCAACACAGAGCTGGCAGCATCCCAGTTTTCATCCAACACAAACAACAGAGAGAATTTTTTTTTTTTTGTTCCAAACAGTCTTCAAAGGGTTTAGAGACTACGTGCACACAGCACAGAAGATAACGCAAACATCTCTGGGGCGGAAGAAAGCAGCCAGCACGAGAGTTTGGAGAGGGAAGAGGTTCGGCAAGGGTTGGGATTCGCTCCCCTGCCCATGTGGGGAGTGCCAGGGGCTGTGAACGCCCGCTCTGAGCAGGCAGGGGCTTGGTGCAGGATGCGTTGGCTCAAAGGCTCTTGTGCAGAGGAGGTGCGAGTTAACAGCTCAGATTCATTAGGGTGTGGAGGGACCAGGATCTCCACATTTCACCCAGCCCCTGCTGTGATCTGCTGTTAGATCTGACACCTCACCGCTGTGAGCCTCATTCTCATTATCGTCCTCAAGTGAAAAGCACCATTTGTTGGGATCTGGCTGCCGCTTCCAACTGGTCTCCCCTCCCCACCATAAGCACTGAGCAGCTCAGCTCCGGACGGAGCAGGAACAAACGAGCCAGCTGACCACAGTGACAAATGGCTCCAGTCCCTGGGCTCGGCTGGAAGCCATCGGCTGCTGCCACATCCGAGGGCAGGCGAGGAAGAAGCTGGAAGGGAGCAGTGAGCCCTCAGCTCCAGTGCTCTGAGCCAATCGGAAACACACAGCTCTTCTTTAAATACTGGCTCTTTTGAAAAATAACTTTTCTCAGTGAACCTTGGCAGCTGCAGGCCAAGAGTGAAGCAGGCAGGTGTGTGATTGGAGGCAGGCTCCAAGCTGGGAGCCTGCCAACAGCAACCACAAGGCAGCTCTTGACTTCCCCCACGCTCAAAGGGATCATTGTGTAGGGGGGGGAGAGAAAGAGAGAAGCAGGTTGGGTCTTTTAAAACCCTCAGTGACAGGGAGAGGAGGGGGAGGGGGTCGGATGCCAGAGCATGCCTGGGATGCGCATCCGTGGAGCTGGGATGAGCCCCGCTCACGTGGCACAGAAGTCACAATCCCTCCTCTCCCCTGGGGGAGCAGCAGGCCCAGCACCCTCACCACCAACCTGGCTCACATCCGTGAAGTTTCCGTGCCCCAAACAGCCATTGCTGCCACTGCCGAAAGTCATGATTATCCCCCTGTCTGGAGCAGCAGAAAGAAGTCGTGTCAGTGGCACACGTGAGGCCCTGCAAGGCACACGTGAGGCCCTGAGAGGCGCGCACAGCCGAGGGGACGTGGCTCCTGGGACAGCAGCTCTGCTCGGACCTACTCTGACTCATGACTTGCTGCAGGGGCCACGAGCCTTCAGCGAGCTTTTAGGGAGCAGCAGGAGCTTCCAGATAACTGCAGCCTCTCTGTGCTGCAACAGCTCAACAAACAAACAGCAGTGATAAGAGAGCGCTGAGATAACAGTGCTGCAGCTGTGTATGCAGGAGCTGTGAACCCCACAGTCTGTCAAGGTGTTAAAGTCACGGAGGCACTCCCTGAGCAGCTGCCCAGAAGAGGGATGGCAGGAAATGCCATGGGGAGGTAGGACAAACACATGCCCACAGTGTTTGCCAGTTGCATATCTTTAGTTTGTTGCCCTGACCCCCAGCAGAAGAACAAACAGAGCTCCCAAAGGACCACGGGGAGGGATTCGCTCCACAAACATGGCCTTGGGCTGGTGTATGTGCTCTCCTCCCACCCAGAACACCTCCTGGCCCACTCTGATAGGGCTTCAGATCCTGCCTTCCTGATGCTTGAGGATGACCAGCCCTGCAGCAGCTCATGCTGACTCCTCACTGCAACACCAGTCCTTGCTGGTCACTGCCTGTGCCTGTGCCATGCTCACAGAGTATGTGACAGGAAGGCTGAGCTTCCCACACACTCCTCACACTGCAGTCCTTACTGTACAGGTCACTTCTGGCTTCAGGTGACACCAATGCAGGCAGAACAAAAAACAGAGGAGATTTCATAGAATCATTTGGGTTGGAAAAGACCCTTAAGGTCATCAAGTTTAACTGTGGCCCTCCTCACCCCAGACAGACCTTGGGGACTGAACTGACCAGTGTGGCATCACGCCTGCTGTTTCTGAGCCCCACCTGCTGTTACATGAGAGGCCACAGAGGCCTCCATAGCACCCCAGTGCATCTCTTGGGTTCCTGCCTGAGCAGGATCCCCAGGCAGTCCTTGCTGGCTTTGCAGAGGGATCTGGGCTCAGGCAGGGGAAGGCAGGAGGCAGCAGCTCACCTGTGAGGCAGGCTGTGAAGAGATCACCGCAGGACACATGTTTGATGGTCACTCCAGATTGGCCCTCCAGAAAGCGGGACACAAACTGAGGCTGGAGCTGCTCAGTGGATCCTGGGAGAG
The DNA here is from genome assembly GCA_035583135.1 of Lophotriccus pileatus. Classification (NCBI taxonomy): domain Eukaryota; kingdom Metazoa; phylum Chordata; class Aves; order Passeriformes; family Tyrannidae; genus Lophotriccus; species Lophotriccus pileatus. Next base: position 4,552,564 of record JAWWES010000048.1, read on the forward strand.
AAGGGCCTCCGGCAGCCCCCATCGGAGGAGCCTGATGGAGAGAAGCCATGTCAGCTGCTGCACCTCTAAGCAGCAAGAGCTGGGACAGGGAACTCAGATGAGCCCCTTCCCACCGACTTAGCAGTGCTACCCACACCCTGGATGGGACAGTGGTCCTGGAGGAGGCAGTGCCAGGGCGGAAATGTCTCCTCAGAAATCACACATCCAAGGCCCCCATAGCCACTGCCTTCCCCAGGTTCCCTGTCACTCACCTCCCACAGGATGAGCCGCCCCGATTTGGTGACCCCAGCCTTCTGTGTCCTGCCAGCAGAGACCTGCACCACCTCGGTGTTCAGCATGGGCAGGCGGAGCGGGGTGGTGATCCCGCTGCCCCACGTGTAGATGGATGACAGTGGAGGTGGGATTCCTGTCCTCGCTGAACCACCTCGGACACCTGTGGGTCAGACAGAAATCACTGATGTGGATCCCTGACTCTGCTCCCACAGGAAAAGCGATGACAACAGCCAGTCTGGGTGCCAGCAAAGCTGCCTGCCAGCTGCCAGAGCCAGACCGGTGCTGCTCCAAGGGGCTGCAGGGGAGCTCCCAGCCAGGAAACATGGGAACAGCTCCATGTATTTTATCCCAGAATTCAGGGAAGTGGCACCACAGCTCTAGCCTAATTGTTACCAGTGCCAGCTGCATCGCCCTGCACTGGGACATGCCCCCCCAACACCCCTGGCTGGTTCCCAGGCTTTTGCTGGGAACAGCAGGAACTTATTTCAAGGGTTCAAGCCTACAAGAGGCAGCTGGAGAAAGAAAGAATTCTGCTTGGTCCCCAGAGCTGAGGTGCCCACAGGCTCCTCCAGGGCTCAGGGAAGGTAACATCTCTTAAATTCCTCTCTCCAGAAGTTGGAGTGCCTCTCCGACCTGAGCCATCCAAAGGAAAGGTTCTGAATGGAGCTGAGTGGAACACACCATGCCAGGACTCACCCCTTGGCCTGGCACTGCTTGCCCGTCCCCCCGTCCGGCTGTGGGTCATTGTTGGCACTGGAGCCAAGGGTTTTTCAGGCCTGCCAAACCAAAATCCAGCCTTTAATGTCAGCTCAGCCCCAGAGGTCCTGCAGAGCCCTGGATCACAGGTCTGGGCAGAGCTACAGGATAAGCCACGGCTGAATAGCTCACAGCACTACCTTGTCGGTGCTTTAAACCACCTGAGAGAGGGGAGTTGGCACCAATTCACTTCCCCCTGTGCTCACAACTCTCTATTCAGTGTCACTGCAATGACAAGCTCACACCTGCCATGCACCTGCCTGGCCCTGAGCCCCTGGGCCAGGCTTAGCCAGCAGCAGCTGCACACTGCGCAGCACAGGAGAGCTGTGGGACAGAGAAAACGCTCTCTTTGGAGCTTGTATCAGAGGCAGTGAGCTGGTCAGACACGCAGTGGGCTGTGGCAGCCCCTCCCAAGGCACACTAAGGTGGCAGCGCCACTTGCCTTCTCATTTTGACGCTGCCCACGTCAGTGTAGAGGTTCAGGAGGGGCCTGATGCAGATGGCCTGGGCCATGATCTCGTTCAGCTGGGGCCGCTTGGAAGGATCCAGGTTCAGCATGCTGAGGATGAGCTGGCGCAGGTCGGGGCTATATCTGTCTGATATTGGGGCAAATGTCCCACTCATGATCTTCAACACTAAGGCAGGAAGGTTCTGGAGAGAAAACAAGAGACATACAGTGGCTGGGCAGCCAGGGGTGAGGCCAAGGAAGGAGGTCTCAGCACTGCCCTCTGCCTTCACACTTCCCGGCTCAGTGAGAAGTGATCCCAGCGTACATTTTCACCTCTGTGAGAGCCCACGGCTCCCTGTGCTACTGTATACACCACATTCCTGTCTTACCGCAGCTTCAAAAGCCCTCTTGAGGCTGGCGAGCTCGTACAGCACACAGCCCAGAGCCCAGATGTCACTCTTCTGGTTGTAAGGCTTCCCTTCACAGAGCTCTGGGGAGATGTAGCACGGAGTTCCCACCACCTAGGAGAGACAAAAAGGTTTACTGTGATGGTGTGAAACTGGGGCAGTGAGGTGGAAAGAAGAAGGGCTCAGTACAGAGCCCAGTGCTCAGGCTGGCAGGAACACCACCACACAAAGCTCCATGGAGCAGGGCTTTTGTTCCCTGGCATCAACAGCTGCCTGACAGTCTCAGTGAAAACCACGAGGATTTGCCTTTCCAGTGACACATACAGTGATTGCCTTTAATTTTGCTCCTATTCACTTGAGAGAATCAGAGCCCGGAGCACTGAGCATGATAAAACCTGTGTGGTCAGATTAACCCAGGTGGGGAAAGACACTCAAATGTCAAGCAGAGAGAAGAGATTAAGGCAAGGCAGGACGTCAGCACACAGGCAGGAGTTTAGTTGCCAAGGATGCGTCAGACAAGCCTGCAAGCCCCCACCACTGTTACAGCAGTGTCTGCCCTCACCAGTGGGCCCAGACACCCCATCCTCTCCCAGCTTTGGGCAGGCAGGTCTTTCTCACCTCTCTGCAGCCCACAGAGCCAGAGCAAACTTGGGTGTGATGCCTGTATAAACTCCAAGGAGCAAGGCAGCGTTGCTTAGAGGTGCTGCCAAAAGACTATTGTGAGCCAAGTCCAGAGTCTCCAGCCTGGTGCCACAGGATAAAGCAGCTCCCCTGGCACTCACCGTGTAGGCTTTGCTCTTGCTGCTCAGGATTTTGGAGATGCCAAAGTCTCCGATCTTGACAATCATGCGGTGTTTGTCCAGGAGGATGTTCTGGGTCTTCAGGTCGCGGTGCAGGATCTGCTTGGTGTGCACGTGGTGCAGAGCCAGGAGGATCTGCACGAAGAAGTGCAGGATGGTGTCCTCATCCAGCAAGGAATTGCAGCGTTTGTGGATGAACTCCGCCAGTGTGCCCCCTGCAAGGAACAAGAGAGGGCTGTGGGCAAGGGGGGCTGCACAGGGCAGCACAAACCTGGCCTGAAACCAGGGGGGATTTAGCCATGGCATCCTAACAAGCCAAGCGTGTGGGAAAAACACATCCTGGTGGGACACAAAGCATGTCCTCCAATGCTCCCAGACAATGGCAGCACAGCTGGTGGAATAAAGAAACAGCCTGAGAGAAGTTACTGTTGACACATTATCAAAAGCAGCAGGAAAAGAAACACTAAAATTACAGCTCTTGGAGGAGGACAGAAACCTTGATGGCAGAACAAGATCAGCCTGTTCTGCAGAAGAGAATTCTTGCAGTCCAAGAGGCCACGTGGCAAGAGAGAGGCCCCTGTTGGGAAGGAGAGGTCCAGATTCAGGGCTCACACTCGGCTTTTAGCAAACCCACATGCAAATGTTGATTTCATCTGGAATTCCATGGCAAATCTCATTGGGAATCACAGAGCTGCAGGACCAAACAGAGCTGACACAGGGAAATGTACCTGAAACCTGAGCCAGAGGCAGATGGTACACACTGATCAGAGACAGAGGGGTTTGCAATGTCCTTGTTTTGGATATGATTAGCAGATGTAAGGCTAACAAAATGGCTGAGGTTGGAAGAGACCTTGGGAGGTTGATGGCCTAGTCCCCTGCTCAAGCAGGGCCCTGACAGCTGGTTGTCCAGGACAGGACCTTCCTTCTGAGTATCTCCAAAAATGGGGACTCCTCAACCTCTCTGGGCATCCTGTACCAATGCTGGGTCTCTTGGCTCATGGTCAACATGGTGTCCACCATGACCCCCCAGAGGCTTTTCTACAAAACTGTCTGCTCAAGAGGGACATGCTTTCACTCTGTGGGAGTCCAAAGCACAAGGTCTTTACAAGGAGCACAATGTGGGGCAGCTCAACCCAAGGAGAGCTGAGAGCCTGGCATATCCTGGACCCACCACAGGCACTGGAAGAAGTCAGGGCGCACCTGGGGCATACTCCATGGCGATCATGAGCGCCTTGTCCTCCAGGAAGTTCTCGTAGTACTCGATGACGTTGGGGTGGCTGAGCAGCTTGAGCACCTGGCACTCGTTCTGTGCCGCCAGCCGCTCGTCCTTGCTCATCTGCTCCACCGGGATCTGCTTCAGGATCACCAGCTTCTGGTCGGCCTTGCGCAGGCACAGGTGCACGATGCTGCAGGGGCGGGGATGGGGCCTCAGTGCAAGGACAGGGGACAAAACAAAGAGCCCGGCCACCACCTTGGGGTGATACAGGGCTTCTGCAATCCTCCCGCCCCGGGGTGTCCCATACCCCCTGCCGTGTCCCCAGGGTGTCCCACACCCCCTGCCGTGTCCCCCCGCGTGTCACACACCCCGTGCGGTGTCCCCCCGGGTGCCGCACCCCGGCCGGCCCCCGCATGGACAAGAGCCTCCCTGTCCTGAAAGCTTGGGCTGCCACCTCCCACCCCGCGGTACAAAGGCCTGGAGACCCTCATATCGCCCACCCCCGGCGCTCCCCTCACCCGAAAGCCCCTCTCCCCACCACCCGGATCCGCTCGTATTTCTCCATCCCTGGGCCCGACTCCTCCCGTCTCCATGGAAACACTTCCGCGCCGCTACGGCGGCCGCGGGAGGACAAACCCCGCCGCGGCTGTAAGGCCTGGGAGGGGGCTCCCAGGGAGACAGGGCGGGTAAGGGCACCTCACCGCGGCCTTGGGGGGGACCCCCCTGCTTGGGTGGGCACCCCAGTGCCGCGGGGAGCCTGGGGCAGCACCCAGGGAGAGGGGCTTGGGGAGCGCTGGGCTGCTCCCCCCGGGCTGGGGGGTGCCAGCAGGACCCCCCGCACCCTCAGAGAGCCGCGGTGCCCTCGGCAGCCTCCAGCCCCCAGTCTTGGGAAGCACCCATGGCGGGGGCTGTGCTGCTGCAGGGCCAGCACGGGCGCCCTCTGTGCCCCCCAAACCGGCATTAGACCCCCAGGGGGTCTAGTCTCTGGGGCGGCCGTGATGGCGGGTATGGAGCGCGGAAGAGGGTCCTGCCCTGCTCCCAAAGGTGGCTGCCCGTGCCCCGGAGTGAGGACAGGGACAGAGGTGGCACTGCCACGTGGCCATGCTGCCATCTAGCGACAGCCAGCCGGCTCGCCGGGGCCAGCCAGCGCCCAGAGCCCTGCACCGGGGGGCAGCGAGGGGGCAGGACCCCCACTCAGCAACCAGCCACGCCTCGGGACCCACGGAGCCGGCCTCACCCTGACATCCTGCCCCGCGCCATGCGCTGCAGCCACCAGGGACAGCCATGCCGTGCCCGGGACACGCGGTGCCCAGAGCAGATGTGGCGGGACCCACGCCAGCTGTGCAGCACTTGGGACAGATGCGCATGGCGCAGCACAGATGTGCGGCAACATCTGCCACGCACACGCTGCACCCCCCCTCTCCCAACCCTCCCGCGCTGCCCGGGACGGGCGGGCAGTGCCCTGGCACACCCACGCGTTTGCTGCCTCGCACACGCGTGCAGGAACACGCAGCGCACAGCAGGAACGAGTCCGGCGCCCCGCTCAGTCACCTGCGATCCCCGCACAGGTGGCACACCTGCGATCCCCGCACAGGTGACACACCTGGCGGCCACGCGCGCTCGCACCCACAGGCGGGGGGGCGTGGCCAATGGGGCAGGCACGCCCAGCGCGCTCCCGCCCCTCAGCGCGCGCGGGGAGAAAGGGGGCGGGGCCAAGGCGAGGCGCGGCCCCACAGCCGCCGGGGGCGCGGCCAGAGGGGGCGGGTCGTGTGTGCAGGGGGCGTGTCCCGACCCGGCCCCGCCCTCTCCCGCCGCGGCCGCGCGCCGCCGGCACTGGGCGCGATGGGCCCGGGCGGGCGGGCGGTCTCGGCGGCGCTGGTGGGCGGCAGCGTGGCGATCTTCGGGGCGCTGCGCCGCCTGGCCCTGGCTCTGCCCCGTCCCGCCGCCGTGAGGAGCCGCCCCGGCCGAGTCTGGCGCTGGAGGAACCTCCTGGTGTCTTTCGCTCACTCCGTGCTGGCGGGGCTGTGGGCCCTCTTCAGGTACCGGGCGCCGCGCGCGGGGAGGGTGGGCACGACGCGCCCCGTGGGAGCGCGAACCCCGGCGGTGCCCCCAGGCGAGGGGATAGTGCGTCCCCTGCCCCGCCGTGTCCCTTATCCTGGCGCCCAGGCTGACCCCCTTCCTTCTCTTCTCACCGGCAGCCTCTGGCACTCCCCGGAGCTGCTCTCCGACATCCAGGAGGGTTACAGCGTCTCAGGGCACCTGCTGGTCTGCTTCTCCTCAGGTAAGGACCCGGGCAGGGCAATGGCCGCAGCCATCACGCCAGGCTCTGCCCACTCCCTGCTCAGCCTCGCCCGGCATGCGGGCTCGGGACGAGCCCCCGGCTCAAGGGCTGGGCAGCTCTCCGTGCCTCCTGCCTGAATCACGAGCGTGGAGCCCGCCGGCTGCCAACCCCCCGGGGAACAGCCGCGTCTCCATGCCCAGACGGGGTGGAGGTGCTTCTGACACCTGGAGCACAGTCACACCACTCTCCCCCTCCTCGCTGCTCCTCCTTACCACAGTGGGTCATAGTGCACAAGCCAGACCCCCTCAACGCTCTCCTTCATCCCACAGGCTACTTCATCCATGATACCCTTGACATCATCTTCAACCATCAGTCCCGCTCGTCCTGGGAGTACCTGGTGCACCATGCCATGGTGAGTACGGCCAGCACGGGGGGCTATGCACCCTGGGGCTCAGCCCACCCAAGTTTCCTGCGCTATGGCCAGGCAAGCCAGAGCCCTTCCCTCTGCCTTGCCCTGGCTGCCAGGTAGGCTCTGCATCAACAAGGCGAGGGCGCCTGGCGGGGCAGGACGCCTGCCAGCATCAGCTCCGAGTGCTGGGAGCCAGCCAGGCTGCCGTGCCGGGAGAGGGATGAGCTGAAGTCTCGTCCCAGCTCCCCAGCGCAAGGAGGTGTAACTAGTTTTGGGGGATCTGGCTCTCCAGACCGGTTTTCCCTGGGGGGAGCTGAGATCTCTTGTTGGGGGGAACAGCACTGCATATGACCAGACCCCGATGGGGGAGAACTCGCCTCCCCTAGGGCTGACCCTGCTCTGTGTGTGTGTCCCAGGCCATCTCTGCCTTCGTCTCGCTCATCATCACAGGCCGCTTCCTGGTGGCAGCGATACTGCTGCTGCTGGTGGAGGTGAGCAACATTTTCCTCACCGTCCGCATGCTGATGAAGATGAGCAACGTGCCTTCCCCGGCGCTCTACGAGGCCAACAAGTACATCAACCTGGTGATGTACTTCGCCTTCCGCCTGGCGCCCCAGGCTTACCTCACCTGGTACTTCCTCCGCTACGTGGAGGTGCAGGGCCAGGGTGCCTTCCTCACTGCCAACCTCCTGCTGCTCGACGCCATGATCCTCATGTACTTCTCTCGCCTCCTCCGCTCCGATTTTTTCCCCTCCCTGCGCAAGGGCTCTGCGGGGAGAGACGTGGACGGTGAGAAGTTTCTGATAGACTGAGACGTGCGCGCCGAGGGGGAACCTGGGCTCCGGCTCCTGGAGGTTTTTGGGCTCTCCAAACCTGCTCTGATGTGCCTTAGGGCTCGCTCCCAGGCCCCAGGCCCTGCCTTCACCTGCTCTGCTGCCTAAAAGCGCTTCCCTGCTGGACCAGCCCAACAGCTTCACCGAGCCACAGGGATGCTGCTAAAGCCAGGGCATGGCCGATGGAGAAGCAGCCCAAGCCAGCTTCCATGTGGGCAGCTGGAGGGCCAGGGGTGGCTGCATTTGACAGCTGATGGCCTGGGAGGGTTGCGAGGGAGGGGATGAGTCCCTTCCATGGTGATGTTGGGTGTTATGTGCATTAAAATCGGTCTGTTTACTGCTGCCGCAGCACGTCTGGGCTGGCTCTTCTCTGGGGCAGAGTGGGCCAGGGACTTCCTTGGGTCAGGGAGAGGCTGGGGGGACAGGGCTATGGGAAAGGACGTGCCCCGTTCCCAGAGGAGGGTTGGCAGTCCTCAGAGAGGGAGACAGCACATTTCTGCAGTGTGCTTTGTTCTAGGGACCCTCCAGGGATGCACTCCCGCCTGCTGGTTCCTACCAGTCCAGCTGAGCCTTAAAGACCCCATCCCTCGCATGGATGGGTTCCACTCCTCTTCCTCACTCCTGTGCTCTTCCAGAGACCCAGGGCTGTGCAGGGAACAGCTGAAGGGAGCCAGGAGAGGTACCAAGCCTTGTGGCGGCAAGGAGCCTGTCTGGGTTGCGTGACTCACCCGGCAGCCACGTGAAGTGGAGCTGGCATGGAAAAGCCGTGTGAGGCCATGGGCTCTTCCTGGAAGACTGCTGCATGCTTGCATCCCCCCGGAGCAATCTTCACCAGCACAGTGCAGCTGCAGCCTCGTGAGTGTGCTGAGCCCCCTCCTGCAGCCGCAGGACCAGGACGGCTCCAGCAGCTTCCCCAGAACAGTTGGAGGAAAGGGGAGGGTTCAGCTCCCCAGGGGAGTGGAGCTAGAACTGGCCCAGCCGGTCCTGTGGAGCACCAGAGCATCAGGGAGGCAAATCCTGCTGACGTGACAGCTCCGGGATGGCACCAGATCGGCATTAGTGGTGGGGCTTACAGGGACTCCTGTCCAGCCCCTGCTCTGGGCAGGATCTTTGCCACCCACCCCTCACCAGCCCAGCTGAGGCAGAGACAGGCACTGCAGTTGAAATAAGCTGGTAATGAAGGGGGAGTAGTGGGGGAATTGCCCTTCCGTCCAGAGAGCTGGGAGACACCTCACAGGATCGGGATCTTGCTGGGACTCCCCGGTGTGGACTGGCACCACGGCAGGGGGTGTGTGCCAAGAACAGCCTGGCAGCTGGGACAGGGACATGATACCCAGGACATTGTGTGGGCAGGGACCTCTCTCTGCCAGCTCTAAATCCACTGCCTCCTTCCCTCCTTGCTCAAAGCAGGAGCTCAGCAGCCCTGGCACAGCCTTACCCTCAGCAGCACATCCCAACAACTACGTGTCTTCCAGCTGCAGCTTAAGCCCCGTGGCCTCTGCACCAATTCTATCTGCAAATACCCTGCAAAATCAAGCCCAAATCTTAGTTTCCCCTCACCCTGATTGCTGCTCCTTTCCCCTTGGCTCTCCGCATAGAGCAGACACGGCTCTGCCCCAGCAGGTCACAGGCTCAGATGACCAGCCCATGCTTCCACTGTCCTTAAAGCAGTGTGAAAGGGCCAGGCATGACAGCTTCCCAAAGTAGGGAGCAGGGATCCCCACTGTTCCCTGGCTTCCAGCAGGAGCATCTCCCAGCACTGCAGTGCTGTGTGGGCTGGGGCAGCTGTGGATCAGGCCGGCTGCCAGCCAGGAGCAAGAGGCAAGTGAAGTGCCAGGGCAGCAGCCACTGAGCTGAACTGAAGCAAGGTCTGGGCTGAATGCAAGTCATGCTGATGTGGAAGCCCTCCCAACCTCCTGCTGCTGCACATCCTGGCTCTCCATACCCACTCCCCACCCAGCAGTGACACCAAGCGCTGCTATAAGAGAGGCACCTCTCCCCTCTCATCTTTCTTGGGGTGACTACACATAAAGAGGTGGCCTGGGGCTCAGGGAACCCTGCTGCTGCCCATCCACAGGCAGGAGGTTGGGCTGTTGCCTGGGAAGCACACAGGGAAGTGGCACTACTCCATCCAGGTGGTTTCTCATCCCTTATTGCATGCAGGGAGCACCTCCTGCCTCCCTGAGCTCAGGTGAGAGGCGTCAAGCCCAGGGCTGCACAACCCAGCACAGATCTTCACCCCCAAGACCAACTCCCCTTTTCCATCCACCACCACCCCTCACACTGCAAACCACTGCCCCGGGAATCCGACACTCTCCACAAGAGGCACGAAGGAACTCAGTGTCCCACGGCTCAAGAGCTCAATTAGCCCCAATCAATATTTGTTCACAGCTTTAATCATCTTGCTCAGTCAAGTCTAACTATGTACATAAGCTCAAGTACTCCAAAGGCTTTTCCGTAACTCCCCTGTTCCCTGCTCACCCAGTGCTCCACATCCTCCTGACTTCAAGCACTCTAAAAGCTTGTTCCATCTACAAATGTAAAGCCAAACACTGCAGAGGCAGCAACAGCAGCATTTGGATACAGCCTTGAGGACGGTGAACCCTGTGAGGAACAGCAACAGGGAAACTCATATGCTGCAGCACATGGAACAGGGATTGTGCCAGAAAAACACACAAAGCCTGTGCTGCTGGATTAGTGTGAGGGTTTCAAGTGAACCTGCAGCATAAGCAGAGAGCTGATACACTCATAAAACGGTGTGAGAGGTCACTTGTGCCAGATCTGAGCCACTGACAGGTTTTTGCTGTGGTCACCACCTACCTCCCACGGTCTGCTCCACAAGGAAGCTGATCACAAACACATCCTTAATTACACTGTGCAAGGAAACCCTGGAGAACACCAGAAGTCTTGGGGTAAATACAGAGCTATTTCAGATTTGGGGGAGGTTTCACCTCATGTTCACCCACAGCAGAGGTGAATGATCTTGGAGACTCTCTGAGCAGGACAGCACTGTCCCCTGTGATCTCATGGAGAAGTTGGCTCTGCCCACCCACTGCCAGGAACAGAGGGAGCAACTCCACCAAAGTTTGCTGAGTGCTCTCTTTCACAGTGGCTATGCTGTCACAAAACACAAGAGCCCTCAGTGGTGTAAGAAGGTTTATTATCATGTCTGTACAGTCCTTGGCAGATGCAGTTTAGATGATTCCAATCTGGAAAGAAGCAAAGGATGTTAAAACATGTTATGGTGGCAAAAAAGCAGAGCCTCCACCACAGACATCACAGCCACAGCTGCATCTCCCCAGGATGCCTGTCCTCCAAGGACAACTTCTTCCTCCCAGAGCTACCCAAAAGCCTTACACATCCACTTTGTACGTTTATTCCAGAGTGATCCTTGTACATTCCCCTACTCCAATCTGTACCACCACTGCCTCCTGCCACCTCGAGGACTGAACTGACAGGGAACGTGGCTGTGCTCCTCAACACTCAGATCCTGTCTGGCTACGAGGACACAGAAGTGCCACCACGCTTGAAGCACAAGTACCTCATGTGCACAGCAGGAAGAGCAGTCAGTGAGGGAGACACAACACAACTAACAGGGAGCTGTAAAGCTTTAAAGATGTCTTACCTTGTTGGCCACATCCAGTGCATCATAATCCGGAGCCAGTCGGACATAAGCCTTCTTCTCCCCGTCAGGCCTAGAGGGGGACACGAGGCATCAGAGCAGAGCCAACTCCTCCCCCCTGCTCTGCTTTCCCACTGTTGCCATGTGCATCAGTGGTTCCTTTGGAAACATCACTGTTACTCAGTGGAACTGAAGTTTACATCATTTGCACAGGACTCCCTGGGTGTTGGAAGAGCCCCCTGACAAAGCTGACCCTCTGGTCTGCCAACACTTCCCACTTTCACGTTTCAAAACTTTTAACACCAAAATCACAGAATTATTTAGGTTGGAAAAGACCTCTGAGATCATCAAGCCTAACCTTAGACCAACCATCAACTTGTCAACTAGACCATGGCACTGAGTGATTTCTTAAAACACCTCCAGGAATGGTGACTCCACCATCTCCCTGGGCAGCCCATTCCAATGTTTAACAACCCTTTCCATGAAGGAATTCCTTCTGATGTCCAACATGAACATCCCATGGCAGAGATGGAGGCCATTTCCTCTCGTCCTGGAGAGGACATTGCTACACAGCTTTATCCCACTCTTCCTGAGAGTTCCCACAGCTGCTGAAACTCACACACTCCCAACTTTCGGGTAAAAAATGCTTCTTTTGAAGCACCTCACATTCACCAGTGACCTGCTTTTACCCCCCTTCTCACCTAATCAACGTGTTGACCTTGGCCACATCAATATCATACAACTTCTTCACAGCCTGTTTGATCTGGTGCTTGTTTGCCTTGACATCGACAATGAAAACCAGGGTGTTGTTATCCTCAATCTTCTTCATGGCCGATTCTGTGGTCAGAGGGAACTTGATAATGGCGTAATGGTCCAACCTGCAGGAGAGACCCTGTGCTTAGCAGAGGGCTGGCAGGTGCTTCTCCGCACTTTGGGGGCTTTCTCTGGGGTGCATCAGTTGCCAAAAAAGTTATAATCACAAACTCTCAGGCTTTGGTCGCTTTAAATCATCACCTGCACCCCAAACACCCCCTCCAGTGCTCTGCCACCAACATGTGTCTGAGCACACCGACAAGGTGTGACCAGGTGAGAGGGAGGTCCCCACACCAGCCCACCCCCGGGTCTGCTCCCACCCCCCAAACCCCCCAGCATGGCAGAGCCCAACACTCCACACGTACTTGTTCCTCCGTGGGGCGCTCTTCCGGGGGTACTTGGGCTGCCTCCGCAGCCGCAGGGTCTTGGGCCTGCGGAAGGTGGGCGACGTGCGGATCTTCTTCTTTTTGTGGCTGTGGACTCCCTTGAGAACAGCCTTCTTGGCCTTTAGCGCCTTTGCCTTCGCCTCTGTCTTCGGAGGCACAGCTGCGGGGACACCTCAGTGAGCCAGGACGGCTTACCCTCGTCAGTGAGCAGGGCCTCCCCCAGCGGCCCGCGCTCCCTCACCCAACCAAAATGAACCACCAAACGCCTAATGGCGCTAATGTTTCCCCCCTTCTCCCCCAGAGAAACCAGTTCCCGAAAGGAAAGAGGCATTTAATCCTTCCCCCACCAAGATGGGGACACCCCCTCTCAGAGAACCGGGCAGGCCTATCCCGCCCACCTCCACGTGCCCGCGGCCCAGCACCGCGCCGCAGCCCTGCTGCGCCCGCCCCGTCCCGCTCACCCGCCCCTCTCCGCATACACTCACACCCCGTGGGGTCTCTCACGCCGTCCCGAACCGCCCCCCCCAGACTCTTCGCCCCGCGCCCTCACCCTCCTTCTTCGCCTTAGGCGCCATCTTGGCCGGGCGGAAGCCGAAAGGGGCCTCCCGCGCCGCGCCGCATGGGCTTATAGCGCCAAATCTCGCGAGGACAAGACAGCCCCCTCCCGTTACTTCCTTGCACCAACTATCGCGACAATGCTAAAGCATGCTGGGAATAGTAGTACTTACCGGGTGATGTCTGCGCATGCGCTAGTCCTGGGCATCATGGGAGTTGTAGTCAGGCACGGCACCCGCCGTCGTGGCGGGGGGTGACCGGGAGAACGCCGGGGTGGCGGGGGGTTACCGGGGTCCCACCGCGTGGGTGGCAGCGCAATGGCCCATCCCCGGAGGAACCGGCGTCTTGGCCCCTCCCACGCCCCCCATGGGAGGGGCCAGGACGCCGGTTCCTCCGGGGGCTGGGCGGGCAGCGCCGGGCACCGCTACCGGAGTTGGGAGGTTCGCGGTAACGGGGACACCTCGCTTCATATCCCCCGCCGTGGTGACACAGACGAGGCGAGGAGGGCTTGGTCTTGGTCTGGGATGCGGCGGTGGACGGTGGGGGCTGTGCAGGGGCGACATGGAATGGGAGGGGACACGGGACACGGAGATGGGAATGGTGGGGGGACGCGGGGACGGACAGGCTGCGAGAGTTGGGACACGGGGACAGCGCTGAGCCTGGAATGGCACTGTGGGGATGTGGGGGTGGCTGGGACACGGGGATAGGTGCGGTGTAGGGTCAGTGGGACCTGGGTGTGTAGGGATGTGGGACATGGGGACAGCTGCATGCCGGGATGTGGGACAGCCACAGCTCAGGGCAGGAGCACAGTGATACCGTGGGATGGCACACTTGGATGGGGGTTGGTTGGGGCACGGGGACAGAGGAGACTCGGGGACAGCTGCGGCCAGGGTGTGGGGACAGCCACAATCAGCGGGCTCGAGGTGGCTGGGTTTGGGGGACAGCCATCCTTGGGGATGCGGAGAGAATCAGAACAGGAGGACTACAACATCCTGGGAAAGTGGGAGACTATTGGGATAAGTCCCCCCTGTCTGGGGACACAGGGACAAACCTATTCCGGAATGCTGTGCACGGGGAAAGCCGTGACATGGGGACATTGCCACTCTCTGCTCTCTCTGTCCCCAGGCCTCACAGTAATCCTTGTCCCATCCCTGCTCCCCCCGGCCACCCACCCCGCCTCGGAGACCCCACGGGACGATGAACGTGCTGGCTCCGGTCCGCAGGGACCGGGTCATCGCCGACCTGCCCCCGGTGAGCGGAGGGGACACACCGGCCCGGGGGCGGCCTGGCCGAGCCCCGTGGTCACACCGGAGCCCCCCTTTGTGCCCCCGCAGTGTTTTCGGAAGGAGGCCGCCCTGCAAACCCGCCCCGCCTTCCACCCCACAGTGGCCAGCGCCTGCCAGGAGCAGCGGACGGGCACTGTGGGGTGAGTCCGGGGTGGTTTGGGGTCCCCACCGCGGGGCTGGGAGGGGGTGACGAGGGGCCCCACTGTCCCGCCGGCCGCGGGTGGGGGTCCCCGGCGTGGGCGCCGCGTGGCTGCCGGCGCTGCCCGTGTGCCGAGCCCTGCGTCACGATCCTGGAATGCGACGCGGGGGGAACGCGGGGGGAACGCGGGGTGGGGGAACACGGGGGTCCGGGCTCGGCTGCGGCGGGGGAGCAGGGATGTAGGGAGCTGTGGACGCGTGGGGGACTGTGGGGTGATGCCTCCCCACCCCATGAGCCCCTCTGCCCCCAGTGACCAGCCAGGGGGACGCAGGGGGGAAGCCTCCCCCCCACACCCCCACTAGCTGTGCGTCCCCCCCTTGCTGCAGGTTCAAGATCTCCAAGATCATCGTGGTGGGCGACCTGTCGGTGGGGAAGACATGCCTGATCAACCGGTAACGGGACCCCTGGAGAGGGGAGGGAGGAGGGGGGGAAGGGGAAGCGGCTTCTCTCCCCCAAAGGGCGGCAGTGCCTTGGGCTGAGTCCAGCTCTGGCTGGACTCTGGTGCTGAGCATCCCCAGGGCAGGGGGGCACTGAGCTCCCAGGGGTTGGAGTGGGGGGGCTGGGGGCTGCTGACCCCCCCTCACTCCCGCCCCAGCTTTTGCAAGGACACTTTCGACAAGAACTACAAGGCGACCATTGGCGTGGATTTTGAGATGGAGCGGTTTGAGGTGCTGGGGGTGCCCTTCAGCCTTCAGCTGTGAGTAGGCACTGCCCCAGCCCCCTCCCCACACACCCCTGTGGCCCCCCCCTCACCTCCCACCTCACCCCCAGGTGGGACACAGCCGGCCAGGAGCGCTTCAAGTGCATCGCCTCCACCTATTACCGTGGAGCACAAGGTGAGGTGCCCACCCTGTCTGACCTCTGTGTCACACTGTCCCTGTCCCCATCTCACCCCTCCTTCCCGCCCCAGCCATCGTGATCGTCTTCGATGTCAACGATGTGGCATCCCTGGAGCACACACGGTAGGTGACATGTGGCCAAAGGGTCCAGGTGGGACTAGGAATGAGTGTGGAAGGCTCAGGGGCTGGATGGAGAGGGAAGAGCCGGGCAGGGGCCACGGGACTGGTGGCAGTGCTGTGCTGTGCCAGCAAGCTTGACCACCAGCTGGTGACAGTCACCCCCGCAGGCAGTGGTTGGCTGATGCCCTGAAGGAGAACGACCCTTCCAACGTGATCCTCTTCTTGGTGGGCTCCAAAAAGGATCTGAGTGTGAGTGTGTCCCCCTCCCCGTGGGCAAGCTGCCCCCTGGCTCAGTGGGGCTGTCCCTGTCACCTGCTCCCCCCGGCTGTGTTGGCAGACGCCGGCGCAGTACAGCCTGATGGAGAAGGACGCTCTCAAGGTGGCCCAGGAGATGCAGGCAGAGTACTGGGCTGTCTCCTCGCTCACTGGTTGGTCCTGGGATGAGTGGGGGGGTGCAGATCCTGGTGTCCAGCTGGGTGAGGGGGCACTCAGTGGGTCTCATCTTGCGGGGCAGGGGAGAATGTGCGGGATTTCTTCTTCCGCGTGGCGGCCCTGACCTTCGAGAGCAGCGTGCTGGCGGAGCTGGAGCGCAGCCACACCCGCAGGATCGGCGACACCGTGCGTGAGTACCCCCGGCTGGCCCCGTGTGGGTGCTCCTCCTTATCCCCTGCCCTTCCACCCACCCTCCTTTCTCTGTCCTGCAGGGATCAGCAGTAACGAGAGCGACCTGTACCTGTCGACGCCCCGCAAGAAACCCAAGTGCTGCCAGTGAGGGGGCACCCCCTGCCCCCGCCATGCTCACACCTATGGACCAAAGAGGGGCGACCCCGGCCGGCCCCGAGGAGCCGTCCCTGCCACTCCCCAGCCCCCCTGGCCCCTTGCCTGCCCGGGCACCACTGGCCAGGGTGGGCAGGAGCACCCATGAGGCTCCTGTAGCTATGCAAACCCAGGTACTGCTCGCAGGGGGAGATGCCCTTTTGTCTTAATAAAACCTTTTTTATGCTTTTTAAGAAAAGTATGGGGCAGAGGGCCGGGGCTGCAGCCCCCAGACTCATGGGCAGGTGGGAGGATGGAGGCGGGGAGGGTGGATGGCTGCCACTAAGAAGGAGTTCCAACTCTAGTGGATGTCTGAGGCACCCTGCCCTGCAGAGCCAGCAGCCCTGCACTCCTCGGGGGGCTGCAAAGGCCACGTGAGGTGCCAGCTCCCCATCAGTCAGTCCCAGCCAAACTGGTGGTGGTCGAAGCGGGGCTGCAGGCGGGGGGGGACGCAGTGGGAGCACTTGTAGCGCTCCCGGATCCACCGCCCGCCCTCGCTGTCCTCGATGCAGATGGCAGCGACGCCTGTGGGAACACGGAGCACCAGGGTGTGAGGGTGGTGATCCCACTGCACCAAAAGGTGCCCCCAACGGTGCCCTGGTGCCCCCAGTCCTACCTGCCACGACTCCCCCCAGCCGTTCCACCAGCTCGATGGCCGCTCTCATGGTGCCCCCCGTTTCAACCCACTGGTCCATGAGAAGGACGCGCAGACCTGGAGGGGGCAGAGGCTGTGGATAAGTGCCCGGTGCCCACGTGGGCAACCCCCCCCCCAGAATGGGAGCACTCACCTGGCGAGATGGCATCGGTGCGGACCTCCATCACCTTCTCCCGGCCCGAGTAGTCGGTGTAGGGCTGTGCCACTGTGTGCACGCAGAGGTGCCCGGCCTTGCGGATGGCCAGGAAGCCTTTCCGCAGCGCGGCCGCGGCGGCAGCACCTGGGGGTGGGCGTGGCACCATCAGCCCTGCATGGACAGGAGATGGCGGGGCACCCTGCGCTCACTCCTGTCCCCGCTCACCCAGGATGAAGCCCATGGCATCGATGCCAGCCACCATGTCGATGGGGTCTCCCTGGAAGGGCTGCAGCAGGTCGGCCACGCAGTCCTGCAAGCCCTGGGGGGAGATCAGAGGTGCTGGGTGCCCGCAGCCCACCACGGGCACCTGCAGCCCTGACGCCGATGCCCGTGGGCAGGGCTGGGTGCCTCGGCAGCCCCACAGAGGTGCAGCCCACCCCGGCACCCCTGCGGGGACCACCCGCCCCAGGCACTGGGTACTTGCGGGTGGCAGTAGAGCCGGGAGGGGTCCAGCCAGGCGTAGTTGGGACCCTTGACGTTGGGGGCCATCAGAGCCAGGTACCAGCCCTTCTCCCGGGCAGCAGGGACGTGGCACAGGTCCATGTGTGGGGACTGCAGGCGCTGCAAGCACCGAGCATGTAACGGGGGCAAGGCCCCCCACCTGCAGCCCCCACAGGGCTCCCTGTGGCTCTGAGTCTTCCACCCTCTCCACCCACACCCACATGTGGGCACCCTGGGGGCCCAGTGCACCCGTTTTGGCTCCGTACCTGGGTGCTGGTGGCGAGGCTGAGCCGAGCGGGACTGTCATGGGGAGCGTCACAGACAGCGACAGCTGAGCAGGGGCAGCCCCTGCGGCACTGGGCCCCCGCCAGCACCCTCGGCCAGCTGGGCCCTGGGCTGCTGCCAGGCAGGAGCCCTTCCCATGGGCTGGGGATGTGTCCCAGCCAGGCAGTTTTGTGGTGGGGAGCACCAGGGTTGGATGTTTGCACCCCACAGGTGTGTCCCCAGCACCGGCCACCTCTGCCAGCGGTGACAGGGCATGGTGTGGGTGGCACAGTGCCCGAGGTACCCCGTGGGTGCAAGGGTTAGAGAGCCAGGGTGGTGCTCAGGGTGCTGCCCCTGCACTCCCGGAGGGTCTCAGTCGGTGCAGGGACTTTCTGAGGCCACCATTTTGCGGTGTCCAGGCACCGTCCTCTCTGGCTGAGCACTGGCTCCTGCAGTATCCCAGATTGCCAGGGCTGTGCCCAGATTGTCAATGGGCTCCAAGGCCAAGAGCTGGCCAAGAGGGATGCCCCTGGGAGCATGCTGGAAATGCCAGTGTCTTGTGGGCTGCCAGCCCGGCTGGGCACGAGGCATGGGCTGTCCCGTGAAAGGAATCGTGGGATGGGATGCAGGGTCACAGGGAACACCTATGGAATGGGATGGGGGGATGCCATAAGCATTCGTGGGATGGGATGTGGAGAGCATCTGCTGGACCAGGCACGGGGATATGGAGAGCGTCTGTGGGCTGGGATACAGTGCTGCAGGAAGCATCCGTGGGATGGGACGTAGGGATGCAGGGAGAGCATCGTTCTCCCGTCGGGGCCACTCCGGGGCCGGGGGCTGTGCAGGGGCCGGTGCGTCACGGGGCGGGGGTTTGGGGCCGGCTCGTTACCGGCCCCGGCACATCACCCCACCGGCTGCCACAGCAACGGGGCCGGTCCCACCGGGAGGGGTGACCCCTTCCCCGCGGGCTGCCGGCGCGGGACGTGCCGCGGCTCCGGGAGCTGCTCCAGCACAGAGGCTCTGCGGGACCCTCCGCACGGTGCCGGGCCGTGCCAAGCCGTGCCGGGCCGCCCTGCGTGGGCGGGCTGCGCGACTCTATAAGGCGGCCCCACGGCGGCGAGCGGCGCGGTGCCATGTGCGCCCCGGGGCTGCTCTGCCTCCTCCGCCTCCTCCTTCTCCTCCTCCCGCTGGCAGCCGCCCCCGGAGCGGCCCCGCCGGGACGACCCCGCGCCCGCCGCGGGCTCACATACCCCGGGACACTGTGGTGCGGCGCGGGCAGCAACGCGGATACCTACGAACAGCTGGGTAAGGGCGGCAGGGCCGCTGCTACCTATATCTTCCCATCCCATCCCATCCCATCCCATCCCATCCCATCCCATCCCATCCCTTTCTTTCCTTCCCATCTTACCTTTTTCCATCCCATCTCTTCCTATTCCATTCCCAGCCTAGCCCCAGTCCCCAGTGCAGTGCCAGGTAAGTCCCCATCAATCCTGATCCAGTTGCATCCCAGTGCTGTTCTAATCCAGTCCCCACTCTCGTGCTAACTGTCTGTCCCAGTTCAGTCCCCAACCAAGCACCAGTCCAGTTTCAGTTCATCTCTGCCTAGTCCCTATCACAAGACTAATCCTTCTTTCTGCTGGTCCAATCTTGATCCGCTCCTTGTCCCCAGCTGACCTGTGGTCCATCATGCTCCCATTCTGGTCCCCACCCCAGTGCTGGTACACTCCCAGTTGCTATCCTGATCCCAGCCTACACCATCTCCTGGTCCTGGTCCCCTTCCTGATCCCAGCCTAGTCCCAGTCTCATCCCCACTGTGACGTTGGTGCAGCCCTAGTCACCACTGCAGGGCCTTGTCCCCACCCAAGCACCGGTCCAGCTGCAGTCCCTACCCATCCCACTACTATTCCAGGCCCAGCTCAGTCAAATCTAACCCTGATCCCAGTCCTAGCCCAGCTCAGCCCCACTCCAGCCCTGATCCCAACCCCACCTAGCCCCAGCCCCCCCAGCTCTGCCTGCGCCTCCCTGCAGGGGAGCACCGGGACACAGACCGGTGCTGCCGGGACCATGACCACTGCCAGCACGTCATCCACCCCTTCACCGCGCGCTACGGGTACCGCAACCTGCGCTGGCACACCATCAGCCACTGCGACTGCGACCGCGCGCTGAGGGAGTGCCTGCGGCGCGTGAACGACACGGCCTCGCGGGCGGTGGGCCAGGCCTTCTTCAATGTCATCCAGGTGCCCTGCTTCGAGTTCACCTACAAGGAGGAGTGCGTGGAGCCGTACCTCTACGTCTGGTGAGTGGCTCCCACCGCTCTCCCCCCCGCCTGGCCCCGCTGGAGGTCCCTCCTCACCCGGTGTCTCCTCTCTCTGCAGGTGCAAGGCGTACAACACGGTGGCCATCGCGGTGCCCAGGGAGCCGGTGCTGTACGAGTTTGGTGGGGAGCTCATCGACCGGGCAGCGAGGCCCAGGGGGGTCCCTCTGAGCCCCCCTTGGAACAGCGTGGCTGGAGGAACCCTCCCTGTGGACCATCACACTGAGACAGCCCTAAAGTCAGCCAAGAAAGAGAGGAAGGGGAAGAAGAAAGACAAGAGAAAGAAGGGAAAAGGTCTGAAAAAGAAAGGCCCTTCTGAAAAGGGGGCACGGAGTCGTCCTGCAGCTGCTGTCCCCGTTGATCCCTCTGTGGGCCAGGACCCCTGGGCTCTGCTGCCATCCTGGGGGGAAGCATCCAACACCATCCTGAGTGATGCCCCAGTGCAGGAGGGCTTGGGCAGGGAGCCAATGCCAACCACTCCATCCCCAGTCCCTACTGCCAGTGGGAAGGGCAGGAGGAAGGAGAGGAACAGAAAGAAGAGGCTGAAAAGCAAAGCTGAGTACAAGCCCACACGAGAACCCTGAGCCCCTCCCCGGTCCCGTGTGGGTCTTGGCTGTGAAATAAAGTTACATCTGCTCGAGCAGATGGTGCTGCCTCAGCCCTGTCTGTGGGGGAAAGGATGGCACTGGGGGCAGTATCCAGGGGAAATCCCGGGGCTGATCCCTCAGGAGGGGAGCACCCGGAGCTGGGTGGGTAGTGAGGGATTTGAGCTGTTCCTCACAGCTCCCACCATTGTCCTGGGCACTGGGGACATGAGGCACTGCTCTGCCTGGGACACAGCTCCCAGACCCACACTGGCACAGGGCTGAGCCCAGATTTTAGCTACCCTCCTACAAAGGGTTAAATTCCAGCTCTCCAGGCATGTTTTTCTCCAGAATTTCTCTGAACTGCACCTCCCCACCTCTCTCATCCTCTTAACCTGCTGCCTTTCCAAGGCTCCCACACCAGCACCGACTTCTTTTCTCCAGCCCCCAGCAATGGCTGCTGTGGGAGGAACAGGGCCTTGGCCCTCCCTGAAGGCTCCTCAAACGCCTACAAAAGCTCCTTAGCCTGGGACAATAGAAGCTTTTCCAGCCCTAGGACAAAGGCAGATGCTGCCTGGGAAGAGCTGGGGCAGGGAATGCTGCCTGTGTCTCTGGTGGATAGGGATTGTGCCTGGGCTCCTCTAGTGAGGAATTTGAGAGCCCGAGGACAGGGCATTGCTTTCAACTCCTCCAAAGTGCTTCCCAAGGAGGAGTGTGGCTCAGCCCAGAGTCCTGGTGAGGTGGTAGAAAGATCTTCCTGCACCAGCATCAAATACCAGGACCAGAAAAAGCTGGAATTACAGGTGCTGAGCCCTGTCTCCTGTTTTGCCTCAGGAGATCAGGCAGCACAGGGGGCAGAGAGCAGAGCTGCCTCATGCAAACCCCACTGCTCCTGAAGGGAGCAATCCCAAATCCCTGAAATAAGCGGATCACAAGAGCCCAGGGGGGAAATACCAAGGTTGTAGGGAGGCATCACTCCCTGTCCAGTGCTGCTAATGGGAACAAAGCCCCTGTGGCAGCCACAGCATCATGGCAGGAAGCACAGACCTGTGCCACGTGGGCAGCTTCCCAAAAGTAGAGTTTTTATTAATGGTGAGGGAAAACTAAAAACAAAGACAGCCAAAAAGAAACCAACAATACATAACCAGCCCCCCTCCCACTTACAGGTCCAACTGGTAAGAAGCTGCTCCCAGTCAAATTCCCAGCATACAGTTTCATAAATAAAGAAAACAGTGCCAGGTCAGTCCACCTGCAGCCTCAGAGCTGCAGGCCCCAGCCCGTGATTCTCTGCTCTGGCCTCGGTGGTTCTGTGAGGAACAGAACCCTGTCAGCCCCCCAGCACTGCAGAGGGGGTGGCAATGAAGCCAGGACCTGCATTTCTCTGTGGAAAGAGCTTTGCTTTGTCTCCCGGGTTGCTGCCATTCTTCAGGAGCATTTACATGCAAAAAAGACCTTTGTTTCCTAAGATCTGCTGTTCCTGCTCATTTCCTAGCAAAGGAGGCTGACCAGGAGCACTTGGAAGGAACAAAGACTCTGCTTCCATAGAAAATCCCCACTAACAAAGCAGGAGAGGGGAGAGTGTGTGCAGCAGGAACTTTCCCTCTGAGAAATGTCTCCCCCCATCACTGGCAGTCCCTCTGGGATACTGCACTGGGCTGTTTCTGACACTACTGAAGTTATCCACATTATCCATCCCCCTCCCAGTACCTCTCCCAGCCCAACAGCCTCGGGGAGCTCCCAGTGTCCGTGTGAGGCCTCTTTACGATGCATCCAAAACAAAACATTTTTTAACAACAGAAATCAGCTTCTCTGTGACAGTTTCAGCACATAGAAGGCAACGCCAAGCAACAAAAGGAAGAAGGAGCATCGACTTCCACCACAGAACTCTGCTCTGAGCAAATCCTACGGGAAAGGGGAGGGTGCAGGCAGTAAACCTCTCAACTAGCATTCAGTAAAAACACTATTTATTCACCCCTCTTGGTTACAGCTGGGCAGGGTAAGCGGGTATGGAGGAGGATGCCATGCACTCCGGGCTGCTCCGCCGCAGCGGTTTAGCCCCTGTGTCTGCCCCGCGCTCGGGGGAGCTGCCGTTACTTCGCAGTCTGATTAAAAAAAAAAAAAATAATAATCAAAACTAAATAAATATTGTTCCAAAAGAAGCCAGAGGAGAGAGCAGGCCTTTGGTACAACAGCTGCATCTCTGGCAAGACCCCGAGCCGCTGTGCTGGACCCCTCTGGGCACAGCTGGGCGTTGGCACAGGCTCTGCTGAGCCTGTCACACACGGAAACAACACGGAGCAAACAACAACAGGAACTTTTTGAGAACTCCGGTTCGCTTGTCACAACCCCCCACAGCTTTGCTTTGTGGTCTTGGGACAAGGAGAGGTGACAGTCAGGGTTTAGGAGAATCCAAAGGAGACAGGCTCACTCCAGGCTGACGGTCTGCAGTTTCAGCTATGTTTGCTTCCCAGTCTTTGGGGTGAAAGCAGACTGCTTAGCATGTATAAGGTCAGATTCCTTTGATTTCTTGTTTGCTAAGCTTCCAAGGTGCTTGGAACCAGAGCCTGGAACGCAGAGGCCGATGCAGTGTTGCTTTCTATGATATATTTTTCTTATATATAGTATATATTTTTAAACCAGCCCCGCCAAGTCTATTCATTCGCTCAGGTGCACGTCACCAAGAGTCATTTCCCACCATCCCACGACGTATAAAACAGGAGTTACGTGTCTAAGGGAAGGGAAGTTGTTTCCAATTGTTCCCTCTCCTTTCCCCTTCCTGGAGAAGAGAGTGGAGGTTCCGGGTCAGGTCCTATCGATCCATCTCATCCAGGAGCGGCGTGGCGTCCCCCGCGATGGACATGGGCGTGCTCTCGATCATGGGGCTGGGGGACGGGCGAGGGGTCAACCTCTGCTTCTGTTTCCTCCGCTCAGCCTCCTTCTCCTGCAGCCACTGCTCGGCCATCTTGCCCCAGTCGATGGCAGCGTGGCTGTTGGTCCTGCAAGGACACGGGCAGAAGGTGAGAGATGTGCTACCAGGAAAGCTTCCCTGCCCTCCTTCCCTCCCCAAGGGTCCCACGCAGGAGGGTACAAGGTAACCCCACCACGCTGCTTCCACAATAATCAACAAAAGACAAGCAGACAGGACACAGATGGATACATGCACCCAGAGCTACTCACTTTGGCTGCTGCCTCTGCCTGGAGCTGGACGATGCCTGTGCCTGGGACTGGGTGGACTGGGGTGTGGTGTTGGCCTGGAGCTGGTACTGGGGCGTGGTGATCGGCTGACTGGGAGTAGTGTAGGAGTAACTGGGGGTCATCAGGGGGGTGGCCACCGGCTGCTGTGCTGGAGTCGTGAAGACCTGCAGAGAGCAGAGGCTGTTAGGGGACAGAGGGTGAACCCTGCTAGGCTGTGGGGTGCTCTGCACTGCCCTGCTCCCCCTTTCTGCACACTCCAAGCCCTGCCAGGCCCCTCACCTGGGCAAGGAGAGGGCGGCAGTGGGCGCTGCCCAGGGAAGGGGCGGCTGCAGAGCAGGAGAAGCAACACCTTGCTGAGCACAGGACACTTGTTCCCCTGAGAGACCTCAATCTCCCACCCAACCTGGGCCAGCAGGGCCAGCACAGCCTGCCCTCCTTGTTCACCCCATACAGGCTGCAAGGGGAGATGCTAGAGCCAAGCAAAGGCAAGGGGTACAAGAGGCAGTTGGAGCAAGCCAAGAGCAATAACATCCTGCAGTGGGCATGAAGAACAGATGAATTCTTCCCCTGCAGGTTGCAGAGAAAGCACAGCAGCTCCCGAGATGGCTCCCTCCCACATCCCAAGCCAGCTGGCTTCTTGTCCCATGGAGCACTTAGTTTCTTTGCCTCCCAGTGTTCACCTCCCTTTCTCTTCAGATGTCTTGATGATTAATACATCGAGTTATCCACTATCTCTGCCTATCCCCAGCTCAGCGTTCACTGTGCCAAATTCCCTGAAAGCCTCCCAAGGTGCTCCAAAGGAGGATCACTCCTCTCTGCAAGCCTTGTCTTGCAGCATCTTTTCTTTTGGTCTAACAGCTGGGTGTGTTTCTTGTACCCAGGCTCCTCAGTCCTTCTGCAGTTGGAATCAGCCTTGGTGTCAGCTGGGAGCATGGGCTGGGAGGAGGCAGGCACCACCACACATGAGGGAAGGCTTCAGCAGGAGCCAAAACTGTCCAATTCCATCTTATTCCCTGCAAAGCCTCTGGGTGGTGGGTCAGGCTGAGGTGTTTGCCCGCCAGTGCAGGTCGGAGATTAGCGCGCTGAGCTGAAAAGCCCTGCAAACTCAGCGCATAGTTTCACAGCTAATCTCCTCCACTGGCAGCTCACGTTGCCAATTCAGGGGCACAATCAGAAGGCTGTGTGCCCTCACCGCTGGATCCCACCTCTCCACCCTGCCACATTCCTTGGGGGCCAGACCAGCTTGCTACTTTGCTTCAACTCCTCCCCAGGAGCACGCCTGTCTTACACGCCTCCTTTCTTCAGTCACGGGAAGCAAGAGGAAACCTGGTCCAAGAATCCTCATCCCCTGTCCAGCACCATGGGGACAAAACACGGACTGGGTGATCCCAGGCACTGAGGGAATCCTTAGGCTCTCAGCAGAGCCCCCATGGGATCCTTTCTAGCAGCAAGGAGAAGGCAGCAGCACCTCCTCTCAAAATTTCAGTGACACCTACGTGGTACGCGCTGCTGCCGCCTCCGCTGCCTCCGTAGCCATACTGGCTGGATCCCCACTGTGCAGGGGTGGCATTTGGGTTCTGTCCCTGGCCTGTCACAGCAGCGATGGCACTGAACATCTGGGAGGTCATGTTCTGTGGTAGAGCGTTCACCGCACGTGTCAGGTCTGCAAGAAAGACACGTTGTGTGAGGAAGAGCCTGGACAAAGAGCTCACATCCCAATTCCAACCAGGAATGGCCTGCACTGACCTGCCAGGTTAATGTTAGCTGGAGTAGCGTTAATGGAGGCTGGAGTCCTGGTCCTACTGCTACTGCTGGGGGTAATACCTGTATAAAACACAAACCAAGAGAAGCAGGTCAGTTCTCCCAAAAGAGCGGCCATTGGCCTTAAACTCAAAATTTGGCAAAAACTGAGGCAATACTTGTTCTGGCACGATGGTTTGTTACCAGGGAACGGTGTGTGCTGCCTTGTGTAGTGGAGGAGATAAGGGAGAGGAAAGGGACTGATCCAGCCTTTGCTGCATGGCCCACTTGGCTGAAGGATTAACTCTCAGGAGGGTTTATGGAAGACAAACACTTTGGGGGTTGCTTTAGAACCTCCCCCATATAGAAAATCCTGGGTCATTTTAGGGACAAAGAACAGGAAACTGTCCTATAATAACTGCCTCTATTGCATGACATCCAGAAAACAAACAGCACTCGAGTTGTGGGGTGCTCACCTGGAACAGGGTCTTGATAATGATCCTTAAACCACCGGAAAAGTCCGTTTACGGTAGGGAAGACTTGGCCCCGGTATCGGAATCCTTCTGGTGTCACTGTCACATATTCTATCCTGTGAGGAGCAGTGAGAGCACAGGCTGCTTTAGAGCCACACCTGTCACTAACAGGTCACAGTCAGAACTGTCATGGCCTACAAACTCAGGTGATGGTTGTACTGACAATGAACTGACAGACACTTCCGAGACAACCTAGACACTTGATTTTCAAACAATTGCTCCAAAATACCCTTCCTTTCCATGCAAAATCCATCAATTCCTGCCTACACTCCCGTGACATCCACTGCACAGGGCAGTGCTGCTTGTGGCACCCAGCTGGTTAAGAAACATGGGAGTCTCCTGGGTGAGATTTACTGCCAGACTTGGGTTCTCTACTGCCAGGAGGCCAAATTCTGGGAAAGGGAAGGCATGACTCACAGGGATAGTTAGATCCCAGGATGACAGAGCTGGAAGAAAAACTGGCAGCAATCAGCTGAGATGTGATACTGGCAGTACTCAGTGCAGATGCTGGGCTTGCTTCTGACTTACCTTGGTTTGCCTCGAGGCTGATATCCCAAGAGGAATTTACCAGGTAGATCTTTACAGGCACTGATAAAATATGGAATAAATGTTGGCTTCTCTTTCTTGGTCTTTATCAGCAGCTCTTCCAGCTTCTAATTGTAGAGAGAAAGAAGATAAATGCTCCAGGGGAGCCTACATTTTCAGCAACACACAGAGCCTATGGATATCTTCCTACAGAAGCTACCACACCCCAGGACAGGCTTACCTTCTTGTCTCCACCATTGCAGTCCTGATAGTATTTGTGATTCAACAGGTCTCTGGCAAAAGAAGCCATTGGCTGGACGTAGCGAGCAACGATTTCATCCAGGTCTTCAAATTCCTTTGAACAAACACATTTAAAGAGGTGTTTAGGGTGTGTGATGATGAACTCTTACTCTAGTGAACAGTTCTCAGTCATACGTGCTGCACAGCAAGGCTGGATGCTTTGAGAGAAAAAGAAAAAAAAAAGAGCTGAGTATTGTCTAAGGATCTGGAGAGCTGCCCTGGAAGTTACTCTCCAACAGTCTGAAAGCAGCTGCAAGGACAGAAAGGCTGTATCAACCTGTTCCTGCCAAATAGGAGGAATTCTTCCCCATCGACTCCTTCCCAGGCATGCTCTGGAGGGCTCTTACCTCTGTGTTAATCCAAAGCATGGAGCCCAGGCTGAAGGCATTCTCCTTGCCCTCTTCCCGGACATCCACATGCTGGTAAATCCCATCATTGACCTTCCAAGTGACAGTCAGGTGGTTCTCCCCTTTGCTACTTGGCCGGATAATCACATCCCCTTGGTCCATGGTTTCCATCATCTTCTCTGCTTGCTTGAAACTAATGTTGTGGAATGATGGGTGAGCAATTACTCTCTTGATGTACGCTAGGGAACAAAGCAGAGTGTTCAGGCTTCCAAGAGAAACTGCTCTAATGCAACTATATATCTAATGTGCTGATTCTCCTGGAAGCACTCTGGGAAGGATGGAGATAGAGTGGAGTTAAAATCTGGAGACTCACTTGTCCGCTGCTGCTTTCTTTTCATGTCTTCTTCCTGTTTGTGATCCGCTGCTTCAGAGTCAAAGTCATAGTAGGTGTCTTTAGGCAGCTTCCACTCATTGTTTTTATCCATGAGGTCTGAGGTCCTGCAGGTCAGGTCTGCGCTGAACTTCTCGATGTCAATCTTCATGATCCTGCAGTGAACTGTCATTCCCACCTGTGGAGGAGGTGCAGGGAAAGGTGAGCAGCAGGTTTGGCAGCTACACCAGCCTCCCTTCACCACAGAGTGATCTGCGTGGGATCATGCTGACAATCCAGAGGTACAAATTACCTCATCTCCTTCAGACTCATGCAACCTTTAAAAGTGATCTTTCCATAAAATCAACTGATCCCCAACACGACCAGAATCAAAAGAGAATGAGGAAAAATGTGCAGTTCTCCAGTGTATCTACTACCTATGCCCCCTACCACACAAAAAACTCCATGTGTGGAGGATAAGGACAATTACCTTTTCTATTTTAAATATCTTTAGCAATAGGAGCAACAAAACTGGTCTTAAAGATGTGCAAGAAAGCAATAAAGTCTGTTCAGAAGCAGACACCCAAAGGACTGCCCTAGCAACCTGGGAGACACAAAACACCCCCACAAAACCTGTAATGTCTTAGTTCGCTTAACCATAATGAAGTTAATTAATAACTCTTTAAAGAAATGCTGAGACCTCTGAGCTTACAGGATTATCCATCACCTGCATGGACTGTTGGGGACCCCAACAGACAGCAAAATTGTTAAACCTCCATTTTATCCCACGATAAAAACGTGTTATTCTGTTCCTTTCAGAATCCCAACCCATGTCCTGAGCAAGACCAGTAACTGATGAGCTCCATTAATTAACTGAGAGAGGAGAAAAGCTATGAGAGGGAAAATGACCCTTGCCTATGCAAAAGCAGTTCTCTGAACTCTTTAGAAAGCCAGAAACAAAGGGCAGCTCTGCATTAGAATGCCTTCTGGTCTCCTAAACCCAGCCTTCAGCCAGACGACAATAAATCCTCCTGCAGCGCAGTGTGTTAACTGATTAACAGGGTTCCACCAGCTGCCAAGGGAGATTTGCTCTGTGGGAGAAGGACACTAACCAGAACCTGAACTTCCTGCTGATTAAAGTCCTTAAATGAAAATAAGGTTGCAAAAGTCATTTAAAGAA
This sequence comes from Lophotriccus pileatus, assembly GCA_035583135.1. Classification (NCBI taxonomy): domain Eukaryota; kingdom Metazoa; phylum Chordata; class Aves; order Passeriformes; family Tyrannidae; genus Lophotriccus; species Lophotriccus pileatus. The sequence goes on from JAWWES010000048.1 coordinate 4,581,267, forward strand.
CAGTTATTAACCAAACTCTGATTCTTTGGTATTGGGTCCATGCTCTTCCAGCTCTTGCTGGATATGGGAAAATCCACTGCTTTCATACCTTCACTCTTTCTTCTGGCCGCTTGACTACCTTATCACTAAGAAATTTTGTTGGGATGAAGCCAGCAACACCATTATCCAGACGTGTCTTCACTCCAATGGCCTGACCTGGGCAGGAACCGCTGTCAAAATGGTTCCAAACCTTGAGGAAGGCAAAAGGAAAAAGTCATTCAGCATGGAAACAAAATAGTCCCGGCAGTTCACGCTCAAACAAGTCCAAAAGCTGTGTCAGCAAAGTGGTGCAGCCAGCAAAGACTTGTAGAAGGGCAGGGGACAGAGGACTTCAACAAATGCTACCCAGTAATGCAATCTTCCTACTCCAGTTCTGCTCAGCTTATGGGACATTGCAACCGGGAAGGTCAGAACATTTTTAGACCCTGAATACCAGCCTGCAGCCAGGGCTGCTGCTTAAGGAATGCTATAGGGGTTTAGAGTCACAGATTACCCAGGCTGGAATTCACAGTGTTTAGAAGAGACCTAAAGTACAGCTGCATTAAGCAGCAGGGGGTCCAGATAAGTTCTTAAAATTGAGAAGGTGGCAGAACCTTCTGTTCTCAGTGTCACAGGCAATTTCTCTGTGTGAAACAATCCCAGAGCACAAACAAGAACACTTTATGTATCTGCAGAGAACTGGTCAGCTTAGCCCCAGGTACATTTCACTCAGCCCAGTTCACTAAAATCCATAATGTAGCCATAAAGGACCTGTCAAATCTATACTGAAGCAATTAGTCAAAAGTGGAACAGATTATATTTGCAGCCAAAGGCCACATCAGGTTGGGATCCTGGGGCACTGCAGACACAATCTTGGCTCCGATACCTTTTCTCCCAAGAACCCAAAACAAGGCTCAAGCCTGCTGATAGCAGACTCCTGACAAAGGTAGGCCTGGTAGGAGAAGTATCCCCACCTCGCTGAGCTCTGGGAAGTTATCCTGCTGACAGAAAGGACACTGCCAAAGGCCAGTTTCATCGTTGCGTATGGCCTGGTCGTAGCTTTCTCCTTGCGGGCGCCTGTGGGCTATCCCAGTCACGTTGCAGATGATCATTTTACCTGTGGTGTGATGGGAGAGTACAAAGAAAAGACTGAAAAACTGCGGAGCTGGGCAGTTCCCTCCATCTAAGGCAGTCATTCAGGCATGAAGGTGATAGGAGACTACCCAGGTACCTTTGAAAAGCTGCTTCACATACACGCAACCACAACACTGTCCCAACATCCCCCTGCCCCACCTTTACACAACTTCTGATGTAAACAGGGATGTACCTATATAAAATGTCTCTGGAGTTTCTTTGGTCAGCATATTGAAGACCTCTTCTGTGTTTGGAGAACGGTATGGTGTTCTCAGGTCCTTGTATCTGCAGCTTAGTTCAGCTCGAATGTCATATAAAGTGATGTGCTTGTCACCGTAGCCCTGTGTGGGATTCAAAGGTTATAAAGGCATGAGCAGCAAGAAGGTGGTCAGTAGGGAATCCAGTGTAAGTTATGGAAGAACTCAAGGAACTAATCAAACAGCAAATTTAAAAAAGAGTGATGTGCCATCAACCTGTGACACTCAGCCACAGGATGCTGAGGAGGTGAAAAATGTCAGCATATTCATAAAAAAAGTTAGATAATTTCAGGGAGAACAGCTTAAATGGTTTAATTACTGTCTCCTGTCTCCCTCCTCCCTCTGTTCCAAGTGTACTTTCCCCAAGTATTCACTACATGCCATTGTCAGACACTGAATTCTCATCATGGCTGTTTATACATTTTACAACAGCACAGCTAATGCTCAGCTCCTAAAAAGGATAAGTGTCATCAGCTATAAAACAAGAGAATCCCAGCTGGGCAGCAGAGCTTCCCCACTGTTCTGAGCACCAGGAGGCCCCAGCACACCTGTCTTTCCAGTTCTTCAGCAAAGGCATCGAGATCCAGGTCTTTCAGGCGCTCAGGGTTTTCCAAGATCTCCTCCAGAGCTCCTGCAGGATTAGCATCCTCAGCTGACTCATCATATTCCAAGGCATCCACTGCCATTTTCCTTGCCCATTCATAGGTTTCAGGATGGACCCTGGACCCATCTAGGACCTCGATGTAGGAATCAGTGCTGAAATAAAACCAAAGCAAAGTTCAGATAAGGGCTCTGAGGGTTCCAGCTGCCCCTGCAGCTCAGTAATCAAGCACACTCTTGAGCACCATCACTTGCCCTCCACAGAACAAACTACTCTAAAAAGGACACGATGAATTATTCATTGCTAAATCAACAGGAGCCAAAGCAAGACCTGGCAAACTCCAGCCTGCAGCTCCCGCACTGCAAAGACACAGCCAGGCATTTTGGATGCTGGGCGGATTTGATCCCTGTGTGCTACAGCTGCTCCTTGAGCACACAGCTCTCTGCAGTTTCCCTCCTCATATAAATTCAGTGTTGTCAAGTGGCAGCACAGCCATGTGCATTGAGCTCTTTGGATGGGGCAACACTTTGCACCCTGCATCTCTGGGAGTTGTATCCTGCAAGAACCAAGGGTTCCAGCACTGCTGGATCACCCAGTGTAGGTATTCAGCCAGGTGTTCTTCCTCAGACTGCTTTTCAAAAGCAAAAAACCCTGAAGAAGGCATGTTTCCAGGAGGTGACCCTTCTGTGCAAAGCAGGGAGTCAGAGGTTCAGAAACTAGGTTACAGCTGTCCTCAAAACACCTCTTGTGTAGTTACCAGTTACTTAATGCTCTATAAACTTCCCAGTATTGCTACTGGTTTAAGAGGAAGCCACATTACTCAGTTATTACTCAACTTTGAAACTTTAGAAAAATAAAATACTTTTAGTAGGACTAAGCTGAAGAGCAGATGGGCTACTGACAACTGACAGCTCCTCTTGATCACAAAGGCTCTTTCACACAAGAACAAGCTATATAATTCATATTCTGCAGCTCACACTGCTGCTGTGCAAGTTTAGGTGCCCCTAAGAATCAGGTTAATAACCAGAAATATCTGAACTTGGCCAGAAATCAGAGACAGTCCTGTGAATATGGACTCCAGGGAACAAGTCAGTCTGCTGCTCATGCAAACTCCACACCCTGAACTGCATCAAATACAACCCAATACCCACCTATCACCCAGTGATGCTGTGTCAATTTTGATGAAGCCAGCACAGTTGATAAACACCTTGGGTCCCATGTGACACATCGTAACCAGCTGGGTCCTGTTCTCCAGACGTGTGTTGTTTTGTTTTAAGATCTGGGAGTGAGAGGCAAGAGTATAAACCCTGCTATTCAAACACAAGATTGCCCATGGTTGTGGATTACTCATCCCTGGAAGTGTACAACATCAGGCTGGATGGGGCTCTGAGTAACCTGGTCTAGTGGATGGTGTCTGTGCCAATGGCAGGGGGGTTGGAACAAGATGATCTTTAAGGTCCCTTCCAACCCAAACCATCCTGTGATTCTCCAGGAAAAGCAGAGGACTCACACCGGACACTGCTGTGTTCAAGGAATCCGACACAAGCCCATCACAACTCCTAAGCTGTTGCTCCCTGCCTGTGTCTCAACATTGTACGAAAGAAGACGATTCTGCACGGAAACAGCTTCAACTCTCGGGAAAAGCGTTGGCTTTTTGCCTGGTGTTTTCCACACTGCGGAGGTGTCTTGACGCTGTAACAGCGCATCGACTCCCGTGGGTTCGGGAGCTGTCTAGGATTGACGGATCTGCTGAGCTGTTTGGGTCTATCAAGGACGTTAAGTCCATGTATAGCTTCAGGGAGAGGCACAGTGAGGCAACACATGGTAAAACACATGTCAACAGAGCTGTCAGCTGCATCTGGCACAAGGGACCCTGACTCATCTACCACTGTTGGTGATGTACTGTTTTTGTAGGCAGGGACAGGAGCCTCCTTACCTTTAGCAGGTGAGTGCCTTTGCGTGGGCCCAGGCCACACACATACTGCAGCAAAGCCTGGCTGTGGGGGTGGGCAATGGCCCGGTTGACATCCACCCCCACCTCGTTGACACGGTTTATGAACTCGCAGTAGAGCGCATTCAGCAGCTCCTCTTTCACCACGTGCTCCTGGCAGAGAGGAGAGGCGTTAGCCTTGGAGGAGATGGATATGTGCAACACTTTGCCATAGACAGCTGAGGCAAACACAACACACTGGTTCCCAGGAGCTGTGTTGCACCTCAGAGTTACCCCTGAGAACAGCCTAAAGGGCTCATGAGCTAAAAGAAGTAACAACAAAAAGGTGCTGTGTAGCCTGAATACGGCACTGAACAGTTCAAACCCTCAGAAGCCACCTTCTCTTTGCAGAGAAGGATCTTCCTGGCCCAAGGATCTCACAAGGGAAGTTTACCTGCAGAGGGTGAAGTTTCAGGCAGAGAATATCCTCATCAGAGCTGCAGACCTGGGCAAACTCTATGAGGGGGTCCTGAATGCGGCGAGCGAGGGAGACAGCTTGACGCAGCAGAGGGGGGTAATCCCGGAATTCATTCTGCAGCAGGACAGAGAACCAGGGAAAACCCTAAAGCTATTTTCACACTCTGCAGCACAAGCAGCAAAGACACGTCAGACAGGGATTAGAGCAAGGGAAGCATCTGGTGCTCAGAGCAAAAAAGGCTGAGGTCAAAGGCTCCCAGGAGCTCTGATGCAATTAGGAATGAAACAATCTCACTCACTCAGCTGAGCAAGATTCATTTCAGACCACATCGATATCCACTTTGTACATCTGCTGGTGCTGACCTCTTCAGAGAAGCCTAAGTAAGATGTTTTGCCTTGATCCAAAGATCAGTACGTGACTGTCTGGATGGATCATATGAGACACAGGATGACGTAAGGCAGGGCCAGCACAACAAATGGAGGATGACACAGCACGAATGAGCAACAGACTCAGGGACAGCTGGAGTAACAGAAGGCTCACCTCAGACTTCTTGCTGTTCATGTAGAGGATGGCCAGTTCATTGTCCACCAGCTCCACCCCAATAGAGGACAGCTGCTGCCCTTGGTCCAGCTCATGAACAATTCTCTTTACGTCCTCCATCAGCATCTGAGCATCCCTAGGGAGAGACAGCCAAAGAGATTGACAGGAGAGCACAAAGCTGGGTCCTGGAATCACTTAGGGATAAAACCCCAATGGGTTACCTCATACCATGGACAGAAACAGTGAGATGTGGACAGGCATGAGGAAGGGACTGGAAAGAGACTGGGAAATGGAAGGAACACAAAGACTGACCTGTTCTCGCCTGCAATCGTCACCACATGAGGCTTCTTGTTCAGGAGGAATTTTTTCAAGGTTTCAATATCCTGGGCCTGGAAAGGAAAGCAAGACAGACCAAAGGAGAACAGTTAGAGGATTTCTGCCCTGAGCTGCTTGCTTTCATCTCAATGATAGCTGCACCAAGGCTCACCTTCTTTTCCCTCTCTTCCTCCCGCCAGGCATTCCTTCTCTTTGTGAAATGCGGCAATCGTAGGAAGTCTGTAACCTCACCCTCTCCATTAACAAGGGCACAAAACACTGGGTGGTCCCTGTAAAACAGAGACAACTCAGAAATGGAGAACTGATAAAGCTGGACATGCATCAAGAGGCCATTCCCTCCCTCCTACCTGGCTGATGAAAACGCAATGCCCAGCACCCGAATCCCCTTCCCTTGGTTTTCATCCATGAAATCATCGTCCTCCTCCACTTGCTGATCAGGCCGGTAAGCAGCGACTTTGAGCCAGTTGTACAGTTTGCGGCTGCACGCCTGGCAGAGCAGAGAAACAGGAGAGAGGAGTGAGGGAATCCGCTGCATGTGCCTTGGTATAGCCCTTCTCTGGAGGCAAGGTCATGGACTGCTCCAGGCAGTGGAAGAACCAGACTCAATTCATGTCTGCCTCCTCCTCCCCAAGAACCTGTGTATGGCCTGTCAGCAGCTACCCCCAGCATGCTGCAGGACTGTTGGTGTTTGTAACCCCAGCTCTGACTTAAATCCACCTCTGTCCCATCTCACCTTGAGGACATACTCCTTGGCTTCCACCAACAGCTTGTTCTTCAATTCTTTGGCCATCTGCACATAGAGGAACTGGTTGAGGGATCGCTCAATGGCCATCGTGCGCTGGCGATTCCACTCCTGCACCTGGTGGCTGAACTCATCCCGGTAATAGAACTGTTTGATTTCCTCAAAGTACGTCTGGTCGCTCCCATAACTGCAAGAAAGGAGAGGAAAGGCTCCAGATTCCTGCACAGGGATGTAACAGCAACACCTCAGAGTCAGGAAGCTGCTTGGAAAAATTAGGGAAGAGCCAACCCTCCCATCGAACACTGCTTTAGCTGCAGAAGTGATGCTGCAGACAGACCACAGCCACTCCAGAGGTGCAGGGAAGGAACCAAGAAGCACTCAGTGAGGATTGTTGAGAAACAAGCATCACCTCACACAAAAATCCCAAAGGTTTCAGAGTTTGCCTTCAAATGAGTAAGACAGATGTCTGCTCAGGCTTTCACTAAGATGATGCAAAAAGCAAGATCCTGACATTTAGATGCAGAAGACTACTAGGCCATGACTTTCAGGAGCAGTCTGGGTTACAGAGGAGCTCTAAGACCATGGCAGCACTGGATGAATGAGGTTTGCCAAGGCATAGATGGCACGGCCAGTGGGAACTCACCCCTCCACTCCTTTCATGTCAATGCTGATATCTATAGTGAGCAGTCCCTCGTCCTCTGCCAGGCTCATTTTCAGGAACTGGTCATCTCGCAGCTCCTTCACAGGCTTGTTCTTCATGTATTTAAAGGAATAGGCATAGTGGGCTTCATCAATATCCTGGGAAAGAGGAGTGACAGTCAGCATGCATATAGGGCATTCGTGAAGAAAGACCCTTCTGTATACCATAGCAGACAATGGATTTTATTCAATACCCCCTCAGCCCTATGCCTGCCAGTCTGCATTTCCTTCCCCAGCAGGACACAGTGGAATTTCTGCCCAGTCCCAGAGAAACACAGACTGTTCCAGTAACTGAAGGCAACATCTCAACAGCAAGAATCAGGCCTGATGAAATGCTGAGAGTAAAAATGCAGCACACTGCTGAGCCTCTGCAACAGCCCAGCTCACATGCTGCTCTGAGATTTATTCAGAGCTGACAGTGACACGGGACAACAAGCATTTGTATGTTATTTAGATCCTTCTCTGGACTGACCCACAGAGTCAGGGCTTGCTTTCTTACCTTCTTCCCCTTTTTGGTTGGTGAGATGTTGATTTTGGCTCGCTCTTGGAAAGTCTGTCTCAGGACCTGCCTGACCAAAGGCTCTCTGGCTATCTGCAAAGCCACCATGTACCGCGCTCCTTCCAGCACAGCTTCAGGGCTTGGGAATTGACTACAAGCAGAAACAGGCAACATGAAGGCTTAGGGCTTGAGAATGTCCCTGGATCCCCTCGCTTGTGTCACGTCCGCAGGACCTCCACAGAGATCCCCCCACACTGACCTACACACATAATCCTTGGCCAGCTCCAGGGGCTCTGCAGGGAACTGCTCTGTCTCGTGACGCTGGTAACTGTCTCGGAGATTCTCTCCAAACTGCTCAGGTGTCAGACCAAATTTCTTAGCCAGGCCATCTGGGAAAAGAAAAACAACGAAAACCCTGTGAGGACCAGGGTACTGTAGTTCACAGTGAGCAAAACCATCAGTCCTCCTCCTACAGGTAAGTCACAGCACCCAGCAGAGCACGTGGGCCAGGCCACTGCACAGTCAGCACGACAGAGCACAGCCTTACCCAGCCCAGCTGCCTGGCAGATGGTGTACATATCCCGACGGGAAGCCTGCTTCAGCTCAGGCCCTTTCTGCTCATCGTCTTCTGCATCCTCCCCTTCGCCTGCAGGAAGGATATGTTACAAAGGCACCCCGACAGCTGGAGCACATCAGAAGCACAGCAAAGGGATTGAACACAACCTGCACCGTGCAACAGAGTCCCTAAATCCCACAAACACATCTCAAAGGTCACAGTAGCCTTAAAATTATTCAGGGTTAGAAAAAGACCGTGAAAATGCTATCTTCAGTTTTACTCTTTGGCAGTTTTAATGCCACTGTGACTGGGTTGCATGTTAAGACATGCATCAAGGTGGGTAATGCTTTGTTCCCTGCCACGAGGGGTGCTATTCACATTCTGTTGGAAAGAGCACCTTGTGTGGCAAACTAGACATTTTCAGAGGTGCCTGGAAGGATTAAGTTGAGACAAAAGCAAAAAGCAGAGATGCTTTGTGCAAACATACGGGCTTTTCAACAGACTTCCTCACTGGTTTCTTCTGAATCAGGATTTTGAAGCAGCCCAGAGTTAGGAAACTATGAAATCCAGGGAGACAAACCTTCCTCCTCTTCACCATCCTCTCGGATACGCTTTTGCTTCTTGCGAGCAGCCTTGGCAGCATTCTGCATCCTGGGGATGTCTCGCCCATAGTACAGCAGGAAGTGATTGTACACGTCCTTCAGCTCGTCCATGGATTGCACATCCTTCAGCCTACGGCACACACAGCCAGCACGTTACACCCTGCCTGCAGCTGAGCCGTGGGCAGAGCACTCAAGGAACCTGCTCTGGCACAGGTCAGGCAGAAGGAGACCTTGGGCTCATCTTCCAGAAGAATTTAAAGTATTTCTCATTACTGGCTTTGTGGGGAGGCTAAAATCAGTGCTCTACAGTGGCCAGAAAGCCTTTGCTGTTCGGGCAAGTCAATGCACATTTTAAGTCATTCTGGAATGAATGTGAGAAAGCCATGATACCATACCTCTCCATGTCAGTAGTATCCAGGGCCCTTATTCCATCAGCCAAGGGCTTGTCTGGGTCAGCAGAGATTTGTTCATACTGATAGGCCTGCATCTTCTCAAACAGTCGTGTCAGGTTCTGCTTGCGGATCTTCAGCTGCGTCCACTGACATGAGAATAAAAGAATTCCAGTGAAATACACGATTGCAGTGGGTCAACTTTCTCCTACCTTCCCAAGCAGGGGTTCCAAGGATCTTGGGATATTTGTCATATAAAAATAATGATCAAAATCTTCAAGACTGGCCAAGCCCAAATGCCACATGTGGCAGCTCTCATCTCAGAGATGGATTATATTAACAGAAAAAAAAAATAATAACCAAGGTTTGGATCTACCTCATAGTGGAGGGAACCTGCACTCCTGGCAAGAAAGGTCACTACACAAAAGTAGTGAAGGGGAAGGAAGGGGAAGGACTGGTTTAAATCCTGTTTTGTTAGATATCCCTTACTACTACATGACAGCAAACATGCAAAAAGACATGGGTAAAAAAGTCAAACACACAAGGTCTCCGTGGACAAGCCAAAATCTGTAGAAAGTATAAGGCTAGATGGGAAGACATGTTAAATGCTGATGGGACAACCACCAGGGAAAACACTCACCTTCTCATCCCACTGCCAGACCCTCCACAGATCGTTGATGTGCAGCTCTGGCTCCACATACTCCTTTCTGTAGAAGGCGATGAATGGGACCTAGGTCAGAAATGAGACTCATCACCACTGTGCAGGAGACTGGCCTGTTCCTGGCAGCCAGGACCCCAGAGAAAGCTCCTGTCCCATGTGGCAGAACAAAATAGTGGGGAAGCAGTGCAGGACATGTACCAGGCCATGTCTGAGCTCCTACTCCACTGAAGAATATACCACATCAGACACAAAACTTCTGCAACATCAGGCAATGCCTCAGAGAACAGGTTGGACAGACTGAGCAAGGCTCAAGAGACTCTGAAGTTCCCCACCTCATTTAGCATTAATTTGTCCAGAATCAGGGAAAGACAATGACAGAAGCCCCATCAAACAGGCCTTAAAACCCTGCATTGCCACAGCTTACATAAGATGAGCTGCAGTTCTCAAAAGCACCATTTTGTCACAGGTATGGTATCTCAGCCCCTTCTAATGTGGTGCCCTAAATGTTTCCAGCAGCCCTGCTGATCCTGGCAGGATAAGGAGACAGCAACCCAGACCTTGAAAGTGAAGCAGAATTGCAAATTACCTCGAAATGCTGATTTCTCATGAAATTCAGGGCTTCTTTAATCTTCTGGATGGTGCTGGGCCCCTTGCGGCTGAAGCTGCTGGCTTGTCCACGGTCAAGGTAGTCAGAACTCTCCTAAAGAGGAGAAACACACATTGTGTTCTGTTCCTGAGCTGACCCCTTAAAGAGCAGCCTGAGGCTACAGCTGTGGTTCTTTTGTTAGTTAGGAATTCAAACTTAGATATACACTTTAATTTAGATCCGAACCCTGAGAGGCTTAAAGAAAAAGGGAAAAGCAGAACCTAGCCAAGGTAACTGATGGCCAAAAGCAGATCATGGCTAATACTAATTTAGTCCTAAGTGCACAGTGGCCCAGAGATCTCTCAAGCATTCTTGACAATTATTCTTTCAACTTCTCCATGTTTCTTTTTGTCCTGTTTCATGGATGCAAAAACGAAGACCTGCATGTTAAATGACCTGCTCAGAACCAGAAAGGAAGGGTACTACATTTCTCTCAGCAGACTCCTGGACCAATATCTCCATCCTGGAAATCTGCAGTGCCTTCAAGTCCTCTTAGGACAAAAGTCCCAGGCATAGCTCTTTACCTGCAAGGAAATGGTGGGAGTTGCAAATGCATTCCTGTAAATCCAGTCAGCTTCTTCCTCCAGCTCATCATCTTCAGCACTCTTCACCGGGATGGATCGCAGCTGTGAAGAGACAACTGCATGAGCAGAGGCTTGTGCAGCACCAGGGCTTGCACTGCCACGCTTTCAAGAAGCCTGGAAATTGTTGTTTTGAGCTGCAGGTCACCTGTGGGGACCCTCACCCATTGGATTCCAAGGATAGCACTTCAATGTCCGCACCTTCTGAGCACACAGGAAACCTGCACCAGCTTTACACTAGATAAAGGCAGCTACAATTCTGTCAAAGGCCTGTGGAAAGGCCTGCGATGGTGCAAAATCTGCGAAGATCAAGTCAGGGTATCTCCATTTCCTACCAGACTCCCAAACCCTCTGCAGTTATATCCTGTTCCAATCTATCTGTGCCTTATTACCACTTTTCTTGCTGCAGCCACAGAGTAACAGAACATAAAGCAGCTCCAAACCCTCTCTGGGCACTTAGTCTCAGCCACTTCTCTTTCAGGGGGCCTGCTCTAATCACCACTGACATCTGTGAAGATGACAAAACGTGTGAACAGGCCACATACAGCCAGAAGACATCACAGACAGCATTCCCTTGGGCTGCACAGGCTGGCGTGGGAAAAAAAGGTCCTTCAGAAAACTGGCAGCTTCATACACCCTGTTTAAGAGAGCAGGGTAACAAATCTCTGCACAGAATTACATTAACATACACTACAGGGAGATGGACTGTTCAGTGAAAATCTGAATACAGGCTAAAATTAAGACCAAAATACGAGACACCAGAGTGACTCCTTGCAGCACAAACAAGCATTTGGTATTGAGAGCAGTGTAAGTCCTGGTCATTTTGAATAAAATGGGTTTATAGCAGTTATGTGTTGGCTGTGATACAAGTAGGCTAGAAACCTTCCCAAACCTTCTCTGGCACTGCATCCTCTCGCTATCCAGAGGTCCAGCTCAAGGGATTTCTAACAGCATCCAGCACAAAGCCATCTCAGCACAGCCCAAGCCCTATGCCACTCCCAGCAGTACAACACTGGCACCCAGTGGCCACAGAGAAACAAACTGTGATGGGGCTAAAACAGGGCTTACACAGGTACCCCACTTCCCATGCCACTGACAGGCCTGAATATAGAGTTTTAGCCTATAATTTGACAGGGAATATCTTCAAAGAGGGGAAAAAAACAGATGCCAAAATCCATTCAGCAGCCAGGTGGCTCTTGGCCTGCAGGTCCCAGCCCTGCTGCACGTGGTGGGAGCTGAAATGCTTTCTGCCTGCACACCTTCAACCCCTTCCCTCACCTGGAATCTCTCAGGCATGTCTGTCATGCGGATCTCGTTGTCCTGGTCCGTTAGGTGACTGCTCTCCAGCTCACTGGGCTCATACATCTCAAAGATGCTACGCCGACTGACACGCTTCTTGGTGGTCTTTTTGGGTCGTACACGGGTCTCCCCTTCGGTTTCTTCATCCTCATACTCATATTCCTCCTCCATCTCCTCATCGTACTCGTTGTACTTCTCAAACTCGTCATAGTCAAAGTCCACACCAAAGATTTCCTGGGCTTCCTGCAAAGCACTGGAAGGAAAAAAAACAATCATTCAGCCCCAGGGTGCAGTTCACAGACCATCCTTCCAGCCACACAGAAGAGGCCAGGGGTACCTAAGTCTAAGCTTTAGTTTTCCAGCCTGGCTAAAAAAATCACGGGCAGGTACACAATCCTGAGCTTTACATGCAAATACTTCTCTTAAGGGCATGGTTTTGGTACCCTTTTAAAAAATCCAGGAGTCACACATTTCATAAATTAAACACTAAAACTCTGTGTTTAAATTTACCAGGTTCCCTTTGGGAAAGAGACCAGTGGTATCCAACCACGAGCTGAATCACTCTGCAGTTGAAAGTACCAAGTAAGCTGAGTATTGTTTTCAAGGCTCCAGGCCAACTTCCAATCAATACTTACGCATCTGTGTATCCTGGAAGCTTCTTTCTCCATTTTGGCTTCTTCAGAGGTTGTCCATCATCATCCACAATGAAGTCATCAATGTCTGGACATGGAGAAACAATTTAGTGGTCAGGACACTTGGATATTCAACTGGTACCTCTGACAAAACTCAGCTCAGACAGACTATGCAGCAACTATAGCTGCCCAGGAACTATGAGCCTCCACCACAGACTTAGGTTGCTGCTGGCTCTCAGTGTGCCCAGCTCTCCGTAGCATCTCCTATACCAACCTTAGACATTCCAGGAGCCTAAAACAAAGTAACAAGCTAGAACAAACTTCCAGACACAGGTAAAGCCATTTGGCAATTAGCTGCAAAGCAGTGCACTGGAAATACAGCTTTAATCCTACAACAAACTTCAGACCATCCATACATACCAGATTCGTCTTCCTCCTCCTCTTCTTCTTCTTCTTGTGGAGCAACAGGAGCTTCAACAGCTTCCCCTCCTTCCTCGCCTTCACCATCCTGAAAGATTTCTTCAGCAATGGCTTCCTTCTCATGTTCCTCCTTTCCATAGTCTTCTGCTTCATCATCCTCATCATCAGACATTTTTCGCACACGTCTGAATTTTTGCTGCGAGGAAAACGCCTTGTCAGTGCCCACAATTCCTGGCACAGCACTCGAGCTCAGCGTGGGCTCTGCCAGGCCAGCACTGCACTTCCTCTGCAGGCACCTGAGAGGGAGCAGGATGGAGCCCAGAGCAGGCACACAGGGTGGAAGAGCCCTCCCTCAGGAGCCGTGCCTGTGCCATTTGTGTGCTGTCACCACCAGTGTTGGCCTGGCTTGATGTGTCTCTAGTGTTACAGAAAGAGCTTGAGAGCCCATAATAACCTGTGCTGACTCTGAGGTTAGCAACACACAGGAGAAAGTTACTGGAAGATGAGATGGTCTTGCAGAGGTGGGAAGGGAGGAGTATAGCAGACTTTAGGAACCAAAGTGTTTTGCAAACTCCAGGGAGCCAGTTCCCAGTTGCTTGGGCAAGGAGAGATCCTGCTTCCTTCAAGCACTCAGCTCCCCCTTTCCAAGAGGGCAGGAGCAGAGGGGAGGCACTGCTTGCTCACTCCAGGCCAGAGCCCACCCTCCTTCATGCTAAGACACACCACACCATTAACAGCACATGGCAACACAACTCACTCTTTTGACTTTAACGCCCAAGTTCTCTTCAATGAGGTCAAAATCATCATCCTCCAGGCGGTCATCAAAAGCTAGAGAAGTGACCAGAGATGAGTTATGCTCTCTCTTTACTAATCTGGGAAAGCACTAAGCCAAGAAAGGTACAGCTTACCCAGCCTGTGCAGACACCCAGGGCAGAGGGAGAGCTCTGCTCCCTGGCAGGTCAGTGTCAGCATTCTACTGATATGAACAATCGTCATAAAACTTACTGCGCTTTCTCTTTTTGTGGCCAACATCATCCTCAGAGTCTCCAGAGTCACTAGCTTCTTCCTCCTCTTCCTCATCGTCATCATCATTAATGAATCCTTTCAGGTTCCCCTGCTCATCTTGATCATCGAGATTCAGCTCCTCCTCTTCCTCATCTGGGGTGGAGAGCAGCATGTGTTAAGACATTTACCCATTGGTTATCCAAGGAGACTTGGCTCTGTGCAAACAGCATCTTCCTGCACACCATCCACACAATTTTAACTGAACACTTTTACTGACACAGGACCCAGACAGCTGCTCATGCCAGAACCCCACTTCTTGTCTTGTGGTCTCATGCTCTCCCTGCAGAGGGAACAGGTGGAGTGGTCACACTGGAAGAATTCTTCTGCTTTTATTGTTTACTATCAAATTGTGTGACTGCAAGTCCCACAGGGGTGAAGCAGAGTATTTTTTATTGCCAACTACAAAACCCACCTAAGCACTTGGAGGAAGGGAAGCAATTAAACAGCAGAGATTATCGACTACAGATGGCCCTGCTATTAGAGCACAGTTATTGCTCCATCTGCAGAGTCACAGGATGCAGAATAGAGCAGCGAGGAACACAGACAGTTCAGCAAACTCACCATCCTCATCTTCCTCTACAAATTTCTTGGTTACTCTGGGCACAACCTCCCCATCCTGGTTGTACTCCTCCTCCGACTCCTCTGCTTCACTTTCCACAAAGTCAGACATGGCTGCAGCAACTGGGGAAAGAGGAAACATCCCTGGTATCAGCTGAGCAAGCAAAACACAGGCACTTCCCCCTTCAGGTTTTGGAGAGAAGACAGCTAAGGCAAGAGGGTTTCAAATTAGCTATCGGGTCCCTGAATTACCCAGTATCCATTTTGCCTGGCCATCCCTGTCACCAGAGATTAGGGAAGCAAAGCCAGGAGCCAAGAGCTGCCAGCTCCTGCCACCCTGTGTCTGGGCGAGCAGGACAGGAGCTGTCACAGCAGCGCTTGTTACACAGCCCAGCTCTGGCTGCAGCTGAAATGTGCACACAGCCAGAGCCCTCCATCCCATCCATACCTTCCCATATGGCTGGGAAAGCTCACACTGATGCTGCAAGGTGTCATTTAGGATCTTAATATGATTAATCCTCACACAGTTAATGAAGCCAGGATGATCCTGAAAAGGGTCTTGACTGAACTGTGACTGCAAGCTGTTGGCAAGGCTCTGCAGAGCCCACAGAGCAACCAGGAGAGAGGTCTGGGGTCCTGAGATGGGGGTTTGTGGCTGCCCAACTCCATCACCCCACACAGCTGGAGCTGCTGCCAGGGTGTTCCAAGCCAGAGACCTCTGCCCAGAGATGAAGGGGCAACAAGAAACTACAAAAACAGGGCATTTTCTATATCCAGAACCTTTTGTTTGATGTTTTTTGCCAAAGAGGGTTTCTAAAAACAATATAAATGATGCTTAGCACAACAGAAAGTGTGTGTCCATGAAGATCGGGCTCAAGTTCTGTCTCTCTGAGCCTTCCACTTCTTGTGGTTACGAACTTGCTGATATTTTTAAAGTTTTCAAAGGAAGCTTGTTTTTTTTTTTTTATATACATCAAAACAACAGAAGCTTACAAGAGTCAGCTATAAGGAAAAACCAAACAATTCCTCAAATGGCAGTGAGGATGAAAACACCAGCCCAGGAAGAAATACCAGCCTTTGTGAGGGTACAAAAAAGAAGCTCAGAGGTGTCAGATCTAAAGCCAAAACCTCCATGTTAAATTACATCAGATGTAATTTAACACACACACAAAACAACAGAGAAAAAAAGATGAGAAAATACTTCCATATGCCAGGGAATGATACCGAAACAAACACGCTTCAAAATATTCCCATAGTCATTTCCACATTGCAAAGAACCAGCTGAAGGAAATTAGTCCCACATGGGACAAACCTGATCAAGGCTTTGCCACGACACTTCTTGTGTGCAGAATTTCATGTTCTGCCTCGAGATCCACACATCTGGCGCACAAACACAACAACTTCGAGAAAACCAGGGACTTACTGCTCAGCTAAAGTTAAATGGTCCAAGGCTGATCTCAGATGATCTTTTAAGTCTCAAAACAACAACAGCTCCAAAGGAATGTGTTGTCCGGATCTCATTAAAGAAAAGCCACAACAAAGACTAGGGAAAGACCTCTGCCAGATTTCAGACACGACGACACAGCAGCTTACACTCCTTGGCTGCAGAATATGTGGCTATGGCCAGTAACTATCTAGGATGCTCCAGACAGGCAGAAAATGCAGTAGGCCAAGGCTTCTGCTCTGCACCCAGACAGGACGTGGCTGCTCTGGTTTGGTGCGTAAGCACAGGGTGATCCCCGTCCTTGAGAGGACACTGGAAGTCACACACATGTATTTAAGCACCCCTGTCAGAAATAACACCTCAGAGGGTAGCACAGATGACAGTTAAGTGCATGTTCCTGAAGCAAATGCCAATGATGAACTGTGTAACTACACATAGTAAAGGAACAGGGATTATATTTAGCACCCTGTGTATGAATGTTACGTCAAATTCGCGCTTTGTCACCAATTCTTCTGCTACAGATATTCACCAGGGTGTACTAACATACATAAAACTGCAGGCTGAGTGGCTTTTCCTAGAGCATTTCTAAGTCTAATAATTTATCTCCTGCCCATGATCAACACTCAAACCCAGCAAGAAAAAAAACAACCTCAATGCAGCACCACATAGATTTTCACTGTTCTCTGCTGGTGAAGTGTTTCACTCACAATTCCAACTTGCTTCCTCATCACTTGTTCTACCATTTCCTGGCAATTTAAGTTCGAGTCAAATCAAATTTGTCTGGACATGGGGACCAACTAGGACTTAGGAAAACCATCTTATTTAATAAATCCAGCCGAGCAGGTTCCACAGAAGCCAACCACCCACAAAACCGTGTGCTTTCAGCTCCAGTGAAATCCACCTCAGCAAAGCAGACATGTCACTTAGCATGGAAAACAGAAACAAGATGTTGAATCAGATATGGACTTAAGGTGTCTCTCCCATCCTCAGGGCCAGAGAGGCCTTAATTTGAAACAAAGCAGGCCAGGGAGGCAAGCAAAGGCTGCAGCCAGCACAGGTGGAGGTGCAGAGCAGAGCTCGGTGTGGTGGGTCACCCAGGGAAGAGCCCCATTTTGTGGTGTGAGGAGGGTCTAAAGACCACAGACCATTGGGCCAGCAGAGCTGTTTTGATCAGGGGTGTCTGCACTTTGCTCAGCTCAAGGGCACAATGGCAGTTATCCAGAGTCCACATCCAACTCTTAGCTGGGATGCCCGGAGCAAACAGTTCTTCACTGTCAGTATTGGGACTGTAGAGTTCTGATCAGGTCAGGACCAGGCTGGACATCAGCCACGGGCTAACCCTCTGGTTAGATCAGGCTGGGTCTTTAGAACAAGTACTGCTTTGTGAGGAGCCCGAGAATTTCGGAAATCAGACATTCAAATACCTGTAAAGCCTTGACCACACATCTAGATACCTGCTGGCTGCTCAGGACTGCAAAACAACACAGTACAGGAGGGAGACACGGCTTTGTACATCAAACATCAGCAAAAGAAAACTTATTAGGGTTTGGAAATGGAGATACATTTCAAAATATCAGAACATGCAGGGAAAATTCCTGCACCTGGAATGGCAGTGCCCCACAGAACAGCAGCTTCACAGCCTCAGCAGCTGTGGGGTGAGGGAAAGCAGAAGCATCAGATGCTCTCCAGGAATGAGATGCCCATTAAAGCAGGAGACCTCAGTGGTGCTCACAGAATAACCAAGGAGTGTCCTCCCAGCGAGATATATTTATTACTCAGCAATCAACCTCAGGACAGCAGTGACAATGCACAAAACAGCAAACCCAAGTGCTCATTTAGGCTTCACAACAGCCTAGGTGCAGTCCTTGAGCTCTCCCCATCGTCTGTGGGAGAAACAACACCAGGGCCCTGATCCATGCTAACACCGGTTTTGTGGGGGTTTTTTGGGGGGGGAGAGAGTTTGGACAGGGATGGTTCTAATCTCTGCCATTTCATAGTTCAACTAAGAATTCACTGAAGATCACAAGCCCACGGAACCTCATTGCCAAAGCTACCACTGAACAGTCTCTCTCAGTTCTCATATCTACACTTCAAAAAATCAAACCAGAGAGAACTCAGAAATCTCTGGGAAACTCCACTCAAAACACAGAGCCTAAAAGGCACTCCCACCATGACAAACAACCCTCCCTGGCACCCAGTCAGTGCTCAGCTTTTTCTCAGGGCCATTCCCTGGTACCCACATGCACTTCTGCAGGGCTGATGTCACCTGCCAGCCCTGACATCACCAATATATAGTTTTATACATTTAGCTTTTATAGCTGTTTTACAGATTTCTGGAGTCAGCACCTAAACCAGACGCTCCCACCCTGCTCAGTGGTGGCTGTGCCGAGGGGAAATGATGACTGGAGACCAACAATGCCATGACAGGAAAAGTCCAGCCAAACAGACACCGCGGCTCAGGAACTTCCCATACCTGCTTCGTTGGTTTTAATGCTCCCACTGGCCCCACCGGCCCCGATGCTATCGGGTGGCAGCACGTCCTGTGGCAGAGTGACACATTTAATAGCATGTTGTGTGAAACAGCACTTCCTCCTGTTTATTTTAGCCCTGCTGCATCACAATTTCCTGTAAGAAACAGAAAACTGATGCTCCCTCCTCGCTTTCTCTGACCTGCCCATGACTTCACGCACCTGCATCATACCTCCTGTCAGCCAAGTCTCCTCCCTAAGGTGAGGAAACAGGCTTTGCTTGCCCAAAACCTTGCACATCTGTGCTGCTCCTACCTTTTCCAGCACTCCCATTTTGGGATGGTCGAACCATAACTGCCAGGGCACAAATTGCCAACCATTTACGCAGCAGCAAAACGATGTTTTCTATCTCATTCTCTGCTCCCTTAAAGTAATTCCAAAATATCCTTTTTAGGGGACAGCGGGCTGTTGAAATTGTTTTAAAAGAAGCAATTGCTGAGACGCCAACAGCTCTCCCCTGAACAGTAAGAGCTCAGTAGAGTCAATTACTGGGGTGTTTGTTGCCTTTATTACACCTGTTGCCATCATATCTCATTTACCACACCACCACTCCCACCCAGTATTATCTGGTCTCTGCAACTCCACAGTCTGGTTTAGCTATCCTAAATAATTTAGGATTACATTTTCCTTCTCCACATCACCATATTCAGGGAAAAAAAAAAAAAAAAAAAAGAGCAGCAAGAAGAAAAAAAAGAGCAGCAAAGATGACAATGAAATAACCTCACTCCACAGCAAGCACCAATCACCTACCATTTTTTGCCACTTTTTAGTCATTTATTAAACCCAAAAAGGGCCTTCCCAGGCTGTCAGGCCTCTGCTTTTCAGGGAGGGCCTTGACAGAAGTTTGGAAAACCTAATGCAGTGGGTCTGGGAATCACACCTGCAGACTAGGGTGATCCGGGAATCCCACGTGCGAAGCCGGGGGAATTCAGAACCACCGGTGTACCTGAGAAACCAAGGTCAGACCCTTCCCTTCCCTCTCCTCCAAGAAAAGCATCCCGACACTCCTCAATACCACATCTCCTCACATCCACCAGCTCCCCCCACCGTGCCAGTGATGCCCCGCAGCCCCGGGCCCGCTGCGCTCCGTGCCGCGGGGTCCCCAGGCCTCTGCTGCGGCACCTCCGGCCCCCAGCGGGGCCGCCCCGCACCGCGGCCCCCGCCCCGCCTGCCCGGGACGCTCCTGCCGCCGCCAGCCCCACCCACGGCCGACACCGGGGTGCCGGGCCCGGCCGCCGCCGCTCCACCCGCACCGGGGCCCGACACCAACCTCCGCGATGTCCCTGCCGCTCTCACCGGGGCCCGGCGCCGCCGCGGAGCCGGGCCGGGACTGACCCGCGGGCCGGGGCTGACGCGGCCGCGCCGCTCCCCCGGTGAATGACCCACGGGCCGGGGCTGACGCTGACGCTGACGCGGCCCCCCGGTAAATGACCCCCCCGGTTCCCCGCCGGGCCCGGCGCGGCCTTACCCGAGGGGCCGAGGGAAAATGGAGGCGGCGGCGGCGAGCGCGGGGGGCGGAGCGGGGCGAGCCGCGACCTCCCGGCGGGCGGAGCGGCGGCGCTTCCGCTTCCTGCGGGGATGGGGCTGCTCCCGCTGCTGCTCCCGGTGCTGGCGGCGGCGGCGCTGGGCGCGGCGGGGCGCGGCGGCCCCGGGCCGGTCACCTGCGGCTCCGTGGTGAAGCTGCTCAATGTGCGGCACAACGTGCGGCTGCACTCGCACGATGTGCGCTACGGCTCCGGTAACGGGACGCGCACCCCCCCCGCCCCACCTCCACCTCTCCCTTCCCCCGGTTTTTCCCTGCTCCTGGGTGTGACGGCGGGTCTCCCTCCTCCGCAGGCAGCGGGCAGCAGTCGGTGACCGGGGTGTCGGCGGCGGATGACGGGAACAGCTACTGGCGGGTGCGGGGCCGCACGGCCGCCGTGTGCCAGCGGGGCACCCCGGTGCGATGCGGGCAGGCCATCCGCCTCACGCACCTGGGCACGGGCCGCAACCTCCACAGCCACCGCTTCGCCTCCCCGCTCTCCGGGAACCAGGTACCCACCGCGCATCACCCCCCGCGCCCCGGGCTCAGCGCCTTTCCCCAGGCACGACCAGGCACCCCTTGTCACTGCCCTTGCCGGGTCCCGAGTCCCTTCTGGGTTTGCCCTGGCCCTACTAGTCCCAACTGGGTCCCCTTTGTCCCTGGCAGTCCCATCTTGCTCTCTAGTTCAGACTTGGGTCCTCTTGTCCTCCGTGTCTATAATCAGCTCTGCCTTGTTTCTCAGGCCCTACCAGGTTCTTTCTCCCTGTCCCCACCAGTCTCTCCTTTTCCCCAAGTTCTCCTTCTCCTTGCCAATCCCAACTCGGCCCCCCTTGTCCCCCATCTCCCTCTTGTCCTCCATGCCCCCTACCAGCACTGTCTTTTCCCCTGGTCCCATCTGGGTCCCTACCAGTCCCATCTTGTTCCCCAGTCCATACTGGTTCCCCCTTGACCCTGCCAGTGCCTGAATCCCAACCAGACCCTCCAAGTCCCAACAGCCATGTCCTTCCCACCCCTAGGCCCAGCCCCTTCTTCTGCCCACCCCAACCTGCGAGCCCCCCCCCCTTCATCCCTGCCCCCAAAACAAGCTGTTCTTCATCCCCAGGAGGTGAGTGCATTTGGGGAGGCCGGCGAGGGTGACTACTTGGACGACTGGACAGTGGTGTGCAGTGGGACGTACTGGGTGCGAGACGACGAGGTTCGCTTCCAGCACACCTCCACCGATGTCTTCCTCTCGGTGACGGGGGAGCAGTATGGGCGGCCCATCCATGGGCAGAAGGAGGTGCATGGCATGGCCGCCTCCAGCCAGAATAACTACTGGAAGGTGATGGAGGGCATCTTCATGCAGCCCAGCGAGGCCTTCAAAGCAGAGCTGTACCACGCTGAGTTGTGAGGGACAGACAGACTGATGCTGAGCCTCTGGGCACTGCCCTGCTGTGTTTGGGACCACCGAACCCAGGGGATGGCTCCTGTACTCACCATGGGACTGACACATACCAGGACACAGGGCTCCAACACAAAGCAGATCCCAATGTCCTGAATTCGATGTGGAGCAGATTCCAGTGTCCCTAATCTGAGATGAAGCAGGTCCCAGCATCCAGACCTGACCCAAAGCAGAGCTCAACATCCTAGATCTGACACAAAGCAGGTCCCAACATCCCAAATCCAGCACAAAGCCAAGCCCAACATCCAGACCCAACCCAGAGCAGATTGACAAATTTGCACCCCATCCCTTGCAGCCCCCGTATCCGTCCAAGGACCCCCTCAAAGGACTGCTGTCCCCAGGAACTGTACACCCCTGCTCTACCCCAAACCATTCCCCGTACCCTGCGGGGACCTGGGACCATAAATGTGCTGAACCCTGCCCTGTAGTGTGGCTGTTTGTGTGGGGGATACAGAGGATGGCTGGGGCTGGGCGTCAAACCTGGTGTCACCCCCTTGCCCCATTTTGGTACCTAGACTCGATGTCACCTCTCATCGCCATATCCAGTGCTGGACCAAGTGCCACGCTCCCCCTCTCCCCAACCCAGTGTCACCCCCTTCACCTCATCCCAGCACCAGCTCTAGTGTCACCCCCTGCCCCATCATGGTGCTAGACCCGGTGTCACCTCCTCATTGCCCCATCCAGGTGCTGGTCCCGGTGTCATTGCCTCGGTGCAGCCCCAGTGTCACACCCCCTCGCTCCATCCTGGTGCAGCCCGGTGTCACCCCCTCGCCCCATCCCGGCGCAGGACCCGGCGTCACTTCCCATCTTCCCCCCCAGTCCCGGTGCCAGTCTCTCGCACCACGCCGGTGTCACCGCTCGGCCCCGGCGGGGCGCTGCGGCGGCCGCGCTCTCCGGGAAGGCGCCGCTCGGCCCCGCCCCGTCCCGCCCCTCCCAGCGGCCACTCGGGGTGCGCGGGCGGCCCCTCGGGCGGCGACGGCGGCGCCGGGGCCGGGGCGGGCGGGAGGGAGGGAGGGAGGGGGTCGCACCGGGGCCGGGGGCCCGCAGCGGGGCCGGGCCCGGGCCCGCCATGCCGCCGCCGCCGCTGCCCGCCGCGCTCCTCGGCATCGTCCTCGTCGCGCTGCTCGTCGGGCTGCTGGCGCGGTCAGGGCCTGGGGAGCGGGTTTGGGGTCGTGGGGGAGCCCGCGGGGGGCTCGAGGGGAGGGGGTGTGGCAGGGGTGGTGAGTGGGCGCGGAGCTGGCAGAGGGGTGAGAGGGGGCTGGAGGGTGACAGCGCGGCGGGTGGGGCTGTCCTGGGGTGGGAGGAGCTCCCAAGGGTCAAGGGGTGGCCCGTGGGGCTGGCAGTGGGGTGTCGGGGGGTTTTGGGGGCCCACGGGAGTTTTGGGGGCTGATAAGGGTGGTTGGGGTAGTGTCGGGGTGGAGGGGGCTTATGAGGCTGAGGGTGAGGTGTTGGGGGTCTAGGAGGAGAGAAGCAGGGGTTAAGGGGGACAAGGGGGGGGATTGGGGAGAAACAGGGGTTAAGGGGGACAAAGAGGGAGGGGGTTGAGGAATTTAGGGGCTCACAGGACTTGGGAGGAACCTGCAGGGGATTGGGGGCTCCTAGACTGGGAGTGTGGGGGGATGTCAGTGGCTTGGGAGCCCATAGAGGTGGGTATGGGTTGTCAGGGAGGTGTGGGGGTCAAAGGGACCCCTCAGGGCTTGGAGAGCATGTGAGGGATTGTTGGGGGTGACCCTGCAGGGTCTCTGCTCCAGCCTGGGGCCCTGGGAGCTCCTATCCATCTGTGAGTGCTGGAGCTGGTGCTTGAAGGGCAAAGAGGGTCCCTGGTCCCCAGTCCCCAGCCCCAGTGGGCTGACCCTGGCCTTCCCCCTGTCCCTGCAGGTGGCTGGCATGTCGCCTGGCTGTCACCTGGTGCCGGCAGAAGCTTCATGCAGAGCTGAAGATCGGCTCCTTCGGCTTCTTCTGGGCTCAGAACATCAGCCTCAAGTTTCAGCGGGAGCAGCAGACTGTGGTGGGTACCTGGGCAAGGGGTGGTCACCGGCAGGCAGGCAGGGAGGGTGGTTATGGTCACTTACAGACTGGCAGCAAATTTGTGTAGCTGTTCTCCTGTTGGGCATCCCCATGGCTGGTGCCAGGCCCTTCCTCTGAGGGCCACACTTGGGGTTTTGGCTCCTCCTTGAATGATCCCAGACATTGTGAGTGGAGCAGGAATGTCAGGATGAGCATCATAAGGCTCAGGTTGTTTCTTCTCTGACCTGCCCATGTGTCCTTGCAGGAGATTGATAACATCTGGATCTCCAGTAAACTGAGCCGGGAGCTGCCGTATGTATCCCCACCCCAACTCCCTGCCTGCTCTCCTGGGGGGTCTGGCTCACCCCTGGCCCCATTGACTGTGGTCCTGCTTCCTTTACACGCTTCTGACATCCCTATTTCCCCATGGTCTGCTCTGTGAGAGAGCGAACCACTCTTTGACGTGGCAGTGTCTTGTGGGTGCCCTTGTGCTAGTCCTGCATGTCCCTGGGGTGGGGACATCACTGCTGGTGGGAGTGGGTGTGCCAAGCGTGAGCTCTTGTAAGAGCTGCCTGTGCTGTTCTCCCACAGGCGCTACTTCGAGCTGTGCTTTGGCGAGGTGCGAATACGCACAGATCTCCAGAAGGGCCCTGGGTTCCAGCCGTCCGTCCCGGAGGCTCCCAGAGAAGCTGATGGAAATGAAAGCAGAGCAGACCTGACCCTTAAACCCTCCTTGCTAAGGCTACTTAGCCAGGTGAGGCACTGGCTTGGTGAGAGGCTGTTTGGGCTGCACTGCTGTTGGATATTCCTCACCGTAGTACCTTCCTCCCAGCTCTTTTCCATCCACTTGGATTCCATCAACATCATGGTTCTGCACGTGGCCACCTCAGAGTCTCTCTGGCACATCCAGGCCAGCCAGACACGTCTCCTCCTGAATGGCAATGGGAAGAGGTAACACTGTGCTTGCGTGCGCTCTGCTTCAGGGACAGGGAGGCTACTCCAACCCCAGCCTGGTGTCTCCTCTCTCTGTTCCACTCAGCAACATCTCATGTCACCTGTGACGTGACACATTAACCTTCTCCAGGCTGGCCTGGTTCCTTTTCTGATCATGGGAAACTTGAGTTGTGTGTTCTCCAAATAATATGTTGCTGGTGTGCATTGACTTAGGGCACGATCTGCTTTGGGGAGCACTTGGAGCAGGGACTTGGGGTCCCCGTGTCCCACAGAAAAGAGAAGGCGGGGACTTGGTTTGGCAGCAGGAAGGCCCACATCCTCCCTCTCTTCTCTGCTCTCCACAGCCTGACCTGCGAGGTGAGCCTGACAAAGGTGAACAGCAAAGTCCTCCGGAGCAGCCAGCTGGTGAGTGCTGGAGAATTCCACACTTGGAGCCTGGGTACTGCCTCTCTGGGACACCCTGAAGACCCACTCCAGTGTGTCCCTGAGGCTGGGGCAATGCTGTGAGGCTCTGAGCCCAATGCTGGGCACCTGCAGGACGTTGGGTGACACTCCTTGCTGTGTCCCCACACAGGATGACACGTGCCTGGCAGAGCTGGCCCTGGCGCTCTCCCTCTCACTGGAGATCAGCAGCAAGCGGCGGCTGGTGGGTGTCCGGCTGTGCGTCCGGACACTGCAGGCAGAGCTGCATGAGGGGCTTTTCTGCAGCCCCCTCCTGCACCACGTCACTGCTGGGGCCCAGCACAGCAGCACAGGGGAACTGCCCAGCACAGGTCAGGACAGGGACGGGGACAAGCTCCAGGCAGGACAGGGGCTGGCAGTCCCCATGCTTGCACTGGAGCCAGAGGGATTTGGCTCTGCCGTCTCGCTCCTGCTGCAGAGTGTGGGGCTTTGGGCAAGAGCTTTCCCATGACTGTGTTCTTCTCTAGGCCCTGAGGACCCCCCAAAGTCCCTGTCTGTGCTGAGCAGGGACACGCTGCAGCTTATCCCCAGGAGGGTGGAGATGAAGCTGGAGAACACCAGCATGGTGCTGTCCATGAACAGCCAGGCGAGGTAAGGAGGCAGGTGGAGGCAGGAGGCTGTCCTAAACCAAATTAGTGCTTGGGACATGGACTTGGAGACAGCTGTACCATTCTCTGCTCATCCAGACTGCAGAGAGTGAGTCCTAGAGCCCACCCCAGTGGGAAGGACTGAGCTTGGCCTGGGGCTGTGCTCCTGGGGAGGGAAGAAGGACATGAGCTGGTTCTCAAGCAGGACAGCCTGATGGGACGCTCTGCTGATGGGCTGAGAGCACTGGGCTGGGCTTCAGCTGGGCACTGGCTGGTGTCTGTCCATGCCAGCATGCTGGTCAGCTGGTGATGAGAAATGGGGAGATGGAGGACGTGATGGTGTGGTTCCCTTCTGGCATTGTTTCCCTGCTTCTTACAGGCACCTTACCTGGAGCCTGAAGCTGCTGCAGTTTCTATATCAGCGTGAAGAGGAGCAGATCCCACTGCGCAACTTCACGCCCAGCTCAGATCTGGACCAAATGAGTGTAGACCTCCAGCTGGAGGGCAAGTAGTCAGAAGGGTGCCCATGGGACAGGGCTGCCATCACTGCTCTCCACCACCCCTGACTTCTGCTCCTCTCTCTCCCCAGATGGCCTTCTCCTGTCCCAGAGCCGCCAACGCATCGTGTGCCTCAACTCCCTGAAGACCAGCCTACAGGTAAGCGACTGCTGGGCACAGTCCTGTCTCCTGGGGGTGACTGGTTTGGCTCCTGGCATGAGTTTTTTGCCACCTGGCCCTCTCCCTGCTCTAGGTCACAGCCATTGACCTCTCAGCTGCTGTTCTGCTCAACACCTGCATCATCCACTACCGTCACCAAGAGTTTTCACACTGGCTGGGCCTGTTGGCACAGGAGTACAGGTGCTGGGCGGTGCCTGTCCCCAGCCAAGGGCACAAGGGAAGGTAAACTTGGCCTCAGCATAGCTGCTGGTATCACAGCTTGTTTCCTCTTGCCACACTCTGGCAGGGTGCCCGGGCACTCAGCACCTTCTCTGCCCTGCGCACGGCCTGTGGGATGGGGCGGCTGGTATAGAGAGTGGGAGGTGATCAGGGAGCTCCTGAAGAGAGGGTGTCCCTCTGGGCCTGTTCCCTGCCAGGCTCTGTGGCCTACAGCTCCCAGTAAGAGACCATCCCTGCTTGTCCCGTGCAGGAGCTATCCCCAGATCATAGCGCCCATCATCCTGAGTGCCTCGCTGTCCAACGTCAGCGTGTCTGTGCAGCTGGGGGACACACCACCCTTCGCCTTGGGCTTCAACTCCATCTCTGCAGGTACAGGCTGGCACCAGAGTGGCTGCTGGGCTCTTCTTGGGGTTTGGTGGCCCTGCCCGAGAGGCACCAGGAGGGGAACAGGGACAGCCGTGCTGCCACTGCATTTGCCCATGTCTGCGTGTGGCCAGGGGCTGTGGATCCCCGAATGGTTGTGCCGTGTTTGGTTAAGCCCTGCCCACGCTCACCCTCTCCTCTCTGCTCACAGACTACCAGCACCTGCGGCCACAGAGTGTGCACCAGAGAGTGGTGCTGGCCGTGGACCACCTGTGCTGGCGTGTGGGCAACGACTCGCACATCCAGCGTGCCCCACATCCCCCCAACATGCACGTGTGGGGAGAAGCCCTCATCCTCGACTCCTTCAACCTCCAGGTGAGAGGCAAGCCAAGGGGGCAAGGGTGGCTTTCAGGGGAGAGATACCACGTGGGTGGTACAGGGACATCCGCAGCCTGAGAGTGATCATCCTGTTTGTCCTGCAGGGCAGCTACAACCAGCCCCTGGGCATGTCCAGTGCCCAGTCGGATACGCTTTTCCTGGACTGCACCATCCGAGGGTTGCAAGTGGAGTCATCGGATACCTGCACTGAGTGCCTGGCCAGGGTCCTGCCCCTGTTCTGCCCGCAGCCCAGCGGAGCTGAGCTTGCCAAACAGCCCCCCTCTGCCTCCAGCGAGCCCTGGGGGCTGCTCTGGAAGGTGGATCTGAAGGTGGAGGATGTGAACCTTTTCACACTCTCGGCCCTGGTGGGTAAGTAGCATCCAGGCTGATCCCAGATGGCTGTCCTGGAATAACCCCGCAGTCGGGAGTCTGGCATGTTGTGGTGTACCTCCTCCATGCCTCCAGCACTCATGTGCTGTCTCTCTAGGTGCCTTGGAGCTGCGCCTGGACACACTGACTGTGCTGGGAAGTGCTGAGAGCTGCACGGTCAGCGTGCAGGGCATGGTGCTGGCCTTGGTGAAGAGCATCACTGAGAAGATGCAGCCATGCTGCAAAGCTCCTGCCATCCCCAACCCGGTGGCCAACCTCTCCATGCTCTCTGTCACCTACCACAGCAGCATCCGCTCCCTGGAGGTTGGTTTGGGTGTCAGGCCACTGCTTTATCCTGTACTAGTGGGACTGGGATGGACGGGGAGGGGGAGGATTGGCTGGCACTGAGAGGTGCTGGTGGGGAGAGCAGGGCTGTGCTGTGCTGGCCCTGGCAGTGACATGGTGCCTGCTTGCTCTCTCTGGCACAGGTGCAGTGCGGCGAGGGGCTAGCAGTGCTGTGGAGCCCTCCTGACCACATGCACCTCTACCATCACACCCTGGCCACCCTGCAGTCCCACGAAGCCTTGCGGAGCGCCCTCGGCCACAGGACGCTTCCCTCCCTGCCCCCAGAGAGTCCCATGTCCCACCCGACCACCCCTACTGAGTCACTGGGGCCCCTTCAGCCAAAAGGGCCACCCTCCAAAAGACTTCTATCCCTGTCCCTGGAGCTGAGCTCCGCCAAGATCACAGCCTTTGTCTCCGAGGCCAACTACATCAGCCTGGCTGCCGAGCGGACCTCGGTGAGCTGGCATGGTGGTGCCCTGCACGGCTACTGCCCCGAGCTGGCTGCTGGCTTTGACGGGCACAGCATCTTCAGCTTCAAGGAGGTGGAGGTGAAACTGCTGCCAGAGCTGGAGGAGGTCGTCCGGCACCGCGACGCCTTCCCCACCCTGCGCACCCTCCGCAACCACGGCTGGGCCTTCTCCTTTGCCAGCGTGACCATCGAGTTCCCCTATCAGTACGACTTCTCCCGCACGCTGGACGCTGCCGTGGGCGTGCAGAAGTGGCTGAAAGGCCTTCACCGGCCTGGGCGCCCCACTAGCACGGCGCTGCCCCCAGACCTCCTGCTTAAAGTCACCCACTTCTCCTGGGTCTTCCTGGACGACGTCTTCGAGGTCAAGTTACGAGACAACTACGAGCTGATGAAGGACGAGAGCAAGGAGAGCGCCAAGCGCCTGCAGCTGCTGGACGCCAAGGTGGCTGCGCTGCGCAAGCAGCACGGGGAGCTGCTGCCTGCCCGCAAGATCGAGGAGCTCTACGCCTCTCTGGAGAAGAAAAACATTGAGATCTACATCCAGCGCTCGCGGCGCCTCTACGCCAACACGCCCATGCGGAGGGCCCTCCTCACCTGGACTCTGGCCCACCTGGAGCTGGTGGCCATGGCTGATGAGTCCTTCCATGGCACAGAACATGTATTGGAGCAGATGAGGGACCTGGATAATGTTAGCCCATTCCCCCCTGAGGGTCTGGAGATGGTCACCCAGTGGTGCCGCATGATGAAGGGCAGAGTTGGCAGCTTCTTTGGTGAGTTGCTTCGCGTGAGGGTGCCCTTGGAGGACAGCACAATGGCTGTGTGGCCCGGGCTTCCAGGACAGGGACCTGCTGACACCATGTCATGTGTAACCAAGCAGGGAA
Organism: Lophotriccus pileatus; assembly: GCA_035583135.1. Classification (NCBI taxonomy): domain Eukaryota; kingdom Metazoa; phylum Chordata; class Aves; order Passeriformes; family Tyrannidae; genus Lophotriccus; species Lophotriccus pileatus. The sequence goes on from JAWWES010000048.1 coordinate 4,610,557, forward strand.
AATGATTTTCGGAGGTTCAAGAGAGTGGGAAGGGAGCAGAGATGTGACAGGAGAGTGGTTCCTTGTGTGGCCCAGAGTGGGGGACTGGGGCAGTGTCCCTTTGCTGCCCCATGTCTCAGCCCTTCCTCTGCCCTGCAGTGCGGATCCGTGACTACCCTCGCTACCTCTTTGAGATCCGGAACTGGCAGCTCTCCGGCCGGCTGATCGGAGCCGAGCAGTGCGGCCAGGCCTGCTCCCGGCGCCGCCAGGTCCTGAAGCTGGGGCTGCCCTGGGGGGATGCCACGGTGGAGAGGAACATGCCACCCTTGAAGTTCTACCACGACTTTCACTGTAAGAGGAATGGGGGGCTCTGTGCTGGGGTAGGGATGGGGCAGCGTGGGACATGCAAATGGCTGAGCCATCCTCTGTGTTCCCAGCTGTAATCTCCCAGTACACCATCGTGTGGGGGCCCTGCTGGGACCCAGCCTGGACCTTGATTGGCCAGTGTGTGGATCTCCTCACCAAGCCCTCAGAGGATCCCAGCGCCCCGTTGCCCTGGTGGGACAAAAGCCGCCTTCTCTTCCACGGAGACTGGCACATGGACATTGAACAGGCCAACCTGCACCAGCTGGCCACTGAGGTGGGTGCTGCTGGGATGGGGAACCGAGCATGGCATGGGGTCAGCTCACACCAGCCTCTCCTCACGCTTGTCCTTGCAGGATCCCTACAACACCACAGAGAACATGCACTGGGAGTGGAGCCAACTCTCCTTCCACTGGAAGCCTGGACAGTTTGTCTTCAAGGGCAACCTGGATATCAACGTCCGGACAGCCTCCAAGTGAGTGTGGGCCCAGGAGCACGGAGGCCTCCACCAGTGCCAGGGAGTGACTGGGGTCTCTTTCTGCATTCAGGTATGATGACTGCTGCTTCCTGCACCTGCCTGACTTGTGCATGACGCTGGACCTGCAGTGGCTGTGCCATGGGAACCCCCATGACCACCACGGTGTGGTGCTGCGCTCCCCCGAATTCCTGCCCGAGGTGCCAGTAGGGCAGCAGTATGACTCCTACCGTGCCTTCCGCTCCGAGAACCTCAACCTCTCCATCCGAATGGACCTGACACGGCCCAGTAAAGGTGGGTGATGGTGTCCTGGGGATCCCTTTGGGGCAAGGGGGACGGGGCAGAGCGTGCTGGTTTGAGCAATCCCTACCTGTCCTGGGTTGGGTGCTGCCATGTCCCTGCCTCAGTGAGCTGACAGTGGGTGTATTCTCAGAGCACTCCCAGCCCCGGATCCTGCTCTACAGCAGCACCCTCCGCTGGATGCAGAATTTCTGGGCCACGTGGACCAGCGTGACACGGCCCATCTGCCGTGGGAAGCTCTTCAACAACATGAAACCCAGCAAGAAGAAGCTGGGGCAGCATTACAAGCAGTTGTCCTATACTGCACTCTTCCCCAGGCTGCAGGCAAGTCCCAGGGGTGGGGGTCTGGTGTTACCTCCCTGCTCTGCCTGTGCTGGGCTCTCAGCTGGACTCTCTGCTCTCTCACAGGTGCATTACTGGGCCTCCTTTGCCCAGCAGCGGGGGATCCAGGTGGAATGCTGCCAGGGACACATCTTCACTCGTGGCACCCAACGGCTCATCCCGCAAGGTGAGGGGGAATCCTGCCAGCAGCGCTTCCTTGTTCAGTTGGGCCCTGGCTGACCCCTCTCCCTGTCCTGCAGCTGGCACAGTGATGCGACGCCTCATTTCCGAGTGGAGCATCACGCAGATGGTGAGTGACCTGAGCCAGGTCACCGTGCACCTCATGGCCTCCACTTGCGACGAGAATGCTGACCACCAGCTCGACACCCTGGTGAAGAAAACCCACCTGCTGAGCCTGTCCTCCCTCACCTACCAGCGGCACAGCAACCGCATGGCTGAGGAGGTACCGATGCAAACAGGGCATGGCAGCCTGTGCTGGCCTGGTGGCATCCCCAGGACAAGGGGACCTTGGTTGTTGAGTGCAATGGGGGAGGGATTCGGCTTCAGAGGAGACAGATCTTCAGGGCTTCTGATCTCCCAAGCGCCTGGCCTTGTTCTACCCACAGCATCCCTGGCATGGGCCCATGCTGGGGGCTCTGGGGTGGCCACCAGGTTGTGCCTGCAGGGCCTGGCAGGGCTCCCAGCCTCTGTGTGTGAAGCCAGTGGTCAGGGGCTGGAGGTAGCTTTGTCATGCTGAGGGTCTGACCCTCCGTGCCCAGGAGCTGCCCCTGCGTGATGGGGACGACGGTTTCCACACGCACCAGCTGCACTTGGTGGACCTGCGGGCGTCCTGGACCACCACGAACCGGGACATCGCCTTCGGCCTCTACGATGGCTACAAGAAAGCGGCTGTGCTCAAGCGCAACCTGTCCACCGAGGCCCTGAAGGGGCTGAAGATCGACACGCAGCTGCAGGCCAAGAAGCTGAAGCGGGGCCCGCTCTCTGCTCACTCCATCCCTGCCAGAGTGATCGCTCCCATCACCAGCGGCCGACCCGAGAGAGCCTCCTCGGGGGGTGAGCACGGTGGGGAGGGGAACAAGGGGCAACCCACTGCTGAAGACCATGCTTCCCTTCACCCTGTACACCCCTGGCCAGCCCCCTGCAGCCTTGCACTGACACTTTCTCCCTCCCCAGGGGCTTACATGCTGCAGAAACTCATTGAGGAGACGGACAAGTTCGTGGTATTCACGGAGGAGGAGTCGGGGGCCAGTGAGCAGCTCTGCGGCATCGCCGCCTGTCAGACCGACGACATCTACAACCGCAACTGCCTCATCGAGCTGGTGAACTGCCAGGTGCCTGCCTGTCCCCACGACCTGGCTGTGAGAGGGCCCCAGAAAGGCCGGTCTGATCCCTGGGGTCCGTCCCCCCACAGATGGTTCTGCGTGGCGCGGAGACGGAGGGCTGTGTGATTGTGTCCGCTGCCAAGGCCCAGCTGCTGCAGTGCCAGCACCACCCTGCCTGGTACGGGGACACGCTGAAGCAGAAGACGTCCTGGACGTGCCTGCTGGACGGCATGCAGTACTTTGCCACGACTGAGAGCAGCCCCTCCGAGGGGGAGCACGGGCAGCTCTGGCTGGAGGTGAGTGTCTGGGGGGCTGTGATGGATGAGCTGTGTGGGGGTTGGGCAGTGCTGTCTGACCTGGCCAAAGAAGGGAGAGTGGGGACAGCCAGCGGTGCCTCCTTGCCTCCCCAGGTGAAAAATATTGAGGAGCATCGGCAACGGAGCCTGGACTCAGTGCAGGAGCTGATGGAGAGCGGGCAGGCAGTTGGGGGCATGGTCAGCACCACCACAGGTACTGCCTACAGCGCTGGCTGCTGTGCCTACCCAGTCCTGCTTGTGTGTGACCCCAAGGCTGCTGGAGCTGAGAGCATCTGACCTGTCCGTGCATGGCTCCAGGAGCTGGTTGATGCTCTGAGCCCTGCACCGTGAAGTTCCCGATGTGGGAACATGGCACTCTGACCATTGTGCCTCTGCCTGTGCCCAGACTGGAACCAGCCCTCGGAAGCCCAGCAGACCCAGCAGGTACAGAGGATCATCTCTCGCTGCAGCTGCCGCATGTACTACATCAGCTACAGCCATGACATCGACCCTGAGCTGGCCACGCAGATAAAGCCACCCGAGACTACTGCCAACCAGGAGAAGGAAGATCTGCTGAAGAAGCAGGAGGGTGGGTACATCCAGGCAGTGTGCCTTGGGGTAGAGCTCTGGGCTGACCCACAGGTGCTGGCTAACTGTAGGAGTGGTCTGTGTTGGCCCTGCTGAGATCAGAGGGGTGCGTACAGCACCTGCAGTGCACCAGATGATGCGAGCATGCTGTGCTTGCTGGAACAAGTGTAACCCCCTTCTATCTCTGGCTGGTCACCATTTGTATCCTGTTTCTGGCCACGCTGAGGCCCCACTTGCTCCTTGTGCCTCTGTAGGAGCTGTGGATACCTTCACATTGATCCACCACGATCTGGAGATCTCCACCAACCCTGCTCAGTATGCCATGATCCTTGACATAGTCAACAACCTGCTGCTGCACGTGGAGCCCAAACGCAAGGTACCCACCTGTATGCTCCAAATACAGAGGCAGTAACCAGAGAGCTAAGCCATGGGCTTTCAGGTACTGAAGGAAGTTTATTTTGGAAACATTAGACAACTGCGAAATTCACAGCTGGGTGGAAAGAAACAACACACACAGAGGAGGGCTCCTTGTCCATACATATCAAAGGCCCAGGCATGCCCATACTGCCCTGTGGGCTGCTTTTTGCAGTTTCTTCCCTTTTTCTTCTCCTCTTCCCTTCCCCCATCTGTGGGAAAGAATGCTTTTATGTACTTTGCAAACACCTTTCTTGATAAGGGTTTGCCTGTTCTGTCTGTCCTGGCAAAAAGCAGCCCAGCCTGAGGGAAAGACAGAATATGGGCTGTTCTCATACTTTCATCCAAACTTAGTTTTTTTCAGCCACAAAATGTGTCTTGAGCAAAGAGAAATTCTCAAAAAGACAAATTCTCCTCACCCATTTCTTGCACGGGGTCTCCTCAACCGCCCTACACCACGAGAAACTTCAGGTCACTGTGTCACTCACTGCACCCAGACACTCCTAACCTTCCCCTGTCCCTGTGTCAAGGAGCACAGCGAGAAGAAGCAGCGGGTGCGCTTCCAGCTGGAAATCTCCAGCAACCCTGAGGAGCAGCGCAGCAGCATCCTGCACCTGCAGGAGGCTGTGCGGCAGCACGTGGCCCAGATCCGGCAGCTGGAGAAGCAGATGTACTCCAACGTGAAGGTGAGCCCACATACAGGCAGCGCCCGGCTCCCCAGGATCCCCACTCCAGGGCAGAGGGTGCTGAGGGTTGTCTGTCCTTCAGTCCTTGAAGGATGACAGCAAAAACGAGATCCTGCTCGACCTGAACCACAGGCTGCAGCAGCAGCTGAGCCAGGAGAAAGCTGACCTGCAGCTGGAGAGCGAGGAGCTGAACATACTCATCAGGTAGGACAGGGGGAATGGCTTGAAACTGAAAGCAGGTTTGGATTGGGTATTAAGAAGGAATTATTCCCTGTGAGGGTGGTGAGGCCCTGGCACAGGTTGTCCAGAGAAGCTGTGACTGTCTCATCCCTGGAAGTGTCTAAAGCCAGGTTGGATGGAGCTTGGAGCAACCTTATCTAGTGGAAGCTGTCCCTGTTGGTGGCAGGGGGTTGGAAATAGATGAGATTTGAGGTCCTTTCCAACTGAAACCGTTCTATGATTCTACGATCTCTGGCTTCCTCAGCATCGTGTCCCCCTTTCTCAGGGCTCCCACGTCCTAGTGCTCTCCTCTGCTGCAGGTGTTTCAAGGACTTCCAGCTGCAGCGAGCCAACAAGATGGAGCTGCGGAAGCAGCCGGAGGACGTGAGCGTGGCACGGCGCACCGAGTTCTACTTCGCCCAGGCCCGCTGGCGCCTGACGGAGGAGGACGGGCAGCTGGGCATAGCCGAGCTGGAGCTCCAGCGCTTCCTCTACAGCAAGGTGTGGAGCTGGCCAGTCATACCCACAGCTCCTGAGCTGAGGACAGGGACATGGGGGGCTGACTGGTTTGTCTGTGCAGGTCAACAAGTCTGATGACACGGCCGAGCATCTGCTGGAGCTGGGCTGGGTGACGATGAACAACCTCCTGCCCAACGCTGTGTACAAGGCAAGTGGCAGCCTGAGGGAGCAGCCCTGTGTCCTGGAGACACTGTGGGTGGCCTGGCCAGAGTGGCCTGTCCTCATCCCAGCCATCTGTCCTCTTCCCTGCAGGTGGTGCTGCGTCCCCAGAGCTCCTGCCAGTCCGGCCGGCAGCTGGCCCTGAGGATTTTCAGCAAGGTCCGGCCACCCGTGGGAGGCATCTCCATTAAGGAGCATTTTGAGGTGCCAGGACCGGGCTGGGAGGTGTCAGGGTCTCTGTGGGGCACAGGCAGCATGTGCCTGGCTCTGACATGCCTCTCTCCCCACAGGTGAACGTGGTACCCCTCACCATCCAGCTCACCCACCAGTTCTTTCACAGGATGATGGGTTTCTTCTTCCCTGGCCGTAATGTGGAGGAGGAGGAGGTGGGGGATGAGGAAGATAAGTCCAAGCTGGTGACAACAGGTGAGAGGCTCATGATCACCCTCCTCCCTAGATGTCCTTGAGCAGCTCTGTCTGCGTGTCCAGGTTATGTTTGTGGGCAGCTGCTGGCAAGCCATGTGTTGAAGAACAGGGATTTGTGGTCTCCCCTGTGGACGGGGAGCTGGGGGGAGGGTCTGGGTCATGGCTCACCCCCCGCCTGGACCCCAACCAGCACCTCCCACCCTGTTTGCCCCAGGGATCCCCGTGGTGAAGCCGCGGCAGCTGATCGTGGCCGATGACTCACTGGGCCCAGGCAAGGGAGTTGCTCAGGGACTGAATCGGACATCAGGGGTCAGAAGATCATTCCGAAAAGCACCCGAGGTACATGCTGCTGCCTTGAGGTGGGAATGTGGGAGAGCTGTGCTGTGGCATCAGTCTGTTTTTCCTTGGCTGCAGGGCTGGGCAGCCATGTCCTCCCCCACTTGCCTGTCTGTTTTCTCCTGCTCCCTCCCACCATGAGGATTTGCATCCTTTACAACCAGGCGCCTGCACGCTTGATGTGATTCCTGCAGCATCTCATTTTTCTAACACCATGCCAGAGCAGCTCTCACCTCTCCCTGGTGAAGCAATGCCTTGGCCTAGTGCCCAGCTCTCCCTTCCCTGCTGGTTCCTGGATGTGTCCCCTCTCCTTCCCTTCTGCTCATGGTTCCTGCTCTGTCTCCAGCATCCCGTGGATGACATCGACAAGATGAAGGAGCGTGCAGCCATGAACAACTCCTTCATCTACATCAAGATCCCGCAGGTGCCACTCTGTGTCAGCTACAAGGTGCGGGGCTAGAGGGATGGGGCGTGCTGGGGGTGGTGTGGGGCATCACCCCACACTGACTGACAACCCCATCACTCAGGGTGAGAAGAACAGCGTGGACTGGGGTGACCTGAACCTGGTGCTGCCGTGCCTGGAGTACCACAACAACACGTGGACGTGGCTGGACTTCGCCATGGCGGTGAAGAGGGACAGCCGCAAAGCCTTAGTAGCACAGGTATGTGGGACCCCATCCCACTTCCCGGCCTGCAGGCTGCCGGAGCTGCTCTGCCTGATTTGGAGACGGTAACCCCAGGGCTGGTGGCACGTTCTCCAGAATGGGAAGCAGCCACACTGGCTCAGCAGCTCAGGCTTTCCCCCATGCTGAGGGGCCTGGCTGTGACATGGGGTGCTGAGCCCCCTGAATCCCGGGGCAGGTGATCAAAGAGAAGCTACGCCTGAAGCCAGCGGCGGGCGCGGAGGCCCGCGGGAAACTGGAGAGCAAATCAGACGGGACCATCCAGCAGCAGGAGGAGGACGAGAAGGCGCGTCTGCTCATCGGGCTGAGCGTGGGCGAGAAGAACCCCAGCAAGAAGTCGATCTTTGGCAGGCGCAAATGACGGCAGCACCCGGCAGGCCGGGAAGGGACTGGGGTGCCCCGTGCTCCCCCTTGGGGGGGCACCCCTAAGGTGGAGGGGGCTGTGCTGCTCGGCGTGGCGATGCCCAAGGCAGGGATTAGCCACTCGGCAGCGCCGTTGCTGCAGGGCAGGGGTGCAGCAGCACGGGGATGTGGGGGCACGAGGTGCTCAGGGGCCGCTTTGTGGGGTGCAGGCCCTCATGCCAAGGGCTCCCGCGAGCTTCCCCCCCTCCCTGCTGTACGGGTGCTGGGCCCAGCCCCTGGGCCTGGTGAAGCAGCAGGATCGCTCCAGGCTGGGAGAAAGGGAGAGAGTTTAAATAAAAGAGTTTTTAATTTGGAACAGTCTTGAGCCAGCGGCTTGCTTCTCACCTCCCCACAGTGTCAGGCTCAGCACTGTCCCCTCCCTCAGCCTGGCAGCACCCCCTGTGTGGGGGCTTCACCCCTTGCCCTTCCGTGGGAGTTGCTTGGGGAACCCACTTTGGGAGCTCAGGGCAGCCCTGCGTCACCCGGGGCTCACCCTGTACACTTAACCCTCTCAGTCTTCTCTATGAGCCCATCAGTGCTTGGGGCCATGCCGGGGTTCAGTGTGGGCTGCAGGCACCCTCTCAGGGCTGCAGCAAGTGGGATGCAAAGGAAAGGTTGAAGGGGGAGCCCCGTAGTGTGCAAGGAGGGCTCCTGGAGTGAGGGCAGGATCAGTCACGGGGAGCGCTGGCGATCCAAGTGTGTGTGTAGGGGGCGTCCTGGATAAGGGGCGGGATCAGCCACGGGTGGGTGAGCGACCCCAAAGCGGTGGGGAGTGGGGTCCCGGAGGGTGGGGGGATCGCTCACGGGTGGGTGTCGCGGTGCAAGGGGCAGCACCGGCGCCGTGCCCCGGGGCGGGGGGTGGTCGCGGCGGGCGGGGCGGGGCGGGGCGGTGGGGTTATGTAAGGCGGCGATTACCGGGGACCGGGCCCGGGGCGCGGCCGGGCGGCGCCGCGATGGGAGCAACGAGCAGCGGCCCCGGCCCGGCCCCGGCCCCGGTGCGGCCCCCACAGGTGCGTGCGGCGGCATCATCATCCCGGCGGGTCCCCCCGGGCATCCCCCGCCCCGGGATCCCCTGGGTGACGCTGTCCCCGGTTCCGCAGGGCCGCGCCGTGGGGTCGTGGGTGCGGGCGCTGCTGAGCCGCGCTGGGTCGATGCCGGTATCGGTACCGGTGCCGGTACCGGGGCTCGCCCTGGCCCCGCGGGGCCCCGCCGAGGAGCCGCCGCTGCCCGGGTGGCCGCTGCCGCAGCTCGTCTCGTTGTTCCTGCCGGAGTTCCCCGTCCGCCCCTCCGCCCGCCAGCAGCAGCTCAAGGTGCCGTCCCGGAGCCCCCACCCTCCGAACGGGGTCCCGGTGCATCCGAACCGGGTCCCCGAACGTCCTCCTAAGGCGCCCGCGCATCCCGCGTCCTGCCCCGGCAGCCCCGGGCGCCCTAACGGGTCCCCTCGCATCCTGTACTGGGATTCCTGCTCGTCCTATCGGGGTTCCTGCACGTCCTACCGGGGTTCCCCAGCGCCCTGAGCATCCTTCTGCACCGTACGTGCATTCCGTGCCACCATCCCAGCACCGGCGACCGTCTTACCGAGCTCTCCCCGCACGCTGTACCGGGTCCCTGTGCATCCTTAGCGGTGTCCCCGGCCGTCCCGCCGGGTCCCCTTCTAACCCCGCCACGTCCTCGTGCCCCGTGTCGAGTCTCTGTGTGTCCCACCAGGGTTCCTCTGCACCCCACCCGGATCCTGCGTGTAATACCGGGGTCCTGTGCATTCTGTCAGTATCCACCGCTGCCCGGTCCCCCGTGTCCCTGTGCCCCACACTGGGTCCCCATGTATCCTGCTGGGGTCCCTGTTGAGTCCTCCTGGTCCCCATGTGTGCCCCCCATGCTTTGTGCCCACACCCTCCCCCCGCAGCATCCCCTTTCTGAGCACCCCAAGCCCATCTCCATGGAGTGCTCAGACCCTGTTCCTCCTCCCCCTCCCCCAGATCCTGGGCTTCGTGGCCAAAGGCTCCTTTGGGACCATCCTCAAAGTGCTGGACTGTGGGAGGGAGAAGGTCTGCGCTGTGAAGGTGGGTGCTGCCCCCGGGGCCCATGGGGTGCCCTCAGTTTCCCTGTTCTCCTCTGACAGCCCCTCACCGCCCCCCAGGTCGTGCCCAAAGTGGAGGTGCTGCGCCGTGACACCCTCAAGCAGTGCAAGGAAGAAGTCAGCATACAGGTTAAGGGGGGACCCAGGAGGGACCTCAGTCCGTGGAAGGGTTCACGGTGGCCATGGGGACCTGAGGAGGCTGTGGGGGCTGTGGATAGAGGGTGGCAGAAGCGGGGTTCCCTGTCCCCACCTTGGCCCCCCTCCCCAGGGGCCGCTCACCCTCTCTGCTTTGTGTCCCCAGAGACAGGTCAGGCACCCGTTTGTCCACGGGCTGGGGGACAGCTGGCAGGGCCAGCGCCACCTCTTCATCAGTGAGTGACCATCTGCCCGCGGGCTCGCCCTGGCCCCCCCTGCCCGTGCACGTGTCCCCGCCGCCCGCACACGTGTCCCCGCACACGCGCGCGCTCCCCCCGCGCAGCCGCTGCCCCGTGGGGATCCAGGCGCTTGGCTGCCGGCTCCCATCTCCCACCCCGCACCCTCCACAGGCACGGGGATGGGGGGACAGGGATGGAAACAAGCCACAGCAGGGCAGGGACCGGTGTGGGGGTGAGCAAAATACCTGAGCCCTAGTGCCTACCTGGCCCCGGTGGCCCTGGTGGCCGTGTCACCTCAGTCCCTGCACAGTTTGCATGTTCCCAGCGCCTCTGTGACCCCAAGGAACACGTCACTTTGGTAGCTGTGTGGCCACAGTGCTGCCCACGTGGCTCTGGTGCCCACGTCACCATGGGACATGGCCCCAGTACTCGCATGCCCCCATGTCACCTTAATCACGCCTTTGTCACCTTAGGGCCCACATTGCCCTGGTGCTTGTGCCACCTGGCTGTCCTTATAACCCCAGCATTTCCATCACCTCGGTGCACGGCCACAGTTACCCCTGTGGACTCCCGTGCTCGTGCCACCCCGGTGTCCCTCGTGCCAGCCTGGCCCTGTGGGACAGCCCGTTGGTAATGCACGTCCCTTGTCCCTGTAGTGTGCACCTACTGCAGCACTGGGGACCTGCACGCGCTCTGGCGCGCCGCCGGCTGCTTCGCCGAGGCCACCGTCCGCCTGTTTGCCGCTGAACTGGTGCTGGTGCTGGGTGAGTGACCTGCCATGCCGGGGACAGCCACCACTGTCCCCACCAATGGGGACCCGTGGGTAGGGTCAGCCATCCCCCGGGGTGGACAGCTGCCTGCTGGGTGCCCTGCGGGTGGCAGTGGGCACCGTGCTGGGAGGGGTCACACGGCACTGATGGCTCTGTCTTCTCCTCAGTGTACCTCCACGACCTGGGCATCATGCACAGAGATGTGAAGGTGGGTGGCAACAGGGCTGGGGGATGGAGGATGGGCTGGGGGGGGTCTCTGAACCCCTGGTATGGAGAAGCCACCTCAGTGCCTGTCTCATTTCAGATGGAGAACATCCTTCTGGACGAGAGAGGTAAGAGACTGGTGGCACCACCTTGGAGACACCCTCTCCTTGGGGACACCCTCTCCATGGGGACACTCTCTCCTTGGGGACATCCTCTCCTTGGGGACAACTTCTCCGTGGGTTCCCCCACAGGGCACCTCAAGCTCACTGACTTCGGCCTCTCCCGGTACCTGCAGTGGGGCGAGCGAGCCCACACAATCTGTGGCACCCTGCAGTACATGGGTAAGGGGGCACAGGGGGGCTGTGGTGGGGGGCACGGCCCCCCCAGGCGCTCACCCACTCATCCCCACAGCCCCAGAGGTGCTGAGCGGGGGGCCCTACAGCCATGCGGCCGACTGGTGGTCCCTGGGAGTCCTGCTGTTCGCCCTGGCCAGTGGGGAGGTGAGGATCACAGTGTGGTGGGGGGATCAGGGACACACAGGGAGACCCAGAATTCAATCCATGCTCCCCCCAGTTCCCTGTGGCGCCGGCGGAGGACCATGTGGCCATGCTGGAACGTGTCAAACAGAGCAGCTATGAGAGCCCACCTGCGTTCAGCCCCGAGCTGGCCCGGCTGCTTGCCGAGGTAACCCTCCTGCCTCGATTTTGGGGCTCCCTCTGAATGCTGGGGTCCCCACCACTCACTGTCCTCCCTCTGTTCCCCAGCTGCTGTGCCACAACCCCCTGTACCGCCTGCGCTACCTCCACCACTTCCAGGGCCACCCGTTCTTCCGTGGAGTGGCCTTCGACGCTGATCTGCTGCAGAAGGACCCGGTGGTGGTGGCAGTGGCCCCGCAACCCCGCGAGCAGTCCCCACCCGACCCCGCCACCTTCGCCGACTTTGACTACGACCTCGCCGCCTCCCCGGACCGGCCCTGGCCTGGCTGAGCCACCATGGCTGGGACCCTCGGCATCGCTCAGGGACATCCCCCACCCCGGCAGCGGGTCGGACCCTGCTGGGCCGGGTCCCCCACGGGGTACCCGGGTACCCCCCAACCTCACCCCCGGGTACCTCAACTCTGTACCTCTCCCCGCGGGAGCAATAAACCCGAGAGCCGCGGGCACTGCTGAAGGTGCTGCCCTGACTCCTGCGGGACGCCCGGTGGGGGGGAAAGCGCGACCACCGCGGCGGGTCGCGGGACTGGACCCTCGCTCCCTCGGGTCGAGGTTGGGGCAGATCTAGATGGGGGACGGTTAAGGCTGGTTCCAGGGCGGGGGGGAGCTGGGTCCGTGCCCCCGTCCGTCTGTCCGTCTGTCCGTGCCCGGCGCTGCGCAGCTCGGTGGGGGGCGGGGCTTCCCAGTGGGGGCGGGGCTTCCAGACGGGGGCGTGGCATCTGCGCAGGCCCCGCCCCCGCGGTGACGCGCGCGCGGCGCAGTCAATCAGAGGCGCTCCTGGATTTCAAACCGGCGGCGCGCGGGCGGCGGGACCCGGGAACGGGCACCGGGAACCGGCACACCCGGGCGGGGCGGCACCGGCACACCGGCACACCCGGGAACCGGCACACCCCGGCGGGGCCCGCGCCCAGAGCGAGAGCAGCCCCGAGAGCGAGAGCGAGAGCGTGAGCAGGGCCGGGACCATTCCCGGGCCATGAGGGCCGCCAAGACGCCCGCCGTGAGTGCGGGCCGGGGGTGGCGGGCGGTTTGGATGATCCAGTGGGGCGGAGGAGGGGGAGGTACCGGGGGGGGAGGGGGAGGGCGCGGCCCAGAGCGCTCCCGGTGTTTGTGTATGTGTATGTGTGGAGGTGGGGGGGCACTGCCGGTGCTGCTGCCGGTGACCCCCGGTGTCCGTCCAGGCGCAGAAGCGGCCCCGGCGCACCCCGCTGCAGGAGCTGCAGCTCCAGCCGAGCGCCGACCGGACCGGGCTGACTCCGCTGTTCCACCGGCTGCGGCTCAAGGTCGGTGTGCGGCGGGTAACGAACGAATGGATAACGGGGAGGGCTGCTGGGCTGCACTGGAACTGGGGACACTGCGGGGCATGGCGGGTACTGGGGCACTGGGCGGGCGTGTGAAATGAGACAACGCGCAGGTACCCCCGAAATGCCAGGTAGTGGAAGGATTGCAGGAAAAATTATATCCAAAATCGAGAACCGTAGACATAAAAGAACTTTATTCTTATCGGCGTTTCAAACACCGGGCCCTGGGGAAAGACACGCCCCCCTGTTCTTCGCAGGGCTTTTATCATCCCTGACCCCCCTCTCTGTGGGGGCCTTCGACATGTCTGTAGAACTTCTTTTTTTTTCATACCAGGGAGCTTTTCTCTGGAATGGAGGAAGGGAAAACATCTAAAACTGCCTGTGGGGAAAGATCCCTTTTCTAGGCAGGAAAGGTTTCTTAAGTGAAATATTCTAGTCCCATAAAATCCTTCAGAAGGGTCTTCTACCCTTACAGGGCAGAGGGGTGGGGAAAATGGGGAGGCTGGGAAAATGGCTGCTGGGTGCAGGCTGGGAGGGCAGGGCTACCCTGACATCCCCTTCCCCCAAAATGTCCTATAGGACCATGACTGTGCCACCCCAGTGTCCCGTGCCCGAGGCCCCCGCAGCAGCATCACCGAGGTGCCTTGCACCCCAGAACCTCCGCGAAGTGCTACCTTGGTCCCCCCCAGCAGCACTACCCCAATGCCTTGCACACCACGGCCCCACAACAGCACCATTTTGGAGGCTTCATGGACTTCTACCCTGGGCCCCTGCACCTCAGAGCTTCCCAGGACTCCCATCCTCAAGCCTGGTGCCTCTGAGGCCCCCAGCAATCCCACCTCAATGCCTGGTGCCTTGGAGCCCCCCAGCAGCACCAGCCCAGAGGCCCCTGGCAGTCCTACTCCAAAACGTCCTGACAACACTGTGCCAACACCTCTGTGCAGCCCGGTCTTGAGGCTCAGCAACATGGAGCCCCTCAGCATCACTGTGCCAGCCTCTCTGTGCAGCTCCATTCCAGTCCCCACCACGCCAAAGTCCCCTGGAAACACTGTCCCAGCTCCCCTGTGCAGCTCCATCCCTGTGGCCAGCACACCAGAGTCCTCTGGAAACAATGTGCCAGCTCCCCTGTGCAGCTCCATCCCTGCGCCCAGCACCCTGGAGTCCCCTGGAAACACTGTGCCAGCCCCCCTGTGCAACTCCATCATAGGGCTCTGCACACCAGGGCCTCCTGGCACCAGCTCCACCCCAGAGAAAGCTCCTTTCCATGGGTGGCAAGTGGCACTCCCAGACTTTTCCTGCAGCCCTATGGGCTCTGAGTCCCCATCTGGAGTTAGCAGTGCTGGTCCTCTGCCTTGCCAAGGCATCCCTGAGGGAGCCGAGCCTCCTGCCCCTGCCCCCCCAACTGCCAACTGCAGCATCACCCCAGTGGCCCCCGAGGTCACTGGCACCAGCATGACCCCAGTGGCTACTGTGGTAACTGGCACCAGCACAACCCCTGTGGCCAGCATGGTGACTGGCACCAGCATGACTCCTGTGGCCACTGCAGTCACTGGTACTAGCATGACCCCAGTGGCTACTGTGGTCACTGGCACCAGCATGACCCCAGTGGCCAGCGTGGTGGCCAGCACCAGCACAACCCCAGTGGCCAGCGTGGTGGCCAGCACCATCACAACCCCAGTGGCCAGCGTGGTGGCCAGCACCAGCACGACCCCAGTGGCCAGCGTGGTGGCCAGCACCAGCACCACCCCAGTGGCCAGCGTGGTGGCGCGCACCAGCACGACCCCAGTGGCCAGCGTGGTG
>JAWWES010000048.1:4625528-4716023 GCA_035583135.1 Lophotriccus pileatus
GTCGCAAGCGTGGTGGACAGCACCATCACGACCCCAGTGGCCAGCGTGGTGGCCAGCACCAGCACGACCCCTGTGGCCACCGCGGTCACTGGCACCAGCATGACCCCAGTGGCCAGTCTGATGACTGGCACCAACATGACCCCAGTGGCCAGTTTCATGACTGGCACCAACATGACCCCTGTGGCCAGCATTGTGGCTGGAACCAGCATGACCCCTGTGCCCAGCGGGGTTGCTGGCACCTTTGTGGCCATCCAGGACCTGTGGGAAAGGAGCCTAAACGCATCTGGGGGAGGCCTGCCCTGTGCCAAGGACAGTGCTACGGAAACAGATTCCTTGCTCTGGCGGTAAGTATGAGGACATATGCCCCTGGCTGGGGCTGGGGCACCTGTGGGCTGTCCCTGCCCTAAGCCCTCTCTCTGTCCCCAGCTGTCCCCAGGAGCAGCTGAAGACCCTGCCAAGGGCAGAGCTGGAGGGGCGGCTGGAGAGCACCCTCATCGTCCTCGAAGCCCTGGCGCTCCAGCTCCGTGGCTGGCAGGAGAGCCAGCGGCTGCTGCCTGGCGTGGGGCCGGCCGAGCAGAGGGACACGATCACACAGACGGACATCACCCGCCCCGAAGGGGTAAGAGTCCTCTCCGAGGTGATGCCACCCTGTTCCCCGCAGCCTCGGTGCCGTGACAGTGCCCATGTGCCGCTGGCAAGACGGTGACCCCGGCTGGGCTTCAGCCCAGTGGAGTGGAAGTAAAGCAGGGCTGCTGCAGCACAGCATCACGCGCCCGGTGCTGCATTATCACGCCTGGATCAACCCGCTGAGTTTGCTGGATTTGAACCCTCATGGGGGGGGAAACATCCCTGGCACACGCAGAGGGAGGATGGGAGATGACATGGCTGACCAGCTCTTGCTGGATCCAGGGTGGAGTGGGGCTGGTGCGAAGCCCTCTCTGCTCTGCTGGATGCCCTTAGGAGGAGGAGATTTACCACCACCTCTACCTCGAGCAGCGGAAGAAAATGGTGGCCCTGCAGCGGCAGCGGGGAGCGGAGCAGGATCTGCAGCAGGAGCTGGAGCTGGCTGCCAAGAACGTGGTGTGTCTCACTGGCTGCGTGCAATGAGTGTGCTGGGTCTCAGCTGGACAGGGTACACGTGTGTGCCTGGCACTGTGTGCTAGCTACAGGAGTGCTGCTGGAACTCCAGTGTCCTTGTCCCTTCCCTAGAGTGCCTGGAGCAGCCAGTGTCTTCTGTTCCGGGGCCTCGTGGATGCTACCTTTCAGAGATTGAAGGATGAGAAGGCAGCCCTTGCACAGGAGGTGAGCCCTCACGTGTCAGTCTGGTTCCCCTTTCCCCTGGGTTTTGGGAGATGCTGGTGCTGCCAGCACCCACGGCAGCTGTCTCCAGTGTCTCATGGTGCTGTCTCCTCCTGCAGCAGGAGCAGGTGAGGGCCCTGGTGTCCCGGTGCCAGGCCATACTGGAGAGAGTGCCCAGCAAGCTGCAGAGCTGCCTAGAGGAGCGGGATGCCATGAGGCAGCGAGCAGATGAAGCCCTACGAGCCAAGGAGGAGGTAAAGGGGTAGCTGTTGGCGCCAGTCTCTGTTGTCTTCATGCCTTTGATGAGGTATCCTGTGTCTCTGCCCCTCTCTGGAGAGTGAGGGTCTCCTGGCATCCCAGGGGAAAAACCCATTATGGAAGGCCAAGGGTGCTGTGGCTGCGTGGGGCGATGGAGCTCTCTGGATGGGTTTTTGGTGTGGGCTGTGTCCTGGTAGGAGCAGGAATCCTAGGCTGGCACAGCACAGGTGGCTCCCAGGAGTTGCCCCTCATGCAGCAGAATGCCTGGGGCAGCATCCTCTCCTTTGCAGGGATATCGCTTCCTGGAGGCCTTCCGTGCCCACGCCAGCGCCCAGATCAGTGCCCGTGACCAGAGCTTGGCCTCCCAGAGAGAGTTGTGCACACTGCTGGCAGGGGCCATCGACCTGCAGGTACTGAGTGGGGTGGTACCCCCAGCTGCCCCCCACCTGGGTGGTCAGGGGGCTGGAAGGGCATCCCAGTGTCCCGAGCTTGGGTGATGCTCTGTGATGGGCTTGGGTGCACTGGAGGTTTCCTGGTGCTTCTGCTGGGAAGCTGCTGCATATTTGGCCTCAGGGCTGTCACTTGCCTCCCCACGTGGCCATTAAACGTTGCTTCCTCCACCATGGCACTGCTGACTCATTTCTCTCCTACTCCACAGAAATCCCTGTCTGCCGAGACTCAGACTTTCCGGGAAATCATTGATGTCACCTTTGAAAATCTACAGAAGGAAAGGAAAGCCATAGATGTGGAGGTGAGGGGTGTCCCAGAGGGGGCTCAGCCCCTCGCTGCCCTGCCAGTGCCCTGTGCCATGAATAACCCGTCTGCACAGCAGGGCAGTGCCACCAGTGCCATGGCAGTGCCACACTGAGCTCTGCCTGGTGCTGTCTCCCTTCCCAGCGGGAGCAGGTGAGGGCCCTGATGTCCCGGTGCAAGGCTGTGCTGGAGCATGTGCCCAGCAAGCTGCGGAGCTGCCTGGAGGAGCGGGATGCCAAGAGGCAGCGAGCAGACGAAGCTCTTCAAGCCAAGGAGGAGGTAGGGAGGTGCTTGGTGCTGAGTGATGTCCGAGGCACAGGGTGATTTGAGGCATTCCATGGGGAAGAGCAGCCTAAAACAAGCACTGTGCCCCCACAGGTGTCCTGCCAGCTGCAGGAGACCTCGGTGGCCCTGCAAGATGCGGAGGCTCAGCTGGAGCAGCTGACGGTGGCCAACTCACGCCTTGCAACAGGTAGGAGTGGGTGACATGGGGGTTTGTAGCTGCTCCATCCCCACTGATCCTGTCCTTCTACACTGACGGGTCTGCCCCTTGCAGACCTGAGCTCCGTGATGACAAATCTGGCCAGTGTGGAACAGGAGCGGGATGCGCTGCAGCAGGACAACAAGATGCAGCAGGAGCAGATAGATGAGTGGGTTTTGAGCCCTGGGGTCCTGAGCCCCTTCTCACCCATTGCCCCCAAATGCAGCACCCCCTGATCCCATCCCCTCCCCATAGGCTGGCACAGGAGAACAAGACCCTGAAGGGGAGGTGTGATGAGCTGCGCCAGGAGCTGCTGGAGGCCATCGAGTGCCGAGAGGTAGGAGCTGCCTGCCTGCCCACACTGTCTCGCGCTGCTGGCCCCCACGATGGCCTCTCCAGAATGTTGGCAACCAGCCAGAAGCAGGATTAGCCCTCCTGCAGAGGGGGGATGAGCCTTCGAGGGCAGGGCGGGTTGACATCCCGCACGTAGCGCAGCTTTTCATCCTGCCCAGCGGGTGATTCCCTGGGAGGGGGCTGGGCAGCTCTTTGAGATAATTTTCCCCTGCAGGCATGGAGCCATCCCCCAGCCTGTCCTATGTTCTCAGTAAACTGGTTTCCAGGAGTTATCTGCTGGGATAAAGCTGCCCTTGATTGGAAACAGCACCCTGAGGCAGGGGAGAGTCTGTGCTGAGGGTCCCAATGGGGCCCCCTGAGTCTCCCTTTGGCTGCTCATGGCCGTGTCTCTCCACCCTCTTGCAGTTCCTCGATCAGGAGAACAGCATGTCCCGCATGCAGCTGCTAGAGGTGGAGGCCAGGCTGAACTCCACACAGGCCGCTCTGCAGGAGCTCACCCTGCAGCATGAGAAGCTGATGGATTCCCACCAACGCCTGCGGTACTGCCCCACTCACCCCCTCCACTTGAACCCCTCTATTTTTAGGAAATCAAGCTCTTCCTGGCAGATGGGGGGACATAGGAGACCTATGCTATGCCCCAGCCAAGTGTGGTTGTCCAAGGGGGTGGGAAACACTTGGAGAAGGCCAGCACAGACCCCATCTTGGGGAAAGCTGCCCAAATTTGTAGGATGTGCACCATTGCTGGTTCATGGTGAGACGCAGGCATGAGAAATGTACCCAATCCCACATCAAGGAAGGGGAATATTGCTCCTGCTGAGGCTGATGCCATCCCACAGGGAAGAGCAGGCTGCCCTCAGCAAGGAGCTAGAGAGCACCAAGGCCGAGCTCCTCGATGTGCAGATGAAGAGGACCAAAGTTTCCTGGTGCTCCAAGGACATTGCAGAGTGCCACACACGGCTGCAGGAGCTCGCTGACTGCCTCAAGGCCGCTCTAGAAGAGCAGGTAGGAACCCTTTGCTTAGGGACAAGGGGCAGTCACACACCCGTGCCTGTCCATGGTGTAACTTCCAGACCCCCGTGCTTCCTGGGGCAGTCACAAACTGCACTCTGGCGCTGTGCTCTCCTTCCCCTCTGAAGGATAACGATGATGCCCCGTCGAGAAGCAAAGCCTGGACCCCGGCAGGGCGGGCCACAGGCTGGCAGACGCCCCGCCGTGCCTGGACCCCTGCCTTCCGCACGCCCGCGCACCACACCCCACACTGCGCCGGCAGCTCCTTCGTGGGCAGCGTCCTGAAAGCAGTGTCAGGGAAAGGTGAGCTGGCACACCCTGCCCGGGTTTTGGGGCGTGGGGATGGGGATTGCTCCCTCCCATGCTGGGGGATGTGCAGGGCTGGGCACAGCCTCTGTCCTCTCCTCTTGCAGATGCCAGTGAAGCTACCAGAGGTGGGAGTGCTGTTACCAGGGACAAACTTACATCCACACCGAAGCCAAAAGGTATTGGGGCTGTCACCCTGCCCTAGACCCTGCTGCAAAGCTTCAGTGATGCTGCACAGACTGATGAGCAGGCATGCCTTCCTCTGTGTCCTCTGGGGCTGATGTTCTCTCTGTGCTGCTCATGTGGCTCTTCCCTACCTGCAGATCCTGAGGAGAGTCTGCTGGAGAGCGTGAAAGAGCTGAAAGCTGTGGTCTCCAACCTTGCCATGCTGAGCTTCCGCATCCAAGAGCTGGAGCAGAGCGAGTTCAAGGCACTGCAGATGGAGATGTGAGTTCAGCAGGGGCTCGCATCAAAGGCCAGACAGGGGCATCACTCTCCTGGACATGGCTTCTCCTGCAGGCAGCCTGTCTGTGTCTACCTCTCACCCTAGCTCTGGATTAGACCTTTCCTGCCATGGCTAGATGGGCTTCTTCCAGCTGGCTGAGTTTGGACAGTTGTCTTCTCACACCACGGGGCTGATGGGATGCCCAGAAAGGGGTTTGGTACCTGGTGCTGTGCTCTGCTGTGATCCCCAGCCGCTCACCACCACTGTCCTCTCCCAGTTCTGACTTGCAGCTCCGTCTGGAGACAGTGACAGAGGAGAGCCAGGAGAAGATGGATGCCCAGGCTGCCACCATTGCCAAGCTGAACAAGGCGCTGAGGGCCAAGATCGAGGTGAGCTGTGCCAGAAGCGGGCCAGTGCTCACCCCAGGGCAGAGCCAAACTGGGACAGGTGCTGATCTAGGACACGGAGAAATCTGGTGATGCCCCATGGGTGCTCTGGCTTGTCTGACCTTCTTGAACATGAGAAAACCCGCTCCTCCACGGGGTGCTGTGGGTGGCCAGGGCTGGGAACTGCCTGACACTACTTCTTCCTGGCTTGCAGAGTGAGAAGGAGCTGCAGGACGTGGTGAAACAGCAGGAAGAGAAGATGTTGCAACTCATCGACAAGAGTGGGGAAGTCACGGTGTGTGATGGGAGCATGGCTGGGCTGCACCCCAGGGGACTGCTGGCCCCAGGACCCCTGTCAGCATCTCCTCTACCCCCACAGATGCTGAAGGAAGAGGTCTCCCAGCTGAAGCGCTCGCTCCAACGTGCAGAGACAGAGGCCAAGGTGCTGTGGGAGGAGATGCGGGGGAAGGAACCCAAGGTGGACACTGCCCATGTCCAGGACCGGGTCCTGCTGCGGCAGGAGGTGAGGCCAGGGGGCTGCTGAGGGTTCCTCCTGTCACCAACCCCGCCATGGACAAGAAGAGCTCTCCAAACCTTTGTCCTTGCAACACCCCTCCCGTCCCAGGGCTGTTTCACCACAGTGATCTCAGCCGTGCTCGCTCCTTTGCAGGTGGATAAACTGCGGCTGCTGCTCCTGCAAAAACGGGATGAGAAACGGCTGCTCCGTGACAAGTACCTGGAGCAGGTATGGGGAGCCCCAAG
The DNA here is from genome assembly GCA_035583135.1 of Lophotriccus pileatus. Lineage (NCBI taxonomy): Eukaryota > Metazoa > Chordata > Aves > Passeriformes > Tyrannidae > Lophotriccus > Lophotriccus pileatus. The sequence goes on from JAWWES010000048.1 coordinate 4,631,581, forward strand.
GGGCTGCCTTGGCTCCAGTCATAGAATCAGAATGGTTTGTGTTGGAAGGGACCTCTTAAAGATCATTTAGTTCCAACCTCCCTGACATGGGCAAGGGTCCCCTCTCCCTTCTGGGCTCATCCCTGCCCAGGTTTGGAGCAGACCCCTGACAGGCATCTCCCACTGCAGGAGGTGAGGCTCTGTCATGCCCAGAAAGAGCTGAGGACCCACGAGGAGATGAAGGAGAAGATAAAAGAGGTGAGATTTATGGTTCATTGCTCACCCTTATTGTGACTGCGTTAACACCACCTCCCATCCCAAACACTGCCACTAATGCTTCTGCTGTTCCCAGGTCCTGTCAGCCATCCCTGAGGTGGCAGTGGCCTGCCAGGAGTTCCACAGCCTGCTGTGGTACCTGGGCCTGAAGCCAGCCAGCAAGGAAGCTGCTGAGCCGCCACTATAGCCCGTAGCCTAAAACCTTTCTGTTCTTAATGTTGTAATTGTTTATTCAATAAAGTTTTGTTGGCATTTGCCCTGCCTGGTGCGTGGATTCAGGAAGCTCCTGGTGCCATGGGTGGGGACAACTTGTCCAGCCTGTGCCGGCTGGTCCTGTTCTGTCACGGGGCCGTGGGCACAGCTCCCTGCCACCCCAGGGCCTCTCCTTCTTGGCGGGGGACACATCCCCCGCTGCCAGTGCTTGCTCTCAGTGAGGCGCTGCGTTCCCCAGGCTCCCACCCCGTGGCCTCGGCAGCAGCCGGACTGCCCGGGCTGAGCCAGCTTCCCTCCCCGGGTCCCCCCTCCTCCTCTTGCCCTAGATTCCCTCTGTGACCCCCCCTCCTCCTTCCCTCTCCACCGGGATCATCTGGATCCTGCACACCCCCATCGTGGGGTTGTGGGCACACGCCTGTTGTGTCAGGATGGTTCCAGAGGCTGGATCCTGCTCCCCACCGCGGGGCTGTGGGCACACGCCTGTTGCACGGCAATGTTTCCCCTTCCCAGCATGGCTCCAGCAGGCAGCATCCCATGGCTCAGCCAGCATTGGGAGCTCTGCCAGCTCCTGCTCCCAGCCCCCCCCTTGGCCCCTGCTGCTGCATGGAGGGGGGCTCCCTTTAGGGGCTCCCCTGCTCCCAGCACAGCTCCAACCTCACCTCCCTCCTTCCTTGCTAGGGCAGCTCCTGCGGGATCCCCCATCCCGGTGTTCCCGACCCCAAGGATGCTCCCCACCGCCGTGGGGACCACACGGCACCTCCCTCCCCTGCGATGGCCCAAAATAGCAGCACTCAAACAAGTGCTCTGGTTTTTAATGGCCTGTTTCTCCTGCCCAAGGGGGGAGAATCACCTTCCCCTGCCCTCTGCCACAGCCCTGGCGCTCTGTGCGAGGCTGGGACCGTGACACCCTGAGTGCTGGCACCCTGATTTCCCCATGGAATGGAGGTGTTTTCCCAAGGAAATGGAGGTGTTTGGGGCCGTGCCTCTATTTCCCAGGTGCGTGGGTGGCCCATGGGGAAGCAGCACACGCTGCTTCCTGGCATCACCTCCCTCCCTGCTCTGGCTGTGACCCTGCTGGCAGCAGTGGGGTTGGGTATGGCCCCCCGAGATGTGAGGCTGGCAGTGGGGGCTCCTGGCTCTGGGATGCAGGGAGAAATGGACTCTTTTCCCTGGATTAGGGCCATGCGAGGCGGCTGAGCCCTCCTTTTACGGCGGGATTCAGCACAGCGGGGCCCTGGCAGCTGTCCCCGTGGGGTGAGTGGGGACACTGGTATTGTCCCTGTGCCGGCTCCAGGCGGTTGTTTAGGGGGGCTGGTCTCCAGTGAGTGCCCCCACCCTGTCCGGGGGGGGCTGGGGCTCAGCTCTGCTGGGGCTTGGTCCCTGGTTGCAGAGGTGACCCAACCAGGGTGTCTGGTGCAGTAACAGTGGGGTGGCACAGTGCCCCCAGCCTGGGGGTGGCACAGGAGGTCCCTGACCCTAGCTGGCAGTGGAAATAGGGTGGCACACAGTGGATCCCCACAGTAGCAAGGGGATGGCACTGCCATAACCAAGCAGGGGCCTGTGGCACAGAAGGGTCTCCAGCAGCAACTGGTGGTAGCACAGTGGGGTGCCTGCGTGGCTGTGTCCCTGGACTCTGTGAGCATGTGGGGAGCACAGAGGGGTCCCCATCATCAGCGAGAGGCTGCAAAAGGGTGGTACAACGGGGTCCCCAGCCCGGGGTTGTCACCCTGGGGTCCCCACCCCGCGGGGGTGGGTGGTGGGAGAGGGCACGACCCTGTCGGGGGTGGTTGTTGCCGGTGGGGGCGGGGGCTGCGGGGGGCGGGCCCGGGGGCCGGTCCTGCCCGGTGCCGCCCCGCCGGTCACGTAGCTCTGCGGCATCGCAGCCACATTTACCGCGGGGCCGGAGCGCGCAGCCCGCAGTCCGCGCCCGCCGCCGCCGCCCTACACGGTATGGGGGAGCCGGGGGTCGGGGGGACGCGGGGGGCTGGGGGGAGCTGCCGGGGAATCCCGGCGGAGGGAGGCGGCAGCCCCGCCGAGCCTCCGGGATGTCTCCGTGAGGCATCCCCGCAGGTCGGGCAGAGCTGGGGGGCTCCAGGACAGAGGGACCCCCGGACATGGGGGTGCGGGGGGGTCGGGGAGACCCCGGAGACTCCTCGTGCGCTGGCGGAGCTCGAGCCCCGATGGTGCCGGCTGAGGAATGCGCTGCCCCGAGGGGAGCGCCAGTTCCCAGGGGCATCACCGGCCCCGCAACGGCGCCAGCCTCGGGGTATCGCCATCCCTGGGGTGCCCCAAACTCCGAGTACCCCCATCGCTGGTTTGTGCCCCTCGGCGACTCCCCGTTCCCCATTCCCCGGGGTATTTCCGTCCCCCCGGGTTATCGCCATTCCCCGCGCACTTCTCCGCGGGGTATCCCCGGCCCTGGGGGGATCGCCATCTCCGGGGAACCCCAAGCCCTGGGTACCGCCAGACGCAGGTGGTGCCTCCCTGGGGTCTCTTCTTCCCTCTTTCCCGGGGTATTTCCGGTCTCCCGGTATCCCCATCTCCGGGATCTCTCCATCCTCCGCGGGATATTCCCGACCCCGGGGTACCCTCATCCTCATCCCCGTGCCCTCGGGGCCTTGCCCCGGTCCCCGCGGAACTGCGCTCCCTCAAGATGGCTGGGCTGGGGGCGGGCTGGCAAGGCAGCAAAATGGCTGGGAACTCCCCGGCATCCTCCACGAATGCTCGCCACGAGGCTTACACAACATCCCCTGACCGGTGGGGCGGGGGTCCCAGCCCCCTGGAGGGTCCCCGCGGGAGGGGGGTACGTGTGGTTTCGGGAGCCGCCCCGGTGGTGCGTGACTCAGTGCCCGTCCGCTCGCAGCCACCGCCACCATGACGCACCAACACCCCGCGCTCACGGCCGAGCAGAAGAAGGAGCTGTCGGACATCGCTCTGCGGATCGTGGCCCCCGGGAAGGGCATCCTGGCAGCCGATGAGTCCGTAGGTCAGTTTGGGGGAAGGGGGGATCTGCCCCACCACCCCTTTTCCCCACCCTGGAGGCTGATGAGGTTGCTGGGTGCCCTCAGGGAGCATGGCAAAGCGCCTCAACCAGATTGGGGTGGAGAACACGGAGGAGAACCGCCGGCTGTACCGCCAGATCCTCTTCAGCGCCGACAGCCGGGTGAAGAAATGCATCGGGGGGGTCATCTTCTTCCACGAGACCATGTACCAGAAGGCTGACGACGGTACCCCCTTCGTCCAGATGATCAAGGATAAGGGCATCGTCGTGGGCATCAAGGTGTGTGGGGTGTCCGGTGGGTTTGTGGGGTGCTGAGGGTGCTTGGAGGATGCTGGTGGGGGCTCAGCACCACCTTCCCCTCACTCCACAGGTGGACAAGGGTGTTGTGCCGCTGGCTGGGACAGATGGCGAGACCACTACGCAGGGTAGGTAGAGCGGGCAGGGGATGGGGATGGGGCCTAGAGTTTTGGGGCTATGGGGCTGACACGCTGCCTGGCAGGTCTGGATGGGCTGTGGGAGCGCTGTGCCCAGTACAAGAAGGATGGGGCTGACTTTGCCAAGTGGCGCTGCGTGCTGAAGATCAGCGAGCACACCCCCTCCGCGCTCGCCATCATGGAGAACGCCAACGTCCTGGCCCGCTACGCCAGCATCTGCCAGCAGGTCTGTGTGTGGGGCCGGGCATCGCCGCACGGGGCGGGTGACGGATAGGATGGGTATTAACTTGGGTGGGCCAGGCATCACCTCACGGAGGCGGGCACAGATCCATGAGGCTCAGCACTGACCCTGTGTATTGATGAGCCCTGGGGATCATCCCGTGGGTGAGGCGGGACATGACCCCTGCGCTAGGTAACACCTCACGTGGGTGATTGGGCATTGCCCCGTGGGGTGAGCATCGCTCATGGGATCAGGTGTCAGTCCATGGGGCCAGGTATTGTTATGTGGGGCTGGGCATCACCTCACAGACACAGACATTGCTCCGTGGGGCCAAGAATTGACCCTCCCAGGCTGGGCTTCCCCCCATGGGGCTGGGCATCACTGGTAAGGGCTGGTGTTGAGCCTTGGGGGTGAGCGTTGCTCCCTGGGTGTGGGCAGTGTCCCACATTGCTGTGGGCCTGGCGGATGCCCAGGGACATCATGATTGAGTCTGCCTGCTGTTTGCAGAACGGCATCGTGCCCATCGTGGAGCCGGAGATCCTGCCCGATGGTGACCACGACCTCAAGCGGTGCCAGTATGTGACTGAGAAGGTGAGTGGTGGTGGGGTGGCAGCAGGGTGGGCACCATGCTGTGCTGTGCCCTGCTGGGGGGACTCCATGCTGCCCATCCTCCCCAGGTGCTGGCAGCTGTCTACAAGGCACTGAGCGACCACCACGTCTACCTGGAGGGCACCCTGCTGAAGCCCAACATGGTGACCCCTGGGCACTCCTGCCCCACCAAGTACAGTCCTGAGGAGATTGCCATGGCCACTGTCACCGCTCTGCGCCGCACTGTGCCCCCAGCCGTGCCAGGTACCAGCCCTGGGATGTGGCAGGGACCAGGAGAGGGATGGCCTGTGTCCCCCTGCCCGGTGCCATAACCCTGCTCTCCGCAGGTGTCACCTTCCTGTCTGGGGGTCAGAGTGAGGAGGAGGCTTCCATCAACCTCAACGCCATCAACACGTGCCCGCTGGTGCGGCCATGGGCCCTCACCTTCTCCTACGGGCGGGCGCTGCAGGCGTCGGCGCTCAATGCCTGGCGTGGGCAGAGCGACAACGCTGACGCTGCCACCGAGGAGTTTGTCAAGCGTGCAGAGGTGATGGGGGTGGCCCTCCTGGGAGGGGGTACTGAGGGCTGCATCCCCTGGGGTGGTGGGGGCTCCAAGGGCTGTGTCACCGTGGGATGATAGGGACACTGAGGGCTGTGTGTGCATGGGATCATAAAAGACTCCGAGGGCTGTGGTGGTGGAGAAACAGAGGGGGCTGTATCCCCCAGGATGGCGGGGATACCGAGGGCTGTGAACTCATGCGTGGGGGTGGATTCTGAGGACCACGTCCCACAGGGTGACAGGACTGTGCCTCATGGGACAAGGGATGTCAAGGACCACAGTCCCTGAGGAGGTGACTGCAGTACCATCTCCATGGGGGACAATGAGGGCTGTGTCCCCAGTAGGGGAGTGGAAGGTGCCAACGACCAGATCAGATGTGGGATCATGGGGGACACCAAGCGCTGTGCCCAGTGAAATGCGGGACACCAAGAGCCCTGTCCCTGTGGGAGGGGAATTCCAAAAACTGTGACCCCAGGGACTGGGAGACCCCGAGAGCCACACCCCAAGGGGTGGGGGGAAGCCACTGACATTTCCTTTCCCTACAGGTGAACGGGCTGGCGGCGCTGGGCAAGTACGAGGGCAGCGGGGACGACTCGGGGGCCGCCGGGCAGTCCCTCTACGTGGCCAACCACGCATACTGAGCCCCGGCCGGGCACCCCGCCGGCCCCCCGCCCCGGCCCCCTCTCCGCCACCGCTCACACCCCGCTTCCACCCCAGCCACCCAGGGGAGCCGCCACGCGGGGAGGGGAAGGGGAGCGCGCCGGGCCCACGCCGCCGCACCCGCGCTTGGAGTGGGGGGTCCGGGTTCCCCCGGGCCCTGGAGGGAGCCACCCGGCTGCCCCTCTGGCAGGGGGCTCCGGTGGGGCTGTGAGGGTGGAGAGTAGGGCAAGGCCGCGTGGGGGGGCAGGAGGGAAGGCCTGGGGATGCCCCTGCCCTGCCGTAGCTTTGCAGTCCTGGTCGCCGCCGCCCTCGGGGGCGCCTGTGTTGTGTTCGCCGTGTGTGCACCCTGTGTACCAAATAGCCTAACAACGAATAAATGGTAGAGACAGCGCTGCGCCGCCTTCTTCCTCGCCGCGGGGCGCCCGGGAACCGCGAGCTGCCCCATTCCGGGCTGTCCAGGACCCCCCTGCCCGGTCCGGGCACCACCCGCAGCTTGTTGCGCTCACTCGTGCAATGAGCTGTGTCCGGTCTCAGCCCACCCACTGTCATAGGGGGGCTCTGTGAGCTCGGCGCAGGGGTGGTTAGGCTCTCTGTATGGGCCACGGGGAGGGTGAGGAGCCCTTGAGCAGGCCGTGTGCTCCCCGCTGCCCGTGTCCTCCACTCTCCCGGTCCTGGCGCTTGACGTTGCACCGAACCCCCCACTCTCCCCGGTCCGCGCACGCGGCGGCATTGCGTGTCCCTCCGCGGCACTCGTAGAGCGCAAAGCCCGCCTCCTCAGGGCCGGAACATGATCTGATTGGTCCTTCTGCCCGCCTGTGTGTGCCGTACTCCACGCCTATTGGCTGCCCTGGGCATGGCGAGCGCTGAGTGGCTGGGCTGGGCTCAGGGCACGCCCCCCCGGCCGGACCAGGAAGTGAAGATGGCGGCAGCGGCGGCGGCGGCGATGGCGGCGGATGAAGCAGGTATCGGCGGGGTCGGGGGGTCCGCTCTCGCTCGCTCTCTCCCGCCCCCAGTCCTCCCGCTCCGGGGTGCGGGGAGCTGGACCGGTGCTGAAGCGCTGTCCCCGCAGAGCGGGCGCGGGGCCGTCGCGCCGCCCTGTCCTTCGCGACCATCGCCGTGGTGCTGGGGCTGCCGCTGTGGTGGAGAACGACAGAGACCTACCGCGCCGCGCTGCCCTACGCGGACATCGACGGGCTGGGCCAGCAGCCGGTGAGAGCCGGCAGGGGCCGGGGCCGGTGGGGGCTCGGGGGGCTCGAGGGCCCGCGCTGACGCTGCCCCTGTGCAGGTTCAGCTGGTCGTGCCCGTTGCCGTGGTCTTCAGCCCGGGGTCCGTGCCCGGGGACTTGCCGAGCCCGCTGCCCTTCAGGGACGTGCAGGAGATGGAGATTTCCGTGAACTGTGAGACACCCGCCTCCACCCCCGTCTGCCCCCTCCCCCGTCTGTCCCTCCTGGCTACCCTCGTTCTTCTCCGAGGGGTCCCAACCTGCCCGTGACTTCTCTCCCGGGCAGCCCGGAGATCCCCAGACCCCAAACCCATGTTCACCAGCACGATTCTGCCCTGAACTGGCAGTGCAGGGAGCAGAGGTGACAGCAAGGCCCCCAGTGTGCTGCAGGAAAGGGACCAGCCCCTATTCCTGGGGATGTGGACGATGGAGCCCTGGGAGGGTGGGATGTGCCTGGGTGATTGGGGGCTGTCCTGCTGCCTGCACTGACCAGCTGATGCCCAAAGGACCTTGTGTCGTGTATCCCCCTGGGGTTGCCCCTTATCCTTCTGAGCCACCTCAGAGGGGCCTTGGGGACCAGGATTAGCAGATTCACTCAGCTTTTCCCCCCCTGTAGTGAGAACCAGCGTCACATCCCGCTATGAGATGACCTATCGGGCCACCACGGCCCAGGAGGAGGCAGCTCTGGCTGCAGCCACTGCACGAGGTACTGGAGCAAGGGACTGGTGGGGAGAAGTGCTGAGCACTCATCACTGCTGAGCAGAGGGCACACTTTGCTGTGTCTCGGAGTGTGGATTGGAGTGAAATTCCCAACCCTGCTGATGCCTCTGTGTTCCCCAGAGGCTGATGCTGCTTTGCGCCCGCTGCAGGACGTCTCGATGGGCTCCCTGACCATGTACGTGGTCCCCGAAACCTCCTCTCTCCTGCCTCAGGTAAGAGATGCTTCACCCCTCAGAGGTGCCCTGGGGACGTGCCCCAGGTGGCTGTCCCAGGTGGCACTGAGGTGTTCTCCTGCCCCTTCCCCAGGGCACCAGCGTCTACGTGGGGAGGCACCGCAGCGCCCTGGTGAGGGCTGGGGGCTCCCTGGCTGCCCTCCACACCCGCCTGCGGCAGGTGACACAGGTGATGTCCTTCACGGCCGCCTCCATCGCCGCCGCCCTCTCGGACCGTGTGCCCGACGGCCGGCTCAGCCCCGACGCGCGGCGCTCCCTGAAATCCAGCCTGGGTACGGACCTGACCTGGGGAAAGCCTGTCCCTGGGGGAGATCCTCTCCCTGCTCCACTTGTAGCATCCCTGCATGTCTTCTGGGCTAACAGACCCCGGGGTCTTCCCTTTGCAGTGTCTCTGGGGCAGGGTCTGTGCTGTGGTTGCTGTGATGGGGCACTGCTGTGTGACCCCACATTGGGGCGGGATGGGGAGGAGAGCTCGGGTCCTGCTGCTCTGGGGAGCTCTGTGACAGCAGTGGCTGTGCTGGTGCCTCACAGGCTGTGGCTCCTTGGCAGGGTACGAGATCACCTTCAGCCTGCTGAACCCCGACCCCAAGTCCCACGCCGTGGACTGGGACATCGAGGGGGCCGTGAACTGCTACGTGAAGCCCGTCCTGGACAAACTGAGCTTGGTGGCCAACTTCTCTGTGGACTCACAGGTGAGGGCTGGGAGAGGCGGTGGGGAGAGCCCAGCCCTGGGCTCCCTGGGTGCTCCGGGATGCACTTCTCTGCCAGCAACGTGTCCCTTGTGTGCCTGCAGATCCTGTACTATGCCATCTTAGGAGTGACACCACGCTATGACAAGGAATCCTCCAGCTTCCTCCTGAGTGCTCACAGCCTCCCACACGTCATCAACCCCGTGGAGGCCCGCCTGGGTGAGCACTGTGCTCATGTGCCTCACTGAGATTTGCCTCATGGGACCTGGCTCTCCTGGACCTGCTGAGAAGAGGGGACAGCGGTGCCTGTGGCCTGTGTCCTTTTCCCCCTGCCAGCTGTGGATGGGAGCAAGGGTGACTGACTGAGACCTGCCAGGGTGACAGTTCTGCTTGGGGCTGGCTGTGAAGGAGCTGAGCTGTGGGCTGCTGTTGCTGCCTTTGCTGGCCAGGAGAGTTCTTTGACTCTGTCCCACTGCAGGCTCCAGTGCTGCCTCACTCTACCCCGTGCTGAACTTCCTGCTGTACGTGCCAGAGCGCTCCCACTCCCCCCTGTACATCCAGGACAAGGATGGAGCCCCAGTGAGCACCAACGCCTTCCACAGCCCCCGCTGGGGCGGCATCATGGTACGGGACCATGGGGGTACTGACAGTGCTCAGACAAGGTGGTGGTTCCCCATTGCCAGCTGGTGGCCCTGCCAACACCGAGGCTCCAGCTGTGCCTCACTGACATACTCTCCTGCAGGTTTACAACGTTGAAGCCCCTGCTTCCCCCGAAGCCTCCCTCCCGCTGCACGTGGACGTGGACATGGCACGAGTGATGGAGGTTTTCCTGGCCCAGCTCCGGTGAGGATGCTCTCTTCTCTCCCTGAACCTCTCTGTGCTCCCCTGGTCCATGTGGAAATCAGTGGGGTCAGAGCAAGCTGGACCCAAGCAGCTCATTTGCACCTCCCACTGTGGGCTCTGGGAGGCTGAGGGTGGCTTTTCGTGGCCTTTGAGGTGCTGGGTGCCGGCCATCACTGCTCCATGGCCAGGGGTGCTGGCACATCTCCCATCTCCTGAGGTAGGAGGGTTGGCTTGTCCTGGCCCAAATCCAGGAGGCAATTAAGCAGGATTGGGACTGAACATAACAGAGAATAAGAGCAGGGAGCTTGTAGAAATTCAGGCTTGTGATGTGGGCTGGGACCTTCCCCTCTATTCCCAGGTTACTCTTTGGGCTGTCTCGGGAAGAGCTGCCCCCAGATTTCCTGCTGGAAAGCCCAGGGAACGAGGGGCTGGCTGACTGGGAACTGGACCACCTGCTCTGGGCCCACACTGTGGAGAACATTGCCACTGTGTCCACCACACTGACCTCACTGGCCCAGCTCCTGGACAAGATTGGGAACATCGTCATCAAGGATGATGTTGCCTCTGAGGTAGGGCTGGGGCACCCTGAGGTGGGGAGTGGAGGGGGGCTGGGTGTCTCTATGGTCCTCCCTGGCCAGGGGCTGACCCTTGGCATTGTTCCCACACAGGTGTACCGAGCAGTGGCCTCAGTGCAGAGTGCTGTGGCCAAGCTGGCCATGGGCCACCTGCATTCGGCTTTCCAGGCCAGCAAGGAGGCCATCACCTCCTCGGAGCGGGCCTTCTTTGACCCATCTCTCCTCCACCTCCTCTACTTCCCTGACGATCAGAAATTTGCCATCTACATCCCACTCTTCCTGCCCATGGCTGTCCCCATTCTCCTGTCACTGGCCAAGATTGTCCGGGAGACCAGGCAGCGTAAGAAGGAGCCCACCAAGATGGACTGAGCCCATGGCACTGGTGCCCTGCCTTGGGGCTGTCCCCACATTGTGGGGTGTGTTGTCACAGACTCGTGGCCCAGGAAAGCGCCTCAGAACAGTGTCAAGGCCTGGCCTGGCAGCTTGACTTGGGTCTGCTGTGGCCGGGGTGCAGGAGTGGGAAGAGAGACTGTTTTGGGGGGTGGGAGACAGTCTCAATCTGGGTGCCCTTCACCAGAAAGGCAGAGAGGAGAGGTGGGGGGCTCCCTGTGTGCACCCCCAGCCCTGTACTGTGTTCAGAACAAGCTGCTGTGTAAATAAATAACCCCCTGTTGTGCAGGGGGGCTGGTGTGGGGCTGTGTGAACCTCTATGAGCCATCTGGGGAGTGGGAGGGATACCTATTGCCCTGCCTTCCCTTGGCCCAGCTTTCCTGCCCCCACGAATTTCTTTGTGGGGTTACTCCCATCTTATAGGTATTATTTTGTGGGGCTACTCCTGTCTTACAGGTATTCTATTATGGGACAGGTTTACTCCTGTCTTACGGGTATTTAGCCAAAAATACTCAGTTATGGGGGAGCAGTTATGGGGTTGGGGGGCAGGTAGGGGAGTCTGCCCTGTAGATGGGGGGCTGCCACACCTTAGCGGGGTCCAGCTAAGTGCTCCTCCGCTGTGTGTCAGGTTATGAGGGGATGCCCCTGTGCTCTCCGCGGCAGGTGAGGTGGGTCTGGGGTCCTGGGGGGCTGCCCCCCCCCCATGCAGGAGCGCTGGCGTGGTGGAACTCCATCTTCTCCGACAGAATCCCTCCTGAGCCCCCGGGGAGCAGCGAGGGGGGCTGCGTGGCCCCTTCCCCGTGCTCTCCCCCCGCCTCCCCGCGGGCCGGGCGGTGCTGTGCCGGCGGGGGCGGGCCGGGGGCGGTGATGGCGATGCCCCTCCCGGTGCGGCGGCGCGCAGCGGGGCCGGGGCCGGGGCCGCTCACACCGGCGGCGGCGGCGGGGCCATGAAGGTGAAGAAGAGCGGCGGGGCCGGGGCGGCGGCGGCGGCGAGGACCGAGGAGGAGCTGGGCCGAAAGGCGCTCATCGGGCCCGACGACGTGCTGGGGCTGCAGCGGGTCACCAGCGGTGCGTACCGGGGATGGAGCGGGGCGGGGAGGCTGTACCGGCCAGCCCACGGGGGTGCAGGGGATGGGGACCGTGTCCCCGTGGGGGCTGGCGAGGGGGTTAAACCCGGGGGGAAAGAGGGAGCCGGTCCCCCTCTCCCCCAGGGGTCAAGGAGTGGAGATGCACCACCGCAGGGGAAAGGGTCTGTGCCGGGGATCTGAGTACCACCGGAGGAGCAGGGACTGGCCTCCCCCCCACTCCGGGGGATGCCCGGAGCTGGGGATGCAGCCCCTCGCCCCAGGGATGCGGTGCCTCTACTCTGGTTGTACGTCGAGGGTGGGATGCTCCTCGCTGCTCTCCCCATCATCCCTTTCTTGTGTCTGTGCCCTAAGTGAAGCCCCCGCCCCGTGCCCACGGCAGTGGGGCAGGTTGGATCCCTGGCCACAGCATGGGGGGTTTCACTGCAGCCCATCCTTCAGCCCACCTCCTCCAGAATCTCCTTCCCAGTATGGTACCCCTGGTCTTAAGAGCATCTTGGGGGCTGGTGGGTAGGAGTGTGTGGCTGGAGGGTCTGTTGTGCTTGGCAGAACAGCTCAGTTGGGACTGTCTGCTGCCATGGACCTGCTGAGGTGGCAGCATGCGGGGTTGGGGGAAGGCGAGGACAAGGGGGAATGGCTTCACACTGAGAGAGGACAGGTTTAGATATTAGGGAGAAATTCTTCCCTGAGTGGTGAGGCACTGGCACAGAGAAGCTGTGGCTGCCCCATCCCTGGGAGTATTCAAGGCCGGGTTGGATGGGGCTTGGAGCAGCCTGGTCTAATGGAAGGTGTCCCTGCCCATGGCAGGGGGTTGGAACTACATCTTAATGTCCTTTCAACCCAACCCATTCCGTGGTAACACATGTACCTCAGATCAGCCTGGCCTCGGTGATGCCCAGGGACGGTTTGCCCTGGTGCCCCAAAAAGACCTTTTTGCATGTCCTGGGACCTTTGGGTTGTCTCTCAGTACTGGCAGGTTGGGTGGGAGGAGGGGGCTGGGGGTCTGGCCGTGCTCCCCTGTGTCTCACAGCGCTCTGCAGTGTGGTGTCAGAGCTGGTTCTGTGTCACAGACTGGGACTGTGGGGTGTGACGAGCCCCAGAGAGGAAGGATGCGGCTGTGGGTGCTGGTGCGTGCAGGCAGCCCTCTGGGGTGTGTGTGTGAGCAGGATGGGAGGGGATGCAGTGTCAGCCCTCAGGAAGGGGTTACAGAGGCTCGTTTGAGAGAGGGGCTGCCGGTGCTGGGTGGTCCTTGGGTCCCCTTCTCCCAGCTGAGCTCCTGTGCTGGGCTGCAGCAGCGTGATTCACCGCCCAGGCCCAGAAATCCCCTGCCTGTAGCAGGGAGAGCCATGCAGCAGGCACTGAAGCATCCTGCCAGCATCCCTGGAGGAGCTGCTGTTGGGTGGCGAATCCAAGCTGTGTTAAGCACTGTGTGCTCACTTCATGGCAGCCTGTGTGTCCCTGCTTTCATCAGTGCTGTCTGGAGAGGACAGGGCCACCCTGCACCCTTGCTCCTGGGGTGTGCAGACCTCACGTGGCATCAGTGTGGATGGTGCGTGGCTCTTGGTAAGCATCTGCATTCCCAGGGCACAGGGAAGGCTGATCTGGTCAACCTGACTTCTGAGCCAGGCCAGGAGCAGAGGTGGTGGTTGTCTGCGTCTCCCAACCCTGGGGCAGCACGCTCTGGAGCACAGGGAAGATGTGAAATGCACGAAAATGTTTTGTTCCCCTCCTGCTGCGAGAGTTACTGGAACCAGGGTAGTGCAGGGGTGCAGATGGGTCATGTCAAACAACAGCCAGGCACAGTGAGGATGTCCCATGGTTCACAGGGGAAGTGCTTTCTGTCCTGCTGGGTACATGGGAGCCGGCAAACTCTGCATCTGAAATCCTCACTGTGAATTTGGGGATACAGGTAAACAACACACCCACGTTGAGTATATGTATCTTATCACCTAGGAATGCTTTGCAGCTCCCCTTCTCAAGCTCAGTTTCCAACCTAGTGGGTTTAACAGAGCAAAGATACCAGAATATTTTTCAGGTCGTTAACACCTAGTGATTATTTGGGGCATTTTGTGGCCTTTTCTCATTTCCATGCTCTTAAAAACAGATGGTCCAAAATACCAGCGTGAAACTGTTCCATCTTCTGCTCTGAGCAGCAGGGAAGAGGAAGGACCAGCTGTGAGAGAGCTCATGGCTGCCCCAGCCCAACCTTTCCCCTTGGAGATGCTGAGTTGGGGCAGACACCACACCCTGTTGCAACAATTCTGGCTTTGATGCCCGAAATTGTGGTGCTTCACACAGTTTGAAGTTGAAGGAGGAGTTGGTGGTAGGGCAGCAGAAATGTCCTGGTGCCCTGGATGTCCTCTCTTCTTCCAGATGGAGGATAATCCATCTTTATCCAAACTCATGGGCCAGTGGCACGGCAGCTCGCACTGTCGAGGGACTGTGTAGTTAAGCTGTGTCCTGCCCAGGGTGCTGGGGTGGCCTGGCCATGTTTTAATATTGCTTCAGGAGGGCTCAGTACCACAGGAACGTGTGTTTTAAGGATGCTTAGGCCACGAGTAGCCTGTGTGTTTCTGAAAGGCCTGCCAGCCTTTGTGGGGAAGTGAATGCTAGCTACAGCATAGGGTGGTGTGGGTTGGAAGGGACCTTGAAGAACATCTCATTCCAACCCCCTGCCCTAGGGACACCTTCCATTAGCCCAGGCTGCTCCAAGCCCCGTCCAACCTGGCCTTGAACACTCCCAGGGATGGGGCAGCCACAGCTTCTCTGGGCAACCTGTGCCGGGGCCTCCCCACCCTCACAGGGAAGAATTTCTCCCTAATAATCTTTCCATCAAGAAGCACAGCTGGTCTTTCCTCTCGCCATAGGTACAGCTGACAGATGCCCAAATGTGAGGTGCCTGGGGCTGGGAGGGTGGTGGTGATGCAGGATGTGGCTCTGTGGCAGGACACCCTGTGTGTGGGCAGCCAGGACAGCCAGCTGGGCTCTGCTCCTAATGTGCCTCTAATAAGCTTAAAAGGGGGAGTTGTGCAAACTGCCCTGCGTGTGCCGTGTCCTTTCAGCGTTAAATTCTCCAGCATCCCCAGGCATCTTCCGGGCATTTGGGGGGTCCAGCCTGACAGGTCTGGGATGCTGCCCTGGGATATCTGGGCCTTTTGGCCAGGCTGGCTCTGGCGCTGCTCCAGCTGGATCAGGTGTGAGGCGAGCAGACCATTTCCTTTGCAATTAGCGAGATTTGTTACTCGCTCACACAACTGCGGTCAGGAAAAGCGGAAAAGCCTTATGACGTGATTAATTTAAGATTAGTAAAGGAGTGGAGCAGAGCTCAGTTCAAATTGCAATTAATTACTGAAGCAGCCAGAGGATCAGAGGAGTCAGATACGTAACAAAAGACAAGCTCCATCCTCTGAGGCTGCCCTGCTTATCACCTGCACACTTTGTCTGTAATACAAGATTAAGTCATGCATTTTAGGTTTTATTCTAAAGCTGATTTTATTTTAGCGCACCAAGGGGTTAAATAATAGATTACATACTTGGAAACAATTTCAAAACAAACCTTATTTTTAAATAAGGAACACATACGTAATCATTTCTGAAAGTAATCTCTTCCTCGAGCTGTCATTTGGGATTTCTTTGAGACTTCTCTAGGCAGCTTTAGCTAAAGGCCAGCTTGGCTGCCTCAGTGGGTTGGGCAGGGTAGACCTTTCCTATGTGACTTTCATACCAGTTTCCCTGTAGTCAAATAAACAAAAAGCTAAATAAACCATTTCCCTGCCCTCTGCTTCAGCAGTTCAAGTCCTGTAAAGCTGAACCAGCCAGGATCAAATCCATTTCTAAAGCCGTAGGGTTTGGATAAGCAAGGACCAGGAGGGTACACAGGGAGGGAGGCATTAACAGGAATGTGAGGCAGATGTACATGAATCAATCTTCAAAGCCACTCCTGGACCATAACTTCCCTCCCCAGTTAATTGGGAGAATGTATTTTATTAGGAGCTCTGACGAGCTGCGGGTGTTTGTGAGGATGTTAATGAATCACTGTTCTGACTTGTCCAGGGCTGTGATGTGTTGATGTGTTTTGATGTGCTGATTTCTTGTCTCAGAGTGATATCCCAGAGCTGTGCCAAGCTGCTCTCTCCATGACTCTTCCCTCAGCACCCCCACATGGGCTGTGAACCTTTCCAAGGCTCTGTGACACCGCGTGGCTCGGGCTGTTGTGTAGACGAAGGGTGTTTTTGGAAGTCTCACAGTACAATATGGGCTGTTAAGATTCTCAGGGGCAGCACACATGGTGTGTGCGTGTCACAGGATTCCTCCTTCTGCCGGGGTCACGGGTTTGGGCCATCCCTGGTGGAAATGGCAAAGGTAAGAGGAAAGCTGTGGAATCCACCAGAGGAGTCTGGGCAGAACCGGGTGGCTTTGGCTCAGCCCCGTGTAAGAGCAAAAATAGCTGATTTTGTTAACGTGCACGTGGTTTCAGACTTTGAGTGCAATCAGCGTGAAAAGGGGGCAGGAAAAAGTGTTTGGATGCTTTGGAGGTGGGGGAAGAACGGCTCCATCCTTCCTTAACAAGGCCTGCGGGGCTGTGATCAAATTAATTGTGAGAGGGTGAAGTCTGGAAAGCTCTAGCTAAAAAAAAACAGAAAGGAAAAAAAAGAGAGATGAGCAGGCTGCCACAGAAAGCAGAGCCTGGTGAGCTGTGCAGCAAGACTCAGCATCTGAGGGGCTCTGGGGGCCTTGGAAAGTGCCCCAGCTCAGAGCCTGCTGGGCTGCACCCCTCTGCTTCTTTCAGTGTTGGTCAGTAAATGTGCTGCTGTGGAAAAACTCCCGTGGGAACCTTCTAGTGCAGGATTTTTCCTCTGGGGCATCGCAGCAGTCTAATTCCAGAGGTAGGTGGGAGGGCAGCTGCCTCCCTCCCCATGTAACCCCCCCAGTCTTTGGTTACCAAACCCCATGGCTCTAGAAATGGTGTGGATTCTGGATCCTGGGTGGCTCAGTTTTACAGGACTTGAACTGCTAAGGTAAAAGGACAGGGAAGTAGTTTATTTTTTTCTTTAATTGACCTCCTGTTGTCTGGGCAGGTGTGTCAATACCACCTGGAGCCTGCCCTGCCTTCCCCTCGAGGTCCTGCACTGTGTCCTGCGTCATTGCTTGGCATCCTCACGGGGTTCGGGCTATTTTTGCTCGCTTCCTTCTGAGACTCTTCAATCTGATAATCTCCTAATCTCCAGCTCCTGGCAATTCCTCTGCAGTTGTCTTTGCTTTATACCTGGCTTAGGTCTTGGGAGTTGTCTTCAAAATAGCTCCTGACCTTGTTGGTTAATGCATGTTAAGAAATAGACCTGCATAACTACAGGAGCCTTCTCATTCATTCCCTAAATTCTTGTTATTGCCTGTGTGGGGAGAGAAATTCCTGTTTCAAGTCACTACCCTTCCAGGAGTCTCTTGTACAGCATCTCCTGATTTACACCCATTTTCAGGACCAGATTTTGAGTTCTTTCTTACCCCAGGTGCACTCTGCTTCCCTTTGTGGGCTCTTAAGGTCTTAAAATAGGAGCTGCCCAATCTGGGCTTAGACTCTGATGAGCACCACAGAAATATCCGTGGTGTCTGTGAGAGGGGACACGTGCTTTCTCCTGATTGCAGAGAAGGAGAAGGGATCTTGAAAGGAGCACAACAAGGAGTGTGAACCCTATTGCCCGTAAACTCCTCTTGATAAAACATGCCTAGTGGGTTGCAAAGGAAATTTGAAAATATAGGCTTGATTTTAGCTTTCTCTGATGAGGATCAAACACTTAATCTTATCCACTGGGTAACTGGAACATCAGGAAGAGGGCCAGAGGAGAAAGTGCCTTTGTTAGGTTTCTTTTTGTATTATCTAGCCCTGCGTTATCCCTCACCTTTTGTGCTCCCCTGTAACACCAGCTGTTAAAATACACAGCTAGAAACACACAGGGGTTCAGGATGTGCCAGTGTTCACAGGCAGTGCCTGCTGGCATTGTCTAGGCTGTTTTGCTGGTTTATTTTGCAATTTTGGTTGGATTTGGGAAGAAAGGAAGGTTTCCTGGATGAGAACTGGCTCTTCTCTGGATTAGGCAGTGGAGGTACCTCCTCAGAACTGTAACAGGGAAGGAGCACCCCTTAAGTTGAGAACAAAGCTAGAGTCCTCTGAACTGTTTGGGGTGGTTTTGGAATCACTTTTTCCTACAAAGGGAGTAGGAGAATTCATGAAGGAATTAATCGAGCCAGGCTCGGGAAGTCAGTCACCTCTGCTGCTTCCTCAGACCACCACAGTGTTGTTAGTTGTGATCCAAACTCTTCAAAAGCATCGTAGGTATTAAGATAGAAAACATCTCTAATAGTGGGGAGTTGCAGATCTTCGGGCAGGATCCAGAGATTATGGTAAAGAAGCTGGAGAGGCACCATCAGGAGTAGTGATGTGTGAGTGAGAAGTAGCTGCTAATGACTGGCTTGGGCAGGTTTCAAGGGTTTGTTGTTTTCTTTGAGATCAAGTTGAACTCAGTGAACAATTTCCAGGATGAGTTTGGGGATGGAAGTCTGGGATATGGCAATTCCCTGGGATTTAGGAAGGAGCAAGAAATGCTCCTCTTTTGTGACCTGCTTTTGCAGTGGGTACTTTGAGACAAAAGCCAGTCTGATGGGTTTCCTAGAGCAGTGCTGGTGTGTCTGTCCCTTTACCCCTTGCTCTATCTTCCCTAAATCAGGTGAGTGCTGAAGGCTTGGTCAGGGACATACCATGATTATTTGGTTATTAACAGGGAAACAGCACAACCTGCTCCAGGGGAAGTGGAAGAAACGAGAAAATACTCTGTTCTGAGAAACCAACCCACCGTTCTTGTAACCATCCTCTCCACAGGGGTTTGAGCTGCCTCATGCGTAACTAAAATAGCCATGGATGCTGCCTTCTTTCCCCAAATTGTGGCCATGGTGAATTAGGATAAGGAAAGCAAATGATACATTTAAGTGAGTCATGAAAGTGTGGGCAACTGGGCCCTACAGTAATTTAAAAATAAGTATGGGATGAGATTAGCAAATCTGACAGTGCTCAGCTAAGCAGAAGGATCTGCCAATTGCAAGCAGCCCATTCCCAATAAGACATTCCAGCATAGCTGCAGGCTCCTGTTATGTATGGGGAAAAATCAGCACGTGGCTACTTTGATTGATTTTTGAACAGGAATAGCAGAAACAAATATCATACAGACTGAGAGGAATAGATATTCCTCTGGGGTTTTTTTCCCTTCTAGGAGACTGGGCATTGCCAGGGGAGGAAAAAACCACTTGATTGCAGTATTCTGGCAGCTGAGCTTCCCGGATGTCATCCAGCTGTATCCTGAGATGTTGATTAAAAAAAAAAAAAAGAAAAAAAAAAAGGCTTTTAAAAATATTTTCAGGGCAAAACCAGTTGGAAAATGCGATGTAAGGGTGCAAACATCAATGAGCAGGAGCCTGGTGGGGATTCTATCCGGGGTTTACTCCTCTTTGGAGGCTCTGCTTGGCTCTCCTCTGCTCCAGATGAGTCATGGACACTGTTACTGCAGCAACGCTGCTGCCAAGGAGGGGGATAAAGCTGTTGCCATGGTGCTGGATGGGCAGGAATTCTGCAGGAGTAAAAACACTTAATAATTAACTTGCAGACAAACGCGGCTTCAGCTTTGCCCGCGTGCTCTGGGGAAGGTGTCCCGGGCTCCCAGGCGACTGCCCCTCTTCTGCACAGCCTTCCCGGGAAGCAGCCGATGGCCATGGGCCCAGGGAGGCAGAGCTGGGCTGTGGGAAGCTGTGCCTGCTTCCGTCAGTTTGTATGTTACTGTGTGGCTGCTCGGAACTGGGAAGTTGTAGGACGGGTTAAGAATTGGGGTGGCTGATGTGTCAGAGCCTAAAATCACGGTGTAATTGCAGGACATCTCCCCGAGGAATGCGAAACATCAGGGCTTAAGGCAAGGGCTTGGTTTAAATGTCTGTCCCGTCTTCTTGGCTACTGGTAAAGATAGAAAAGACAATTTTGTGCAGTTTTTGGGCTGTTTGACCAAACAACAGCCTGGTGTTTTCTTGTGGTAGTAAAAAGTAGAGCTTTTAGCTTGTTTTGCCTGATCCTGATAGTGTGAGTGCTGGTGTTAGTTTTTCCTTGTTCTGTGTTGATAGGGAAGGGAAAATCCCTGCCAAATGCCAGGGATGCCTTGAACACTGTCCTCTCTCTTAAAGCCCATTTATAGAATTGCAGAATCTCAGGGTGGTTTGGGTTGAAGGGACCTTAAAGGTCATCTTGTTCCACCCCCGTGCCATGGGCAGGGACACCTCCCACTGGACCAGGTTGCTCCAAGCCCCGTCCAACCTGGCTTTGAACGCTTTCAGGGATGGGGCATCCGTAACTTCTCTGGGCATTCCTTTGAGCATTCACCATATGGGGATGTTGGAGAGCAGTAAAACTGTCCAGAGAGAACACTTAACACCTCTGTTCTTTGTACTGAGTGTACTTGGACAGTTCGCCAAGTTATGGAGATTTGGAAGGAATAAAAGGCTTCGAGGAAAAAGTTCCTGCCCAGCAGCCCAGGAGCAGTCACTCAGAGCTGTCCAGGATTTGTTATACCTGTGCTGAAGTTGAGTTGTCATGGGCAGGTCAGAGCTCTGGGCACTTGTAACTTGCTTTTATGTAGTCAGTGACTAAGCCTAAGGTGGATGGATGTATTTGAATTTCAGAAATAGGAAAGCAGACAGAAATAAGTGATTAGCTCAGATTAACAGCAGGAATTAGTAGCTGAGAAAGTGCTAAGAATTAGAATGTTAAAGTATTATTTTCACCTTGGAACCTCCAAAACCAGTCTCCCACATCAAGCAGATGTGCAGCTGTTTGAAAGCTGACCTGACTTGTCTACATACAGCATTTATTTAGATTTGTCAGGGTAAAGTAAGTTATTTGAGCTGTTTTCAATTGGTGCTGTATGTGCAGTGGAAATGAGGCACCACTGCTTCTTCCCCAGGGAGGAAGATGATTCCCATGCCAGGAGCTGGCTCAGGGCACGTCAAGGCTGAAGGCTAAATCCATGGGGTTTTAATAGTGGAATTCTCATCACTGGAAGTGTTCAAAAGCCATGTGGATGCAGCAGCTGGGGACGTGGTTTGGTGGTGGACATGGCTGGGTTAATGGTTGGACTTGGTGATCTTAGAGGGCTTTTCCAACCTCAGCAGTTCTGTGATTCTGTAATGATTTTCTCACAAAGACACTCACTCTGCTGGAAGTGGGGATGGGCTCTGCTCCCTGTTTTCCTAATACAGGGAAAGGCTTCAATACCATTTTCAGTGCTGAGGAAAACAAGTCCTTATGTGGAATGAATATCAGTGGAGAGCAGAGGCCACCCTTTGTCTGCAGAAGGTTGGAGCAGGGAGGAGGCACAAGGGAGGACACTCCTGTTCCAGTTAAGTGCAGTCGGCTTAGTGCTCCCAAAGCTGCTTAGCACTTGCATTCTGCCACAGGGCAGTTTTTAAAACAGGCAAAGCCTCTTACATTGGAAAGGCTGGGATTTGATGGAGGTGCTGACTAGTCTGAGTACCCTGGGAGTAAATGGATGCAAAAGTTGCTGGCAGAGGGTTGGGAAAAGGTGATGACCTCTGGGTGTATGGGGGAGAGAGCCCTTTTCCCTGTCCTGTACGAGTAGGGGATTCAGAAATGAGACTCTTCAGAGACATCAGTTTTGAATTAAAATGGGCAGTAGTGGGGGTGCATTTAGGCTGCTCTCACTGCTTGTGTGGCCTCCAGAGAACAGCTAGAAATTTCTGGTATTTCAGGGCAACCTTCATTCAAATTTGCTTTCCTCTGCAGATTATTTGTGCACTCCAGAGGAAAATGTTTACAAGATAGACTTCACCAGGTTTAAAATCCGGGACATGGAGTCTGGCACGGTCTTGTTTGAAATCACCAAGCCAGCAGCTTCAGGTGAGTGCACACACAAAATAACATTTCCATGAACAAACACACGCTGGTGTCTGCTTCCCTTTGCCTTTTCCTGCTCCTTTCACTCTGTACATTTCCCCAAAAGCAGGAGATGTTCTTGACTGCAGGAGGGCTGGAGTCCCAGCTTGCAGCAGCAATGTTTTGCAGGTGTCTCTTTGTAGCAGCACGGTGAGCAGAGCTCGCTGCTGCTGTGCTCTCACGGTTGCCATCTGTGACGGGAAAGGACAGATGGATGTTGTAAACAGAAGCAGAGGAGGAGGAGCAGGAGATCACCGTGTGGTTGTTTCTTGGCTGTTCATCAGCTTGTGCTTCCCCCCCGTGCATAGTTTTGCTGTTAGTTTAACGTCTTTCACTAAGGAGCCGGGAAAGTGATATTTCCAAAAGGGAGAAACTTTGTCAATTTGGGAAAATTAGACAAACTGAAAATTTGCTTTTTTTTTTTTTCCTGAATTTTTAGGTGGCACTTTTAACCGTCCAAGTGTTACCTGTTGCTGGTGGTAATAAAAACCCAGGGCAACTGTTTTTTTTCCTGATTGTGCACTTAGAACCCTTCCCCACCTTCCTGCAGGTGAGAGGAAGTTTTCTGTAGCTTATGGGTAGCAAGCCAGGCATGCTAAGGGGAGATGGCTTGTTCAGAGTCACTCTGCAGTCGTGATCTGAGGCAGGAGCAGTGAACCGCTTCAGAAGGTGAGCAGTGACTCAAACTAAAGGTCCATCTTCCAGCACTCCATCTCCAGGTGACCAGTAGTGGATGCCTCAGGACAGGAGGAGGGCGAGCTCACCATCAGGCTCCCTCAGAGCGGTTGCCTGGCTTGTGGTACCCAATAACGTGCTCACAAGTGTTTTCCACCAGGTTTCTGTTCCCGAGGTGGCTCTGACAGGGCTTGCTTTGCGCTTTTCCAGAGCGTGAGCACAATGACAGGAAGGACGTGGACCCCAACGCCGGACGCTTCGTTCGCTATCAGTTCACCCCGGCCTTTCTCAGGCTGCGGCAAGTGGGAGCCACGTGAGTAACCCCCCTCTGCTGCCTCTTCTAGCACAGGAAGCAACCGAAATCCTAGAGAAAGCGGCTCCTCCCTGTGGATTCTGTCAGGAAGTTGATGTAATAGGGATCTTTTGTTGTCGTGAGGGTCTCCAAGTCTCTTTGCTGGATGCCTCGCTTTCTTCATCCCTGTAGCTTGTTTGTTTACCTCAGGAGTGGTGTTGAAGAGATTGATGCTAAAAGGGACAGTATAAGGTGGAAAGAGTACCCAAAGAAGAGAAGGCCCTGGAGAGACCTTAGAGCACTTTTCCGTGCCTAAAGGGGTTCTCAAGAGAGCTGGAGGGGACTTTGGACAAGGGCCTGGAGTGACAGGACAAGGGGAAATGGCTTTGTACTGACAGGAGAGGGTTAGATGGGATACTGGGAAGAAATTCTTCCCTGTGAGGGTGGGGAGGCCCTGGCACAGGTTGTCCGGAGAAGCTGTGGCTGCCCCATGCCT
This sequence comes from Lophotriccus pileatus, assembly GCA_035583135.1. Lineage (NCBI taxonomy): Eukaryota > Metazoa > Chordata > Aves > Passeriformes > Tyrannidae > Lophotriccus > Lophotriccus pileatus. The sequence continues at coordinate 4,654,713 of JAWWES010000048.1, forward strand.
GGGAGTGTTCAAGGCCAGATTAGATGGAGATTGGAACAACCTGGTGTAGTGGAAGGTATCCCTGCCCATGGCAGGGGGAGTTGGAATGATGCAGTCTTTAAGGTCCTTTCCCACCCAAACCTTTCCATGGTTCTATATTCCAGCTCTTTTCCGTGCATTATAGTTTATTTGTCAGAGGCTCCTGCCAGCTTCAGAAGATTTATCTTTCAGTTTCCACCCTGCACTCCCCAAAAAACATCGATCCACAGATACATGTGAAATGATGAGGTCATGTTTGACCTTTGCCGTGTCTGGCAGCACTGCTTGCATCCTTCAGTAAACCACCACGAAATCTGACACCTTGCTTGTCTCTATTTTGAGTAAAAACAAGGAAAATATGGTAGAACCTATGGTTTGTAATGCTGTGTTGTGTCCCTGTGGAAGGCTTTAATAAAAAGAGGAAATGATAATTTAGTTAGTGGCGTGGATTTATATTTTTGACCTTTTTTTTTTTTCTTTCTTTTTTGTTCAGAGCTCTCTTCTGCCTTTCGGGAACGGTGCAAATCTTATTTAGGCAAGAAAACTCACATCAATCCTACCCTTCTTTTTCAGGGTGGAATTCACAGTAGGGGACAAACCCATTAATAATTTCCGTATGATTGAGAGGCACTACTTCCGCGATCAGCTGCTGAAAAGCTTCGATTTTGAATTTGGCTTCTGCATCCCCAGCAGTAAAAATACTTGTGAGCACATCTATGAATTCCCCCAGCTCTCGGAGGATCTCAGTAAGCTCACTTTCATTTCTGGGTTGTCACACCTGAGGTGGTTTGGGGGAGCCCTTTCTTAAAAGCTGTCTGTAAAGGGTATGTTGGGTAGAAAAACTCATACTTTTAGATCTGTGTGAACACTGATTTTGTTTTCTGGTAGCTTGCATCTCATCACCCACCAGAGTTGCTTGTTTAGTGTGTTTTTTTTAATTCATAAAAGGGAAGCTTCATGTCAGAGAGAAAAAAGATAATTGTGTTATAAAACAACCAAAAAATGGGATTAAAAAGGCATCCAATAAATGGATGACTTAAATGTTATGTTCTGCTTTAATGTTTGATGTGCTATATTGAGAGCTCAAGAGGTTTTAGTATGAACATAACTTTTATTTTCTCTCCTCTCCCAAGACACAATAGCACAAGCACTAAATCTGTGTGATCTTATTCTTTACAACCCCTAATTGTGTATGTCAGCACTAATATTACAGTCTGTGGAAAACACAGTGAGACACTGCTGCCTGCTTATTATCAGACCAGAACAAATTTCTTTTGAGTTCACTGTTAATCATGCTTTCCTTTTAAAAAAAACCCCCAACAAAATCAACCCTGGAAACCGCAGCGTGGTCTTGTTTTGAGGTTAGGTGGAGCACTTACCCTTTCACGGTGCCTTGATGTATTTGGATTATGAACACTTTTCATATCCCTGAAAGTGTTCAAAAAAATGTCCAGATGTGGCACTTGGGGACATGGTTCAGTGGTGAACGTGGCAGTGCTGGATTAGTGGCTGGACTTGATGATCTTGGAAGGCTTTTCCAACATAAATGGTTCCCTGGTTCTATGATTCCATGATTATGATTGTCTTAAAGATACTGCTAGCAAATGGTTTGTTTGGGTTGGTTCCCATTTTGGATTTTCACCTGAGAGTTTGCTGCGTGCCTGAAACCCCTACGGAGCGTTTCCTCAGCAGGCCTGCAGTGTCACCCTGCTAATTTTGTTTGTTTTGTCCTTTCTTTACGCCCTTGCAGTTCGAGAGATGATCCTTCATCCCTACGAGACACAGTCGGACAGTTTCTACTTTGTAGACAACAAGCTCGTGATGCACAACAAGGCAGATTATTCCTACAGTGGAGGACCTTGAGTGCAGGACGGGCCGCGCTGGCCTCCCCTTTCCTATGGAAGTCGTCAGGGATACCAACACCTTCAGTTCTGTTGCCTGAAGTGTCAACCGGACAAGGATCCACAAACCAAGGACTCTTTGCCACAGTAGGAGTTTCATGACTAAATTTGCCGGTCTCATCTCTTTCAAGCTTTGAAGCAGACCCAGTTCTTCAGAACTTTAAGCTAAATGATCTTTGGGTACCAATTCCCTAAGTTCTTTTAAGTGTCTGCTTTGAAAATGGCCTTGTGGGACCTGGGGGATTTTGCCCTAATTCTGTGAATTTGTGCTCTTGCCCTCAAGTATCTTTTAGGACATTGCTTTCCCCAAATAATGTAATCAGAGAAACCACATGAGTGGATGGATGCAGAGGCAGAGGTTTGGTTGGTTGTTTCTCTTTGTCAGTGCTTCAAAGGCCAATTTAACTTGTCCATCCTGTCAAAAATGTTGAGCATAGCATCTCACAAAGGCAAGATTCATCTTTAGATTGGCTCTCTCCATGAGCATTCATCCTTTAGTTTTGGTCCTTCTATTTAATGTTCTGTTTAATCCTGGAAATGCCAAAACTCGCAATGAAGACCAGTAGTTTAATGACAGAGCTGTTTTAATTGGGCAGTGTCCTTCCACATTTCAGATGAAGGTAAATCAGCATTGTAGGTCTGTGAACCTCCATAAGTACCTTCCATTCATTTCAAGTTTTGCAGAATAATCAGGAAAAATGGAAGGATTTCAGCTTAATTTAACATTTTCACATAGCTAACGTTCAGCCTATTCATGCTACACATTTCCATGTCTATTATTTTTCACCTCTGCTCGATACCAAGATAAGGGCTTCAGCACTGCTTGTTAGAGCAACACTTTCATTGTCTCTGGCAGCTGGAGAGTGTGGGATTTCCAATTTTCTATTTGTATCTGCATTTAAAGAATGTTATGATAGTGCTTTCCCTTTTTTAAAAATGTTTCACATCGATAATTAATACAGGTGAAACAGTCTAATGAAGTGCAAGTTAAAGGCACAGGAAAAAAATTTAGCAAGAGCTCTCTCTTCAGACTCTGGAAGAAGTTTAAGACCAATTTTGCCCACGAAGTAGCAGCACCAAGAATAAACCAGTGTGGGGTGGCCTGTTGTCATGAAACCCCTACTCTAAAGGTCAGTTCACTGATACTTCAAAAAAAAAAGAAAAAACAAAGGCAGTTTGTAGATATTTCTATAAATACTTGATGTCTCCATGTCTAATTCTGTGAGTTGAAGTGGAACATTCTATGTTAGCCTCGGATAGGTGTGATTGTAATAACTTTTATAAAATTCCATTTCCAGTTGTGCTGAGCATCTTTTTAGTCGCAGCCTACGTCAAACAGGACTGCAAATGGTTCCAAGTGTGGCCGTCTGCCTAGAACAGGGAGGCTTTTGTGCTCTTGTTGGGGTTGTGGTCACTGTTCAGTGTGTCACAGGTTGTGTTTGGCTTGTCTTTCTTGAATCCTGACAGAGGGTGCAGTTTTCTAAAGCAAACACAGTGAGTTTAGGTTACAGCACAGAGTTTTTATTAAGCTTGGTAGCTACGAAAGTATATAAAGTTCACTGATTTGACACAACTAGTAGTTGTAGTAATTCTTATCACGATGAGACTTGTATTTATCACTAATTTTTGTCTCTAGTGTATTAAATCATACAGCTAGCCTATGGCTGACTGATCTGTTTGAGAGATACAAAGAATTTCCTCATTATTTGTATAATGCTCTGAGCTACTGATCATTGATTTTACAGGACAGTAATTACTAAAGGTGAAAACAGTTTCAGAAATTTTGTCATTCCTCCCCCCCCCTTTTCTTTTTGCATCAAGGCTGTTAAACTAGCCTATATACAATGACATTTTGCAAGTTTAAATGTTTTTCTGAATTTTGTTTCGACTCTTGAAGGAGAAAATATGTTGATTTAGAAACAGAAGAGAGTATGTGTGTTTATAATTAGCACCCTGCACAGGTGGTATTTTTCACCTGCTGTTCATAATAGTCACTTCTGTGCATAAGATTTTTAAAAGACTGTTAGGAATGGAACTTGCCCAGAATCGCCAGCCATATATTTGATATGGAAATATACATCTCAATATGTCTTGGTGAGATTTGTTATCCTTTGGTGTGAACCCTTGGGTCGTTGTACAGAGTTTCCTCTCTGTACAGCACATTGTTGTCACCTGCAATAGTGATGTTCTGCTCCTCTTAAGACTTTGGACTTCAAAACCCAAATAATTCCATGCAAATATTGCTGTAATCAGTGGAAACTTGAGTGCTAGACACGCCCCTTATAAAAGAACTGAGAAAAAGTCACCCTGTCCCCAAGAGGGCAGTGTGTTGTTGGATGGACTTTCTGACACTGCATTTTAGGGTAGGTTTGAGGTTAAACACAGCGATATGAATTATCTGCTGCTGATCTCCTGAAATCTGGCAATTCAGATTCTGTGGGTAGTAATTCCAGGCTAACAGAAAATTTGGTGTGAATCATTAAGGAGATACTTTACTGAATCAGTCTGTTGTCTAGTATTATTGGGAATATTTTAAACCAGAAACAGAGATTGGACATTTCCAATAAAATTAATTTCAACCTATTGTAGCTTTAGTTAAAGTTGGAGGAATTTTACTTGTTTTAAAAGTCCCCAGAATTTGCTACAAATAACAAATTCTGATTCTTAAACCGTGGCAAACAACAAAACTTGATGTGGGAAGTGTAATGAAGGTGCTTTTTTCTGTGTTCCACTGGCGCAGTTATCACTGTTATCTCCCTGTTTTACTTGGAAAGGCCTTGTTAGCATTTCTTTAAGGGCATCGACATCCACAATCTTTACAAACTTGTGGGAATCCGATAAGCTGTAAAGTGAAACCCACATTTTTTTCCCCTTAAATTGGCAGTTGATTCTTACTATAAACCGGTTGAAAAATTAAATCTTAGCAGCCTTGTTCACAGAAGAATTTGTCAATCTCCTGGTCTAGTTAATTATTTGGTATTTTAATATTAATTATTTGGGGTTTACTTTGGAATTCCATTGCAAAATCACCAAGCAATGGCTCTGGAAAAAAAAGGATTCTTGTGTTTTCTTCCTCGGGCCCATTTTAAACATTGCTTTAATTAGCACTGCAAGTCTATTTTAACAAGCCAGCCTGGCAATTCAGGATGTGACTTTCCGAAAGTGAAAGAAAACATCTAAGAGCTAACCAAGATTATCTGCTAATAATGCCCGGCTGTTTCCTGTCATAAGACAGGATTATGTGTGTGCTTTACAGAGTGACTTAATCTTGGAAAAAGCAACTAAGTCTCCGTGAGTGCTAATAGTGACATAATTTTTCTGAGAGACGGGAAAATTATAGCTCAACACGTTCTTTCAAGGAAATTATAACTCGACACATTTTTTTCACGTTGTCAGCCTTGGATTTCTTGAAATGTCAGGGTTTTTTTTAAGAAAAGCAGCAGTAATACATTGGTGGGGAGCTGCCATGCGGCGTGCTCTATTTATTCACACTTCTGTGGCAGGAAGAGAACAATTTATTTTTGAAATGAACGCATCAACTGTGGTTTAAATTCTGGAGGCTTTCTGTGGCAAAAGCCAAAATCGTTTTGGTGAATTACCCTCTCTGTGGTGACATTTATGAAATAACTGAATGATCCACTCTCCTTGACTCTGAAGAATTTATTTATTTATTTTATTTAATGTAGGAAGTCTCTGTAGGCTTGAAAACAATGTGTTGGGGTTTAGTTCTTGCTCATAATCTCTCTCTGTGTCTTGTTTTCGAGCAGGTCAGTAAGATGCTCTATTTTCCACCTTTGTCCTCTGTTTGAGTTTTATTCCAAAATCCTGTGTAGAGTGTCACAGTGATGGCTGGCTGTGTGTGAAACATGCAGGCTACCAACTTCCAAATACCTTCAATTTAAGAAAAGACTATTAAAGTATATTGAGAAATAGTGTTACATACCAACCCATAATAAATGAATTCCAATCTTTGAAGCAAAAATTAGAGAGAACTCTTAGTCATGCAAAGATGGGGGGCTATTTAAGGTAAGAAAATGCTAATATCCAACAGCCATACTTAATAAGTGTTATAAAAATGCTCTATTAATTATTCATAACCTGCAAAAAATGGTTAACAGCTCAATTTTAATTAGATCTGGTTAGGAAGGAAACTATAGAGATGATTGCGGGGGAGCAGCTAGAAATGTGTATGTATGGAACAAAAGCTGGGCAGATTTATGTGCATTGACTCTTTGTGGGGGGGAAAAAATGGGGGGAGAGGGGGACAAGGACAGGAAAAGAATTAATTTCAGCTCTTTGGACCCAAGAGATTCAAGGCCGTGGTAAGTGTAAAGGCATTTTCTCTTGAGTCTGAGTCAGCTGGGAGCCTCATTTCGTGGTTCTTCTCTATACCCCCAGCGGAAGCACCACCTAAATTTACAGGAATGTTTCCATATTAATATTAAATGTCATTCGCGGTTCGTGTCCTTTTCTCTACATGGAAATACTCGCAGTGTTTGAAGAGTGTGCTGCTCCAGGTCTCACGCTGTTTTCTGTGTCACTGGTCAGTGTGACCCAGCGGGTGAAATGGTGTTGGTGTGTCTGTAGCCTCCCTCCAACCCCCGTGTCCATGCCTGCTGTGACGTCTGCTTGTATCTTAATACAACCCAGCAAACCTGGTTGAATGTGACATTGACTTTTTTTTTGGGCATAGCAGCAGCAGAGTTGTCTGTATTAAAGTGTATTTATAAAAACAAAAATATATATCTATTTTTTGTGGAACGAAAGTAGGATTCTGGTTAATGCACCATTGGGAAAATGTTAGAAGCGTTTTTACCGAGTTAATTTCTAATTCTTTGTACTTGTTAGTTACCTGGTTTGTTTGCTAGGAGAACATCCACTGTGGCCCGTCCTGTGGCAATGCAATGCACTGTCATGCAGAGAATCTGGTTTTCAGAAAACTGGGAGTCTTTTGTTTCCTTTTGGGACAGTAGGGAACTGAGTAGATCACCAAGAGTAGAAGGAACCTTGGCACAGAATCCACTTCTGTGGCTTTGGCTTCAGTCACTAAACTGATTTATTGCAGATAGATATGTAGAGAGAGCAAAGATTGAGACTTCAGAATAAAATAAAAAAAATAGATGCTACAATTTAGTCTTCCTGTAGGAGAAGGAGAGCCCTAAAATTAATTTATATGAGGATTAAATAGGGACTGCACTTGCTTAAATTGATTTCATATTGGCAGCTTAGTCATCAATGTGCATACTAGGAAATATGCTTAACTTTTTCCATTACTTTGGAAAATGGTTCAAAAACATGTCACATCCATTAGCAGGTGTTTCTTCTCCTGTAACAAATTGCAAAATGTAAAAAAAAAAAAAATAATAAAAAAAAATAAATTATTGATCCTAGACATGAGGGTGATTGTCTGTTTTGTTTAAATATTTATATTGGCACATGAAAAACATTCAAACTTTCATTTCAGATCTCTTCCATCAATATCTGAACTCCAGCTTTGGGTAAATGTATGCAACCAACTTCACTTTTTGGTGATTGTAAACACGGGAAAACTCTGCAGTGGTTTGGGTAGTTATGTCAGTAAAACCATCATGTTAAAAGTGTTTAAGTGGGATTCATCTTTCAGATTGGGAAAATATCTTGGGGTGTAATTAAAAGAAATTAATATTGGTTACATTAATGGAACCAGCTGCCCAGGCTGTAGTGAGTTGTAATGGGGTAATTCCACCTTGGTGGCTTTGATATTTTAGTCAGAAATTCCTGGGAATATCCCTGTATTTCTCTGTGAGCAGAACAATTTACCAACTCTCAGAGGAAAAGAAGTAGAATGTTTTAGTTTGAAAACATCTCCTATAATTCACTTTGATTTCACAAAATTTCTGGGTACTCCTTAATAACACAGGATCCCCCAGCATGTGCTGAAATGTGAGGAAGAAGTTTATTAATACAAAGCTTTACCTTTTGGATTATTACTTGGAGCGTCACGAAACGCCTGGACTGAGCTCTGCAATGAGGTGGATACAGGTTTATAATGTGACTTTTTCAGCTGAAGATACACTTTGAGTGTGACATCAGTTCTCTACAGGCTCTCCCAAATCAGAGGCTTTTCCTGTACCTGTTCTCTGTGGTGAAATGTTATCTGCTGATTAAACTTCCTCTCGGAATTACCTGAACAACTGGAAGCATCAGGTCTATTTTCTTAGAATTCTTGAAGCTGATTTCACTGAATACCTAAAGAGAAGAGAGAGCAAAATCAGTGCAAAATCAGTGCTCTTTTTTCCCTCTAGCTGGTATGTCAGCCTCATTTATTAATAAATATGCCTCATCATCCTGGAGATGTTCTCTGCTTTTCCTTGGGTTCTTATTTCTTACGGCATTTGTCAGCTGCTTAGTTATTGTGGCAAATCTTATGTGTTCACCCCATGTTTCTGTTTTATTTGTCATTGTTCAAGGGCATTCATGTGTCTGTGACTTGCTTTCCCTTAATCTTTCTTACTTGTAGTAAGAACACTTCTCAGTGATAAAATACTCCAAGTTCCTCAATTTTTCCCTGTAAGAAAATGTATCTTATTTTAAAGATAAGTTTAGAGATTACTGAAGTCTCTCACTGCATGCTAGGATAAACCAAAAGTATTTATTCTCCCTATTTAAGTCCACAAAAAGGAATAATTGCCTTACAGAGATAATTTTTTTTTTCCTTAACCAATGCAGTACAAGAACTTAAAATAGGAGGTGAAATCATACTGGATAATGCATTTTAATTAAAAATACAAAGAGAATTTAGGTAGGTAGAGCATAATTGCACTTGGATGATTCCCAACCATTATTTTGAAAACTGACATGGGACCTTAAATAACAAAGGCCTGTGTTATTTAAGAATAATTTAATTATTCTGGTGGAGGGCGTAAACCATGTTAATGAAGCTGCCTATGAAAGTAGCAAGAAATAAAAACAGGGACGTTCCAAACAGCAACAGAGAAAACACCTAATTAAGTTTACTTTATGAAAAGAAGATAACACAGATGGGAGAGAAGAGTTCTAAACTTCTTCAGTTCTTCCTGTGGAATGACAGGATGAATCAGAAAAGGGGAATAGCAGACTGGATAGATTAATATAAGGAGGAAATTCTTCCCAGTGAGGGTGGGGAGGCCCTGGCACAGGTTGCCCAGAGAAGCTGTGGCTGCCCCATGCCTGGGAGTGTCCAAGGACAGGTTGGACGGGGCTTGGAGCAACCTGGGCTGGTGGAAGGTGTCCCTGCTTTTCTGCTGTACTTCTTGCAATTCCTTGGCTACAGAAGTGTGTGTGGCTCTTGTTTATCCAGTGAAGGAAAGGCAAAAACTGGAGTAGCAAAGCTTGGGAAAGGGAAACATCTGGCAGTCAGAAGTAAAGTTTTCTGTAGAGTCTCAGACTGGTAAAGTGCATTTCCTTGCACATGCAGCCAAGTGGAGAAGAGGGTGTACAGACCCTGTTTCACCTATGAAAGGTGCTAATGTGCCAGACCCGAAAGCTAGAAATATCTGGAATCTCTTTTTAGTCAAAAAACCCCCAACCACCAAAACCAAAGCTCAACCCCAAACCCTGTTTTTATGAATGATGTGAAGGGCACTGCACACCGTCGTTCTGCCAGTGTTACTCCCCACACTGGCATTAAACTGGCTTTGAAAAATCATGGTTTTATTTCCCAAATGCATTCCTCACCACCCTGATCTATAATTAAGTGCCTAATTAAGCCTGCTGACTGCTTTGATGTCTGTGCAGGTTCATAAGTCCGGAGAACAGAGGGTTCACTATAACCCCTAAAATTAAAGTGTGAGCAGAGACCTGAATGTAAGTTCAGAGGAATCAAACTCTCTGCCCCAGACACACAAGACTCTCTTAGCACTGAGATGTCACATTTAAAGGATGTTCCCCCCCGGAATTCATCAGCTGGCATTGGTCACAACCTAAATTTGAAATAACAGTGCAGAAGTGTTCTTTGCAGCTGACAAACACATGGATACTCTTCCTGTGGGTGGCTGGCAAGATGTTTGGAGGAAACAGGAGCACAACTGTTTTCACTCAGATAATTTTAAGAACTATTATTTCAGCCAATGTTTAAATTTCTGTAAGATATGTTAAAATGAGAAAGATCATTTCCAGCCAAAGCAAAAATTCGCACTTTTTTTTTCTTTTTTTGGCCTTTAATGCCAAATAAGCATCGCAGATTTCTCCTTAGATTAACTGGATATTTGGTACAAACATATTTTTTCCATCTGTTTTAGGGATTTTTTTTTTTTTATGTTTTAAAGTTGGTCTAGAGGGAAGGGTAAGTATAAATGCCTTAATTAATTCTTTAGGCCTGGTGCCTCCAACAGGCCCAAACACGCTGGGCTTATTCACGTGGCTGAAATTAAATTTTTCAGTCGCTTCCTGAGGAGGGAGATCTCGAATTCTTTGTTCATCCAAATGATGTGAGTTCCCTTTTGCAGTGTTTTGGTGACCTGAGTGCTCAGTGGGTCTTGGTGCATCCCCTCATGACAGTCACAGTCCATCCACCCTGCTTTGCTGCTGTAATTAATTTCCTGGTGCCAATGGCATGAGGAAAGAATTTGGGTCATGTGACTAATTAAGGTCTTTGCTGCGCAGCCGGGCCTTAATTGGTTCTGTCAGGAGTAAATCTTTAATGGTTTCACTGGGCCTCTTCTTCTCTACCCAGGTCAAAACTGGATCGATCCAGAACAGGATTCTTCCATCCCTCTGAGCAGCAGAATGGCTCTGGGGTGAACTTGCTGTGGCCTTTCAGTGCCTAAGGGAGCTCCAAGAGAGCTGGGGAGGGGATTTGGATCCGTGCCTGGGGTGACAGGACAAGGGGAAATGGCTTCAAGCTGACAGAGGGCAGGGTTAGATTGGATATGAGGAAGAAATTCTTCCCTCTCAGGGTGGGGAGACACTGGCACAGGTTGCCCAGAGGAGCTGTGGCTGCCCCATCCCTGCGAGTGTCCAAGGCCAGGTTGGACAGGGCTTGGAGCAACCTGGCCTGGGGGAAGGTGTTGGAATGAGATGGTCTTTAAGGTCCCTTCCAATCCAAACCATTATGGCATTCTATGGCAATAGGAGACAAAAAAATCATCATTATAAAATGCTGAAGGGCACCGTCACCGCTGTGAGGGAGAGGGTGTCATGTTGGTAGCTGTTCGCTGGGATCTTGCAGTTCGTGGTCCTGTTAACATTTGTTATGTTGATATCTAATATGTGAGATTTTTCGATGCACCAGCTGAATGAGAGCCCCTCGGGAAATAAATCCCATATGCATTAATGCTTATAATTTGCAATGATTTTGGTATTTTCCATGCAAACAAATATTCTTTGTGCATGTTTGGTTCTTTGAACCAAAAAAAAAAAAAAAATCACTTTTCTGCTTCTAAACAGACCGCATTTAAATTTTGTTCTATGAACTAATTCCATCATTCCTTGTTTGAGTAGTTCTCCATTAAATTTTTGCTGTGACTACACATGGGAAATGCTTCATTAAATCTTCCTTTTACTTCAGTGTAGGCAAGGAATGCACGGTGAACCAGACAGTCCTTCCACTACCGAGTGTTTTGGGTTTGTTTGTGTTAGACTAGAAATGGATTAGTGGGTCAGAAAAAGCTTCTGTGAAGTGTTTTTTGATTTTGATATTTAATAGTCTAACCACAAACATTTATACAAAGATCTAGGATGTCTGAAGCATAAAAATGGAGCAGCAGCCCTGGTCAACTAAACTCTGGAACCCAAATATTTGTTCCGGACAGTAATTTAAACTTACATGAAAGTGCCAATAAGTCAGTTGCACTTTTCAAGCTTTGTGTACAAAATTAGAGACACAAAGTAAAAAGTGGTTTATCTGTTCCATAATTCCTGTTAATCACTGGGGTGTTTGAGTAGCTCAGTGCTGTGCCAGGGGTGTGAGAGACTGAGCAGAGAGATGAATGGATCTGAGAACTGTCTCAACAAAAGCAAGCAAATGAATGTTCAGGGGTGATGGTTTTATATCAAGAACAGGAAAACAGGGGAGGCAGAAATCTTTACTTTAGCCAGAAGTCTTGTAATGATCAATTTGGGCTCGTGACAAAAGAGCTTCAAAACATTGTTCCAATGCAAACTGTTATTTGAATTTTTTGAAGTTTAAATTAAACATGTAATAAAAAAAATGGTTAAACTAATAAATCCTAAACTTTAGAATGCAAATGTTTCCTAATCATGTGTTGAAGAGGGCAGCAGTGAGCACTTTCTTCTGTTTGGTAATAAGATATTTTTATGGTAATTAGACTTAAGGTTATTTTTTTCTCCTAGACAGGTTTGCATAATGTGTTTAGAAGAGGCTGATTAAGCAAACACCATTAGCCTTGGACTGGGAAAACTTCATTCTTTCCTTCCTTTATCCCCGTTTTCAGAGTGCTACTTAAAATGGAATTTAATGCAAATGTGTCTGAAATAGATTTGCAGTGTGTGCAAAATACTTATTTTATGGTAGGTACAAAGTAAGGTGTCACCAGCTCTAGGAGCTCTAAGAAAATGTGCTATCAGTCTGTCAAAAGTTATTTTAAAAGTAAAAATTAAGGATTGCACAAGATGAGGGTTATTCTTGTATATAATAACGGTAGATAAATTAATGTATTTGCTAGCTTCTTCCTTTTTTTTTTAATAATTGTTCCAGAATTGTAATTAATAGTATAACTCTTTCCTCATGGACCCATATTTCAATGTTTTGGGTTTTTTTGTCTCTACCTAAACTACTAATGCTAAACTGAAGCAAGGCAATAAAATTCCAGATGTAGGAGCCTGAAGTGGAGAAGAATGGAAACCCAAACCCAGACAATTTATATTATTCAGTAACTTTCAGTCTTGTTTCTTTGTGTTAAACATGACTCTTTAAAAATAAAAGTCATTACAGGATTTTTCTTATAACTTCTGTGAAATGCCCAACCATTAATTTAATTCCATTAAATGTGGAATGCACTGGAGAAAATACTTTAAGGTGCTTAGATAAATTATATAGGGAGGACAAGCCTCTCTTGTGTCAAGAAAGTCAAGCAAAACAGAAGAAAAAACATGTTAAAGTGTTTTTTCCCTTTTCTTCCTTATGTCTGATCATTTTTCAAAGCCTTATTAGCAAGAAAAATACAAAATACCATCTGACACTTAGATTTCTCCACTATTGCTTCTTCTTCCCCTTCCAGCTTGTGACCATGTGTGTGGTCACAAGTGTGGAATATATTTTTGGCTTAAGGGTGATGTTGACACATTTTAAGGCATCATAGTAGCTGTGTGCTGCAGGGCCACAGGGGTACAGAACCACTGCCTGAGCACAGGGCATCCTGTATTAGGATGGATGTTTATTTGATGCTTTTTCCTTCTAAAAAAAGTACCTGGGATAATATTATCCCTCTTATGGTTTGTACTTGGTAAGTATTTATTTGTAAGTTGGTAACTCTTAAATTACACTGAAAATATATATATATATATATATATATATATATGTATAGTACTATATTTATAATACAGTGTGTATATATATATGCTTATATATAGTTAATATATAGTGTTATATATATACACTGTATTATATATGGCATTACATGTAATCTATATATAATATACATATTCACTGTGTTATATAGTATTTTATATATACTGTACATAATACACACATATAGTATATATAATACTTTCTATAAAACACAATATATATATGTATATATATTCTGTTTAGCAGCTTTACACTTATTACGTGCTTTAAGTTTATCCTTTAATATTCACATTTATTTTGACATGGGATACTTCATTTTTTCCTTTACCTAAAGGTTAGGATGGTCAAGAACTGATTCCCCAGCTCTAGTGTGTTTGCATAACTCTCATCCTGCTATTTGTTTTTCCGTGGAGCAGCTTGGCCAACTTGACAGCGTTTCTTTCACTGTGTGTTCTCTTTGCAGGAGGCCAAGGAAGAGGAGCTCGAGTCAAGCGAGGATTTCTTGGTAGTTGCGTGAGGGATTACAAAGCTGCATCACATGTGTTCTTCCTAAGTCGCCTTTATCCGTCTGCCCCTAATCTGATTTTAAGTCTGGGCTAGTAGGCACAGATGAGGGTGTACATTTGGACCTGGGTTTGGCATCGCTCTGAGCAGGCAGTGCTCCCACCTTGCAGCGGGACAGCGGCTAATTAAACCTGCATGTCTTTGTTTTAATAATTCCATCTCCCTCTGCTATCCTTGGTAATTCCTCCCTGCTTTTCCACAGTGTAAAATGACCCAATCTGACCCAAAGCTTGACCTTGTTTCAGTTTGAATTAACGTAGTCTGTGATCAGAGGTCGTGGAATCACGGAATGGGTTGGGTTGGAAGGGACCTCAAAAATCATCTTGTTCCACCCCTTGCCACGGGCAGGGACACCTTCCACTAGGCCAGGTTGCTCCAAGCCCTGTCCAACCCAGCCCCAGGGAAGGGGCAGCCACAGCTTCTCTGGCAAACCTGTCATTCAAGGCACTGATATTTTTTGGGCTTCTAGGCTATTTTCTTCAGAAGGTTCCCGCTCCAGATCGCTTTGGGTTTAGGTTGCATCACTTGAAATAGAACTGGTTTATTTTATTTCACAAGCAGCACCTTTGGAAAATCAGAGGGAGAAGAGTGTTCCTGAGAAATTGGCTACTGGAATGCCTTACTTTAGCTCATGGCAGGAATTAGACATTATCCTAATGCAAGGGCTGGTTCAGCTGGTTCAGTGTCGTAATAAATCACATTGCATATATTGGATGCTGCTGGAAGTTAAACTAGAGATGCTCTCTGGGTATGGCTAACTACAGCAACTATTGTTTTCTCTTTATTAACATTTTTAAAAATCTTCATTTAGTGGTTGAATAATTCATGTTACTGTTCAGCTTATGGGGCGAAAGACAGAAGAATGAATAGGAATAATTTCCAGTCAAGTAAAAATTCTACTAAAGAGTTTTTTTCTTTTTTATTAAAAAAAGCAGAATTTAAAATTTCTTTTTAAATACAGTAAAACTTGGATGTTTTTCAACTGAAGTATATTTGTTGCTTTGGTTTAGTCTGTCAGCAGCTTGTCCTCTATCTTCTAATACTTGCAGAATTTTCAGTTCACGTTCTTGTTTACCAAAACCCAGAACTGCTTTCAAGGGGACTATAACTGTTTTAACATGTAGATTTTTTATTTTGAGTGATGTTGCCGTCATTGGCTCCAAGAAATAAGTTAGATTGTTGTGTGCTGTGAGTTCTGTGTTCATTTGCAAGCAGCTTTCATTAAAAAAAAAAAAAAAGAAAAGGAAAAAAAAAGTCAATAATTTGTTTTCCTCTTAGAGTCGTTTCTTTCTGGAAGATGCAGAAGATGAGTGGCTTAAAATGGTGTTGACAAGTTCAGCTGTTAACAACATTATCTTTAAATAGTAGTTTAAATTTTTTTTTTAGTATCTGTCTGTAGAAAATTATTATAGTAAAGCTACATATCCTGCGGGAGAGTTCTGGAGAAAGGATTATTCTTATTCCCATGGACACAGTCTCAGCTGACATCAATCAGATAGGGAAGTGTGTGATGGTTAGGACTGGATTTCGACAAAATAATAATAATAATAATTAATAATAATTAGGTTGGCACGTGGTTCACATCAGTGCTATAGGTTTGGATCCAGGGTTACTTAGGTAGGCAGGAGACACTGTATCCAATTCCATAAAGGCAGAGTACAGGGTGGTGAGCTGGAGGTCGGGAACGTTTCCATGCGGAGTTCCGTTTGGGATGGGGACGTTGCTGCTGTTCTCCAGCTGGCAGTGAGAGGGGAAACACTGGGAAGACATCGGGGATGATGAAATGAGGACAAGGGGATCCACAGCAAGGCTGTCGTCTTTTAGCTCCTCCCAAAGATTCCCTACAACAAAACAGAACACCTTGATTAATGGATTGATTCATATTTCTTTCATATTATATCTCTCTATATTTCTCTACATTCAATTTTTTAAGCAGTTACAGGAGGAGTTGGTAATCAAACAGTTGTGTGTGCTTTATGTGTAGGTGCTCTTAAACTCTTGGGACTGAGGAAGAAAAAAGGTCATTTAGGTAGTTTTTATTTGTCTGTCTCCATCATAAATTTAAATTTGGGAGAAAACAGCATACACCTAAGAAAATTATTTCTCTTGATAATTTGCAATATTCTGTTCAAAATGTATATTTATGAAGGATAACTTCTATTTAAAAAAACCCACATTTATATTGGATCGGGAAAGTGCTTCTCATTTCTATAACATATGGAAGATATGGGATCGTACTTAGCCCTTTTGCTAGAAGGAGTGTGCAGGCCTTATCTTAAGTTTTAGGGTCTCTGATTACAGATTTGACCATTTTATAAAGAAAGAAATTAAAAAGCATAGATAAGGTTAAATAATTTAAGACAAAGGGCTAGGCCAGAGGGAAGGTGGAGTGGTACCATACTGATGAATCACAGAGAATATTCACACTACCAGAGCATGTGCTTCAGATTAATTGAATAAAATGGAAAGAGGTCCCAGGAAACGAGTGGAATGTGGTGTCAGTCTGAATAAAATGATCTGGGCATGGCAGGACTGGGAAATGTTTGTGACAGTGGAATGAATGGCACTGGCATTCGCTGAGTCATGTAGATTATTAAAACTGCATTTTTTTTTGCCCTGTTTTTAGGTTGATTTATGTAACCACTTTGTGTTTGTGCAGGAAGGAAATTCTGGCATGTTATTTGGTGCAACAGGAGCTTTATAATTTGGAACCCACAGGATTTATATATATGTGTATATATAAATGCATATATATTTATTATAAATTTACATATATATTTACATATATATTCACACATATATATAATGTATATATATATATGTATAAATAAATAAGAACACACGGTGGGTTTTTCCTTAGTTTTGCATGAAAAGCTGCATTCTTAATGTTCAAAATCCCATCCAGCCAAGATGATTCAATTATTTAATATATAAAAAATTACTGTCAGCATTACATGATTAAATGTATGAGAACACACCTCAGGAAATATAATTGTCCAGGGCATAAGTCATATGATGCCTCAGGAAGGGGGAAATAACATTTGTTGGAGCAGAGATGTGGAAAATGTTTGAATAAATATTGACGAAAGGAAGTTGACCTGTTAATTTGATAAACGTTATTTCTCTTATTTCCCTTCACGTGACAATTTGCTCGTAAGAATTGCACGAAGTTAGTTGTCCTTGAGTACTTTCCAGTGGAATATATATCTGAATTTAAAAAAAATACATTCTAAATACTGTATTGCAATACTTAATATTGGCAATTGTAGCCAAGAGGAAGCAGGAATGTTGTTTAAACTCTGGATGTAAGTAGGTGGCTTTCTTGGGAAACTTTTTAAAGATTTAACGCAATATTGTATGTTGTGTATATAATGTAACCTAGTTAAGGTGTTTTTTGTAGCAGTGGCAAGAAGAAGTAGTTAAAAAAGAAAGTCACAAAGGGTTGGTAGGTGATGGGTTGGGATGTGATGGGAGGTGATGGGGTGGGGTGTAATAAACCTGACTCTACGAGATAAAAATACCTTAGATACCAACCTTGGAGATCAAAATCAGTCAGGGATGGATTAAGAGCATCGATGTCATTGCTGAGGTCTCCCTCGGGCATGAGCGTGTCCTGCACCGTCCTGGCTGTGGAATGCTCCGGCAGCATCTTCATCCCGCAGTGCGGGGGGGTCTGCGCGGGCAGGGGCGAGTCCTGAGTGAGGCTGGGCTGAGTTCGGAGCTCGCTTTGAGCCTCCCCAGAAGGAAACAGGCTCGGAGGGTCCGGTGCCTGTTGCATCAGTGCATTAGGGATCTGGGGGAAGCCCTGCGGGGATGTGTAGCACGGAGGCTGCTGCTGCCCCCCCAGTAAATTGGGCAAAGCGTTCTTGGCGTGCAGAACTCCCGAGGCGTGGATGCCGTGTAATGGCTGGGGGATCCCGGAGGAGAGGGAGGGTTCGCACAAGGAATGGGATTGGGCTGCCACCTGCCTGGAGAGGGAGGCACCTGCAACGCCCGTCGGGCTGCAGGACATGAGGGAAGATCTCAGCTTTTCGCTTTTGTCGCCTATCAGAGTGTCAAGTTCCTCTGGAAAACAAGAAAAAAGTCCATGACTGACTTATCCCTAACAGAGCCTTGATTTTCAGAGCTTGCATTAGGAATTTTAGTGTTATTCAGGATGGTAAACAAAAGCACTAGCTCACATATATGATAAGAACTCCAAAGGCTGAAATGTTTTCTTAAATTATCAATATTTTCTTAAATTATCAAGTGAGTATATAATAAATTCCATTTTTGTGTTTAAAGGTTGGGTACTTACAAATTAATTTCAGATTTTATTCAATAGGACTTATTTCAGTGTTGTTTTTATCATAGAATCACAGAATGGTTTGGGTTGGAAGGGACCTTTAAAGATCATTTCATTTCAGGCTCCTGCCACGGGCAGGGGCACCTTCCACCAGACCAAGTTGCTCCAAGCCCCATCCAGACCTTTATCTTAAAGTTTAATGAGATGTCAAGAGAGAATGTTTTCTTGGTGAAGCTTCTTTGCTTATTTGGAAATAGCTACAAAACCAGGTCTTGTTTAATTATGGTTTTTATTTTTTGTTTGTTTGTTTGTTTGTTTTATTTTGCCAATCATAACCAGGAAAAATCCTTAAATGCTTTCCTAAGCCATGTATTAATTCTCTTGGTGCTTGTTACAAAGAAAAGTTCTGGGTAGAAGTGTTTGAGAACTAACACATTACTGACCTGGCTTTGCCATACTCTTCCTTACAGCAACTGGGTCTTTCCTCTTCCATTTCTGTAGCTCCTCCTGCATCTTATCAATCTTGGCTGGGTTCAGAGCCCACAAACAGCCCTTCCGAGAGGAATTGCCTGACTTGTTTTCAACTTTCTCAAAGCACTTGTTCAAAGATAAGTTGTGGCGCACGGAATTCTTCCAGCCATCTGGAGCTGTCTGGAGAAACAAATCCAGTGTAAGAATGGGACTTCAAGGACAAAGAGAAAAAAAAAGAAAATAAATATGTAGTCCTCTGTTTTGACTGGTGAGGTTGTAAGAAACGCTGTTTAGTTTGTACCTTGTGCCATGAGAAACTTGTACGTTAGAAGGGAGCCACAAAAATGTTACAGTCATGTTGTGTGGGAAGGGAGGGATCAGATAAAACAGTAACTGATCTTCTAAGCAAAAAAGGTTATCAGAGGCCTGCTGGATTTTTAAGAGTGAATTTGAAAATCACAGGAATTTAGTCTCTAAAGAATTGTATTTTAGAGCTGTGAGCTAACAGGAGTTCTATCAGAATCTATTTTGGAACACCAAGAAATATTTCAAACACTTAATTAAAGCACTACGTGCTACCTGGACTCGAATTCAGTGTCCAGGCAGACTTCAAAAGAATTTGTCATGCTCCTGTAGGTGTAACTTTGTGTGCTGGCCAATTACATAACCAAATGGTTTAATCACAAGCCCTACAGATGAGATACAGGTTTACACATCTGATCACTGCATCTCTGTGCTTTGCATTTATTTTTAACTCAGCAGTGGCAGCTGGAAGGTTCTTTAAACTGAATCATTAGAATGATTATTTTCTTGTTTCCAAAAAGACCCCCTCATCTCTGTGTCATAAGAATTGAAAGATACTAAACAGCTCTCTGAAAGGTGGGTGAAGTTGTCTCTGTCTGTTGATTCATATTCATGGATGCAAAATATTTGTCATCATAACTGCTTATATCAACCAGAGGATTATTGAACAGAGAGCACAAGAAATAAATATGGATTTCTGAAGTTTTTTCTAAAATGTTAAAAATGAAAATTCCTCTTTTATGTGCATTAAATTTTCTTTGCATTCTTATGCTTTATTAGTAGGGATCCATCTTGCATAGAAAGATTTTGGATAGTTTGATAGTTTCTTTAATTGTTGCCTAGTACAAGAAACTTCCTGTAAGACTACCCTTTATAAATGGAGTTGTGTCCATTTTTGCTTTCACATGACACACTGTGAACTTTCGAACATCCTTTGGTAGAAATTCTTTTACCAGAATTTTACTTTCTTATCTACTTTTGTCAGGGATGTAAAGTCTGTTCTTTTGTAGCTTGTAAAGAACTATCATGTGAGTTAAGGTGTTAAAAGCCTTATTGAAGGGCTGAGGGTCAAACTGAGTATTGTTTTCTTCATTAAAAAAAAAAAGGTGTGGAATTAAATATGTGTTATTTACTAAAAGAGAAACTATTCTTCTTTCATAGCAGCACAGTTTCTACCCTTTTGGCCCACCTGATGTCAGCATTTCACTATTCTGTCTCACAGGTGAGACAATATAAATTGTATTAAAAAAAAACAAACCAAAAAAAACAAAAAACAAACTCAAAACCTTTAAACCCTTTCTGCCATAGGGTCATACTAAACATGATGAATCAGTTTTTCTCCCTCGCAGGCCGTATTCAAGTTGCTTTCTGCCAATTCCGAAAGTGAATAGAACTGCTCCTCCCAGGAGTTGTGTGTTTAGCTACTGAAGAAGCTGACCTGAGAGAATACTCATGTTTCTTGCCCTGCACACGAGCCTACACACACCTCTGTCTGTATCTAGACGGCATAATTAGTGTTTCTGCTCGGATGGGAGCGGCACAGGTTTCTCAGAGGTTTTCAGAACATGTGGGGGTGTAAACTGTGAGATGGTTTTAGAAAGAAACGTAAGAGCAAAAAGCACACGGATTGATTTTGGAGGCTGCTGCCGGGAGCCCAACAGGTCCTTGCATTAAACTTGGCATTGCTGAGCGAGAAAAGTAGTCCTTTATCCAGGCAAGGCTTGAAGGAACACTCAGGGTGTTTGTGCTACGACTCTGACACCGTTTTTTTAAGTGAATGTGATTGTTAGTAAGTGAGCTTTAGTTACTGAAGTTGCCCTTGCGTAGTTGGAATCTTCTTGCTCTGGCGTGGTTTTGATGTTGCTGTGTTTCAGCATGGTGTGGGTGAAGCCTTATAATCATAAAATCATAGAATCACAGAATCATTAAGGTTGGAAAAGCCCCCTGGGATCATTGAGTCCAACCATTAACCCAACACTGCCAAGGCTACCACTAACCCAGGTCTCCAAGTGCCACATCCACAGTGCCTGAATACTTGCTGCTCTAAGTTCCATCAGAGCACAGACCCTTCTGGCCTCTTGGACCACTGGCACTAACTCCAATTAACAAGATTAAAGCTTTCTCTTAGACCCACTAATCACTACAAAGAGAAAAAAAAAAAGGATGACAAGTAAGAAATATTTTTGTCCAGCCCCACTGATCCTGACCAGCTCCTGAAGCTTGAAGAGTTCAGTGATCTTGCAAAACCCTTTCTCTTTAAATCTAGGTCTCAAGAGAAGGGAGAGGTACATCAAAGGGTAATTCAACTTTAGCTGTGTGGATGTTTTTTTTAGGACGTAGGAGTTGGATTGCTCTGTTTCAACTAGAAATGAAATTGTTGCATCATAGAAACTAAATTTGCTGCGGCAGCGAATACAAGTTAATTTGACTCGGCTTGTATCATCTAATGTCTCCCAGCAAGATTCTGTGTACACTTGCACTCTCTTTCTCTCCAACTTAAATTGCTTCCCCTCTCCCTGTTGTATCCTGCTAGTTAGTGAGTGCTGGTAGCAACAACAAAATGTTCTTTGCTGTTTTTTATGTTATTTTGTCTTATTGAAGAATCTCAAAAAAAAACACAAACCCAAATCAAAAAAAAGATAGTAGAGGGTATTAGTTTTTGCCAAATATTGATAATTCTGTGGGCTGCTGTAAAGGCCAGAGGTAGACAGGGCTTAATGCCTGTAAGTGTAATATTTGATCTCTTATTCTCCCTTGGTCATTGTAAGGATGTTACAGTCAAATACTTTTGATTGTATTTGTGGGTAAAATGCAAAAATAAAGCTGTCACAAAATAGTGAATGTTCCTTTTGTACCCCCTGTACCAAACAGTACCCCCTGCACTATTCTTTCCCTGTAATCCATATGACAACAGCAACCTTGTTCTCATCTACTTTAAAATGAGTTAAGAAAAAGACATGAAGCTCTGAAAACCCATGAAGGACCAGGATGGTGACACCTGGCAGAGCCACAGTCCTGAGTCTGAGGGATTCTGTCCATGTTGGCAGCAGCAGCATTTTGCTTGAAGCTGCTGATTAATTTTTATAATCAATTATGTTGTAAGACAACGGAGAACTAATTTCAGTTTGGTCTGATGAATAAATATGACCGTGCCTGTAAAAATTATTAATAATATTTCCATCTCTCTGCTTGAAACTCCTGTTTGAAACAGCTGTTTTTCTGTGGATTCCATTGGGATTGAGTACTTCTGATTTCTTCTGATTTCTTTATTTTTTCTCCCTTCTTTTTCTTGTAACAAATGATGGAGTAGTTAGTGATTCTTTTGTTAGGAAATCTGGGAACACTGAAGTATGATGGATCCTGACAGTTCTTCCTCTATCATAATCTGTATTTGTCTCTGATTACTGACAGATTCAACCTTATTTTTTTTTTATGCACACAATTTATCCTCAGTTATTGTCCAAAACAATTGCAAAATTGTATCAGAACGTTTACTTTTAGCTATTCTCAGCATTCTTATTACAAGTGTTTGAACTGCCTTGCTTTAGCTGTTTCAAATTTGGTTGAATTGCTGCAGGGCTCTTTGCAAGAGGAAACAGGGCAGACTCACTTGCTTTATTTTCATTTTTGGGCCTTGCTAACAGGTGAGGTCACCTGCTCTGGACTTCAGTGAGATGGTTGTGAAGAATCAGCAGAAATAAAGCTGCATGTAGATCAGCAGGTGATGATTCCATCACAGCTCTTTTAAAAAAATCTCAACTAATCCTGCTGCTCTTGGATCATTTGCTGACTGAGCACTTTCCACTCACATTCCAAGTGCAAGGAACCATTCCCTTATGGCATGGATTTAAATTTCAATAGTGCTGCTGCAAACCCTACACCCTTCCCTTCATGGTGTAATTATGAGCTTAGAACCATTTATCATATATTAGACTTTTCTGGCTACAGAGCTTGCAAGTGATGCTGTTGCCCAAGACGGATATCCCAGCTCCAGAATGCAGTGAGATAACCTGGAACCTCTGCTTCCACACCAGTCTGGAGGTGCCACTGATGGCAGAGGAAGCTACAAGATCAGTTCTGCCTGTATTTGAGACCGGAGAGGAAGGAGTGAATGTGTTTTTAAATTTATTTACCCTTTTTATGAGTTGTTAGCGAGGAATGGCCACTGTTATACACCCAGAATCACAGCTGGAACAGTTCTTAATATCTTTTTGAGCTAAACATTACCACATTTCTTCCTGCATGTAAAATGCTGGGTAGTTTTTGATCATGAATGTATATAGTGTGGCATTGATTTGATACTAATCTCCTAAGAAATTGTGCCTTTTCATAGCTGGAATCCCATCCCTTATTCCCTCTGCTGACAGGTAAGCTTAGAGGGAGATTCCCCCCCGCCTCTCCCAGTGGAACTCACCTTAAAGTAAGGAAAGTGTTCTGTCATGAAATTGTAAATCTCACTGACTGGCAAACTCCCTGTCTTGCTGTTTTTGAGAGCCATGAAGATCAGGATGCTTTAGGGAGAGAAAGAAAAGCATTTTAGCCTCTTCTGCTTGACTCCTCAGAACCAAAAATAGACTATTTTCCAAATAGTGTATGATTACTGTGACTTTCACTGCCATAGCACAAGTACAGTGATGCTTGAAATTTCCACTCAGTTGTTTGTAACAATCTCCTTGCACTGTGTAACCTGTACAGGTAACTTTCAAAGCTCATCTAGAAGTTCTAACCTGGGTTTCAAATAAAGTAATTTAGAAAGTGAAATCAAGACCTTCAAATCCTGCTGGGTGGGTTTTTTATCTAAGGTGGTGTCTGAAAGCTTAAACTGGTGAGGGCCACAAAGAGTATCAAACTGACAGTGGCAGAGGGGTAATTAAAATTTAATTGTCTGATCTACTTTGTTAGATTATTTGGGGGCCAAAACTGTGCGGTGACTGACATATCTGGTATGTTTTCTAGGCATTCTCTTGCCTTAGTAACTGCAAAAAAATAATTTTAATACAGGTGCTGGGAAAGGCAACTAAGTGGGATCAGTCTTGTGCTGATGACATCAGTGAAATTTTGTATTAAAGAAACACTTAGGGTTTTTTTTTTGGAGGGGGGAGGTGATCAAGACAATGCTTTGCAACACTTAATTTCTCTGTGCCTTGGCCCCAGAGCCTGGAACGTCTTGATTCGTAGGAGCAGGACAGAACACACCAGGAACAAGACAAATACGAGTAAGCGCGTTATTGCAAACGATGCTGGAAGCAGGCCATGGGTAAACAGTGCCTTTCCTGTAACACCAGGGCTTGGAGAAATATTGTATTACCTGTAGGAGTAGATGGGCTTGGGAAACAGAGGCTGCTGGGATTCTTGACTGCTCTGAGGAGCGATTCTTTGGTAAGGGTAGTGCGAAGAAGCGATGTAAGTCACGGGGTAGCTGCCTCCTGAGGGATACTGATGGGACAAGAGAGATGTTATTTGGCTTAGCAACAACTCCCAAAAACATTTACTAATAGCAGTATTAAACCATGTACTTCTGAGGATATTGTGTGGGGAAAAAAAGAAGTACTTTTTTCTTTATTGCCTGTTATGCTGTTGAGTTCTTGTAAAAAATGTGAGGAGCTGTACCCTATTAATTGTCTCCAGATAACTCTTAATTTTATAGACCTAAAGCATGTCTCCTTTCAACCATCTCTTTTGAAGTTGAAGTATCTCAGTCTGCTCAACCTCCCCTGAACATGCAGACAAGTAAATTAATGGTGTAGTCTTATTTACATAAAAAACCTCCAAAACCACCAGAATAAAATACTTCAAACAATGTGCACCATAGAAAAATAGGCCCATCAAGTAAAGCTGCTAAAAATATAGGAAGAAACATTGGAGTTTTGACTGAGCCTTGTTTGATTTTGTGTGCTATTTTGTTGTTGTTTTACTTTTTAGGTGGAGAGGGATACAGCAAGGTAAAAATCTGAAGTGTATAATATCTAATCCCAAGGGAATAGAACCCCAAAATCTCTGTTAAAATTGCTGTTATTATGCAAGGCAGGGATAAACCTGGCAAACAACAACCAAAACCTCAGTGGACGCATCAGAATATATATAAAATGAATGTATTACTATGGAACAAGTTAGTAAGATCATTCCAGGGGTCAGGAGAGCAGCATATGAGACATTTTTGAGGTGGTTTCATATTGCCTGTCTCATGCTGAAGCTGTTGGGCTACTCCCTGTCCGTTCCATCACAGTTAATGCCAAGGAACAGGCATCTCCAGGAGGCCAGGAGTTTGTGCTATTCACCAACACCTCAAGTGACAGTTTCTGTAGACTTGCTCTCAACTTTTTAACACACCAGTTGGTCATTTTCTTTTCCAAATATTCCATATTTTTCTTTTCCAAATTACAGCTTAAACCTGCTGGCAGGAGACTTTCAAGAACAAAGGAACACTACCCTGCTCAGGTAAGATAGCATCAGTTGGCTCTCTGGGAGGCAAAAGCTCCTGCTGAACTCAGAGCTGCCTGTGAGGGGAATTTCTGCCTCTTACAGATGAACCTTTCCAAATGCCAGGGCGAGGGCATGGCCAAAATGAGGAGTCATGTCACATGCTGTCAAAAAAAATCTACCTGCATGCCTTCTCTGGTGCTCAAAGGTTGCTGAGCCCTGTTCTGGTGTTTTACTGCTCAGCTCCAGCAGTTCTGTGTCGTGAGGTTTGTGTGGTTCCTCAGAAAAATTATAATGCAGCTCCTGAGACTTGTTGGGAAAAATCCCTTGTTAATGAGTTCATGCATCTCCTTAGTTTCTTATTGTAATCCCCTTTTTATGGATCAAAAAAAAAAAAGAAGATTCATTTGCTCTTGGTCTTTGTCCCCTTAAAACACGTTTGAGGGGTTATCATGTGCTTGCGAAATATTCATAGTGCATTTATTTATTCTGAATTTTTAATAATTTATTTAAGCTTCTCTGTAATTTTATTCTCATTGCTGGAGTTTTATTGCCTGTTTGCTTTTATCTTTCTCACACTGAAATGGAAAGTGGAAAACCAGACTGAATATACTCAGTTGCTCGCACGGTGAAAGAAATGAAATGTACATAATTAATTAATACTTTTGAGCTAAATATTAGGCAAAAATAGAATCTCCAGAGCATCTGTAAACTAATTTCCATGTGCAGTTCTGTGCTTCGGGTGCAGATTTTTCACCAGAGTAGAAAACTGGGCAATTCCTACAATAATTCTGATTTTATTGGTTTTGGTGGCTCTTTGAAAGAAAAGAATACTAAGAAGGGACTGGTTTTGATGTCATCATGAAAGGCAGGAGCTGGGTGTTTTAAGGATTATTTCTATTTTATTGGTTTCATTAGTCCTTTCTGAGTGAGCAGAGGCTGGGGAATGGCCTGGAATGACAGGCTGGAGCTGGTTTTTACAGTCGCACAACTGGCATGAAAGGTGTCCGTGTTTTATGGTGGGTGGGTGAGTGACTCCACTCAGTGTCTGCTGCTTCATTCGGGTCAATAATAAGCAATTCTTCTCATGACTCATCATTTGTGTTGTGTCCAGCAAAGGGGAAGGTGAGGCCCTCACCCTTATCATTTGGACAAAACTAATGAAGGGGTTGATCTCTCTCATCCCTCTAATGAAAACTGAGGCGTAGTTTGAACATCCTTCACTTCAGGCTAAAGGGCCCGTTCTCTGGAGTGTAACTTGCACAGTGATTTGACTTGCACTGCTCCATTCCAATTTGAAATGTAAAGCATTAATCATGGAGCTGCTTCATGCAGAAGATGTTATTCCACTCCTTCTCCCTCTTGTATCCCATGTCCTTCCATTTTCCAGTATCTGACTGTGGCACAGGGACAGCAGTTCTACCTGTCGGGACTTTGGCTGCTTATACTTATTGGTTTGTTTGTTGTTTTTTTTTTCCCCCTCTGAGTAGTAGAACACACTGCCAGACTTTTACTAGAGTAACATTCAGAAGCACAAGTACTGGAAAGTCTAACAGAAACCTGCTGCACGTAAGAGATCTGTCACTGTGCCAGCTTGCAGGTGGATGGAAGGCTTCCCTCTTGGTGCCTGCTGTGTCTTGCCTGGCGGCTCCCAGGAGGTGCATTTCAGCTTTAATTTTGGAGGGTTTTTGAACGTGGTTAGTGCCAATGTATAGTAATTGCAGGGGTGTCACATCAGAGGGGACAGGGGAAGGGTGCCTGCTTCAGAATGAATAAAGGAATCAAAAATATTCCATGGATTCACAAGCTAAAGTGGACTTTCTGCTAAAGCAGCACACAGAAATGGCATTTATGTGGTGAGATGTAGGGTGCTGTGGCATATCCACAATGTCTGTCCTGCAATCCCAGTGAGGAATAGTTTATATTTGCAACAGGGCTGTTTTTGGCAAGTTAATCCTTCATCTGGGACCACTTTCTTCTAAAATAACAATAATCAGATCAGTGGATTTGTAAATTAGGACGGTGCTCTATTTTAATTTTATTGTTGCCTTTAATCACCTCTATTGAGTTTTGGGCTAACAAGAAAAAAACACAAGTAAATCAATTAGGGTGGTGTCGATAAGAATTTCAAGATAGTTGCCTTTTGGCCACTTGATTGGGAAAAATAAGGTTCAGTAAATTCTGGCTAGAGGAATGTCAGTGTGGCAGGTAAAAGAAAAAAGCCAGCAGTGATGACTGTTTCAATGACTCAGACATATAACACCATATGAATTAACAACCCTAATGAAATATCACAGTAACCTGGGTTTTGTTTTCTTTGCCCAGTTTAAATCACTGCTCTGTCAGTCACATTTTTTATTCTTCTTGAGCAAGTTGAATGAGATGGTAGAGCTGATGCCACGATATCTGTCATCAGTCACTGGGATCAAAGGAGATGTAGCTCAAGTGTGAGCTTTTATCTTAAAATATTTCATATATACGAATTTCCTGCATGTTCTAATGGTTGGGTGTTTTGGAGTTGGGATTTCTACCCATAAATCTGAAAAATCCTTGTTACCTTAATTTCACCTCAAGGTTTGGGGTTTTTTTTGCTTGTTTTAAATTGGGTGTTTCAAGCATATTTTTATCTTGAAATGAACACTACTGAAAAAAATTACTGAAAATTTTATAAGTTTCAGATAAAAAAAGAGGAAAAAATGCAAAGCATTAAACAGCACCACCCTTTATATCTAAAGGAAATTATTTTTAGTGTTAATAATATAGTTACATAGAGAAGAACAACCTTAATATTGCACATTCTCCTGCTTCATCAGCATTACTGTCAATTATGCTTCAGCTGAATAATCTTTCACTGGGGATGATGTAAGAGGCAAAAGATTGTGAAAGAGACATGTGTGCCATCAAGCTCAAGGGGAGTGGACATCATTTTGCTGTTCAAATTTTACTTTAAAGTATTTACCTATGTTTGATCTGAATTTTAAGTGTACAGTCACATATATTTAGTTTTTTATTCTGAAATTAAAGCACAGTTAATTCTCTGGGATCCCGGAATGACAACAGTTATGTGAATAATTTATCAGGCTTCAAAACCAGTTTTCTTGATCACAATGGTGAAAATATAAATATGGAGTACCGAGATTGTTCATACATTCTTTTTCTTCTTTTTCTGAATGACCATTTTAAAATGCATTTAGTTGTGGTTCTTTTGAGATCTTACTCTCATGAATGGGTATATATATATAAAATGGCCCTGAAAACCCACAAATTCAAAGATATTGTTTAATCTTTTTTTATATATTAATACCAAAACCATTGTACCATTAGAGTGCTAGAAATATAGGGATTTTGGTGCACATATTACACTGACCTGATGGAAAGGGTGTGAGGGGCAATACATCTGCTGCACTTGAGGCTGGTAGCAATACAAACCAGGCTGCCCTTCCAGTGGGGATGTCCTAAGCTTCATGTCTGAATCCTGCGGGAAAATATTTAAGGAATGAGTTATTAGAGAAAACACCTTAATTTGAAGTAGAATAAATCTATTAGTCACTGTTCGGATTTGCCTTCATTATATTTGCATTTTTGGACTTAATTCTGTCACAGTAATGTTATGTAGAAGTTGTTTTATATCCTCATGGTACAAAACAAGGGGTGCCCCACCCCTGGAAGTGTTCAGGGCCAGGTTGGATGGGGTTTGGAGCAACCTGGTCTAGTGGAAGTTGTCTGTGCCCAGGGCTGGGCATGAGAACCTGGTAGCACTTATCAATCTGCTTTAAAGCATGGCCATAATGGTCAGCTTTTGTGGCATTTTAGTATGTCTAATAAACATTAAGAAGTGTATAAATTTTTTTAGTATGTCTACTAAATATTTTTATATTTAGTATTCTTACGGTAGATTAGTAGGAGCAGTGTTAGACTTGATTTGCTATCCTGACTCCAAGAAATGCCACATCCAGTGTTAGTAAACATCTGTGTTATTTTGGTGACCATCAGATAAAGATTTACAGAATTCTCAACTTGCCAGAAGTGTGGAAGTGATTTAGGAGTTTGGTACCTGTTGCTGACAGGACCATGGGAGCCACTGACAAGCATCCACTCTGCTCCTGAGTAGTTACACACGCTTGTAAAGGGCTCCTGCAGTGCTGCCTTTACATTTTGCACATCTTGCCGCCCAGGGATTTGGGAAGACAATGGGAATTTTTTTTTCATCAGCCGCTCAGAGGTTTTGCATTAAACTCCTCTGACCTAGATGACTGTTTATCCAGGAAATAAGAGATTTAGATCAATTTCCTCCTTAACCTGAATGGCTTCAATCCCCAGGTATGTTCCCTGACAACATCTCTCCATTGCCTGGTCTTAATCCAATTAAGGATTTTTTTCTTTAACCCTTTTTTCTTTCGGGAGCCCTCGAATTCTTCATCTCACAGTGATTTAGCTCAGGGCCCTCTCCTGGCAGCTGGAGTCATTGTTTTTAGCTGCATTAGATGATGAAGATATACTTTACACCTTGGATCACAGCAGAGATACTGGAGGGTAATTTAATTTGCTTTTCAGGGATCTCTGCTGCCCTAAATAGACTCCTCTTTCTATCCAGTATTGGAATTAGGTAACTTAGCACTTCACATACCATAAATAGGTCTGATATTTAAATTTTGGTAGTACTGATATCTCAGAGTTTCTCCTCTACTTGCATCAAGAAAAGTGTAGATCTGTTGAGGGGTTGTAACAAATCTGATATAAATCCTCATGCTTGAAAAATACTGTTTTGGGAACTTGTGTATCTTGAAAATACTAGTTGATGACAACTACTGTTGTCAGGAAGAATTTGGATATTCAGGATTCATGTATCATGTCTAATGGAATATCATTTGACCTTGCACATCTTTCTGAGGATTGTTTTCCAGTAGGGAAAGGCCTTAAATTAGAGACTTGGACAAATGAATATGGATGTGTCTAAATATGCTTTTCCTGAGCTCAACCTACAACTTGACGGGAGACTAAATGTCCACGTAGTAACGTCAAGATGACACAACAATTTGAAAAGTGTATTTTTGCCACTGAAAACAGGAAAAAAAGCACTGACCATGACTTGTGAGCCGTGATCCTGAGCCGTGGTGTTGTACTGGAGGCTGTTACACCACGGCTGCTCCGCGGAGATGTCCGGGATGTGCGTGGGAAAGGACTCCGACTCGTCGGGGCCTGTAGATCCTGGTAGACCCTCAAAACCATCGATGCTTCTGTGATTTTTGAAGGGCGAAGCTTCTGGTGGGAGGGCTTGATGCGCTTCCTGAAAAACATCCTCGCTGATCTGCCTCTTGTAAGGGTGGAAGGGGTTCCTGCTGCTCTTCAGGAACCGGTCGTAGCTTCCTACGGTGTTTTCCTCATAACTGTACCTCCTGAACTTTTCACTACTGAAAGATGCTTTGAATTTGTTCTTGCCACAGTGAATTTCTTGGCTTGTAGGGTATCTCCCATGAATTTGATCCTGGGCTGGGGAAGCAGGGCTGGGGCTGTGAGAAGACTCTGAGCTCTTTCTTTCTGTCCTGACGTCTGACTCATATGGTTGGCAGCTGTAACTGAGATTATCCTGCAATGATATATTGGCATTTGTTTATTTAGGATCCATAGGAACAAATTGTTATTATTTTCATCATTTACTTTATGTATTTATATAAATATAAATATTTTAATTATATTAAGAATACATCACTGATAAGTATAATATTATTAGTTCTAGTCACCTTTATGCAGAGGAGCCCTGAAAGATTTAAAGGGTTTTCTAATTGCTTGGTATCCAAAACTGTTCAACAATTAATTAAGAAAAGTAAGGCCAGGTTGGACTGGGCTTTGAGCCTGGTCTTGTGGGTGGCATCCCAGCTCATGGCAAGTGGTTGGATAATCTTTAGGTCTTTTCCAACCCAAACCATTCTGTGATTCTCTGAGAAAACTGAACTATCCTTAAAAACAGGGTGTCTTATGTAACCATTGACTAGTTGGTCTGACAATTCCAGAGAAAAATGATGTATGATCAAGTGATGAAGGATTAAATGACAGGAATGTGATAAGTGCAAGTCTTGCCGTATGCAAGTTTAGTCAAATAAGCTTGATCTCATACTCTGATGGTGTTACACGCTGCCAGATATGTCGGTGGTTACATCACTTCCCTTCATTAAGGTGGCCACACTCATTCTGAGAGACAAGTAGGCTCTGGGCAGACGTTTTAACCTTCTGCCTGTCTCATCTCCTCCCCTCCCTTTTGCACTTTAGCAAAAAGAAAATAACAGCTCCTGCAGTGCTCTTTAATCTAAAGGAGAAAGGCTTAACAAGAACTGGTGTCTGGATCCTGACACTGAAAATATGCATGTTTGCCCTGACACCAAGGATGAGTAACTACTTGGATGCCTTTGAGAAGACGTGAGTCAATCAAGAGCAAGTTGTTGTGTTCAGGGAAGGGGGAAATGGAATGTTCTGCGTTACACAAAAAGTCAGACCCGACTACTGAGTGCTCCCTTTGCTCCTTCCCCCTCCAAATCCTGGTTGGTTTTACAGGGTTTTAGGAGGACAGCTTAAGGAATATATGCCTTTATGGAAGAACCAGCTTTGGAGAAGTCCCACAGGGAAGTCAACATAAATCCAGTGCTTTCTGCAGTGGAACATGGCACAGCTTTTCCAGCCATTTGCATGTGTGTTAAAGCCATTAATGTTTTCTTCTGTCATGGGTCCCTGCAGAAAGCAAATCTGGCCTCATGGCACTTCTGGCTTCTCACATGAACACAAACTTGCTTAGTTTATAACTTCTTAATTCTTCCTTCCTTGCTCTCCTCTACAGTCCTAATACACGTGTTTATGATATCTTTTCTTAGATTAGAATTAAAAAATTCCTCCTTACATTTATTTCCATTAGGTTGTATGAATGACAGGGCTGTCAATTCTCCACTTGGAATTTTCATAATAAAAGGATGATTTTCTGTTGTCTGATGAAAAACAGTACTCTCAGCTGTACTTTTGTTATGAAACATGATGAATATACAGGCAACAGGAGAGAGATAATTTTATTCCAAAAGAGGTCATCCTTTACAGTCAGGGAGGAGACAAAAAGGCTCTGATGTCTCTTTGTCTGCCTTTTATTTGTTTATTTTAGAAACAGAATGAGAATTAACTTTCCATGTAGTATTTTTCCAGGATTAGAAGTTGGATGGATAAATTCCCTGTTTTGTTCTTTAAAAATTAGGGGGTTTAAGCCATTGAATAAGAAATTTAGCACGGAGCTTCAGATAAGCTCAGGAGGATAACTCAGGTTTTTACTCTTCAAGAATAAAACATTCAGTGTTTGTTTTGTTACCAGTAGGTTTGGTGAGATTTAGTACAGCAAGAGCTGAATACTGTATCTGAACTTTGAAGAAAGAGAACAGGCCTGGGCCAGCTTACTCACACTTTGCTGAACTGGGGATATTGAATCCCCCTGTGTCTTCATGAAGTCTTGTTGATCCCTTTCCAGAGTGTCCGAAGATGAAAATTTAATATTGGATTGATCTTGGAGTAGCGAAACCATCACCAAATCCACGCCAGACACACAACCCTGTTACGACAAAATCAAATTACAGTAAATACTTTTTAAAACTTAAAGTGTAAAACAAACTACCTTGCTAGGTAGGGTTAGAAATGCAGCTGGACAATAACCCATTCTAAGAAATTCCTGACAGAGCTGAATTTTTTTGGTAGCTCTTAAAGAAATGTTCTGTAAATACAATGGCAGTGAAGATGTGATATGGAGTTACTATGGATTCACCACATAATTTTGATAAAAATGAATAACTGCTTTGTTTTATGTAGGAACATAAGTTAACCCAAATGTATTGCTTTGGAGTTAAGACAAGTTTAGCAATTTCAGTTTATTGAGAGATTGTGGTATAAACACACCCCAGCTGCTTTCAGAGGCACTACACAAAAAAAAGAATCTTTTTTTTATCATTGGGCAGACTGATGGTTACAACACACTTATATTTTCACTTTTTCTCTTTTATTAGTCCAAATCCCTTCAGACTTTCCACTCTGTTTTGCAAGATTAAATGTATCTGAGATATATAAATTACTTCATCATTCCATACCTATTTTTATGAGTTAGATCTCCTCTCGAGTTCCAATCTTTGATCTTTGGATATATGAGACATATCTGATGGTGTTCTTTGGCTGAGAGGAGTAAATTTAATTTTTGTAATATTTTCTCTACTTTTCTACTGACTTTTTCTCCCAGTCCTTGTTCACTGTAGCCATACAGTAAAACAAAGGTACAACTTGCATCCTCTTTCTAATGTCATGCACATAACACTACATCAAGGGTGTGCCTGCTTAAAGGTGTTTGTGCTCATAATTTAAGGTGTACAAGTTGAAAAAAATCCCACTTTAATTCAAGAGTTAATCTGCCATGTCTTTGCCACGTGTTGAAATAGCTGTTAGGTAAATAACTGAGGGATTTATTAGGTTTGGTTAACGAAGATATATCACCTAAAATGTGGAAACCCTCTTTTGCTTTTATAGTTCAAAGAGAAATCTGTATTTATGGTGAGTAAGACTGCACTGCCCAGGGGGATAAAGTACAGTGGGGCTTGGAAATCAAACATGAGACCTATAGTAGTGTATCAGGAAAAAATGATGTTAGATAGAGTTCAGAAGTGTCTCAGGCACTGACTTTCCTCCCAGTGGCTTAACTGGAGGCTGATGAAGAGATATATTTCTCATCTTGAAAGAAGCAGGTGGGAAAACTGACAACTAGGAAATATATGTGTCTGTCTGTAATTGTGAGTGATCCACTCTGTCTGCCCTCTTAGTGCTGGTTTCCCACTTATTTTCAAGGTATACAAAGCTGTGCCTGACCTCTCTTTTATACTGCAGTTTTTCAGCCCAGCTGCCTAATTTGTGGTCTTAAGAATCAGAATTTTATTAGAAGCTTTTGCACAGGTAGGATTCTTGCCTAGTGGCTTCTGCATTGAGAGAGACGGGAGTTTGTTTCTGAGAAAAACAGATTCATGAGAATGAAGAAAGTATCTAAGTCAGAAAGCTCTGATTGCAGAGTACAATAATGCCTGCAACTTTTCTGTTCTCGTTATGTTTACCAGTAGGATCTGGGAGGGAATAGGTGTCCCTGCCCATGGCAGGGGGTTGGAATGAGATGATCTTTAGGGCCCCTTCCAACCCAAACCATTTTGTGATTCTCTGAAAAAGCAGCATTATCTGAAGGGGTAATTCAACAGGTCAGAAAGGTCTGGGTCTGCTCACTGAAGGTAACCAGTCTTCCTTTCTCAAAGCAGAGGGAGTATGTCATGGTTATTTGGACAGCCAGTACAAAAGGTCCAGCAAAACCAAATTATTCTTGTCCCTCCCCTCCAAGGCCTCTCCCAGATTCTGTTGATGAATTGCATTTTTGTGCCTCATGGAGGTTGGTAGGAAAGGAGGAGTCTTACTGTCTTTTTATAGTATAAAAATTCCCCACTGTGTAGGGTTTTTTTGTTTTGTTTTCACTATTTGACTATTAAATGAGAAGCAGCCTTGTACTAAAACCATGTTGGCCTGATAATCTGCCTTCAGTGGTGGTTGTTTAATGACTTGGTTGAGAATCCATTTCAGAGGATCTCCCATATGGGGATAAATCCCAAGCCTACAATCAAAGTGCTGCTTTCAGTTTTCACATTAGGATTGGCAGCAGCAGCTCAGTAATAACTGCATCTCCAGGTTATCCTTATCCTGGAAAATGGCATGCTGTGGATGTGTCATGCTGTGAGAGAAAAACCTCTGGCCAGGTACTTCTGATTTTCATTTTTTCTCGGCCTTCAAACTTCTCAGTCAAAAAGCCATTTGCAACTTCACTCTCACTGATGTGTCTCAAAGAAGGCGACGAACACAGATCAGTACAGACTGTCAAATCAACATCCTGAATAATTTTTGCTGTTACTGTTCTTAAAATCTCTCCCTTTTTTTGTTTTGTTTTTAAAATATCCCTTAGAGATATTTTATTTTATAGAAAGAATATATATAAAAAAACCCAAATAACCCATACCCAACCAACTCCAAACCAATTTGTATTGTTAATGTGGATTTTAGCAAAGAGAAATCAGACTACTTACTGACAAGCCTTCTTTAAGAGAAGAAATTACAGTCAGAGGAGGCTGCCAATAATTCAGGATTACAATAAATCATTTACAATAGACTGTTCCTGGGAGACAGAGCTTAAGGAAGTTGTGGGTTGCCTGGATGTAGGACGTGTTAAAGAAAACAATGACGCTTTGATTTGGAAAGAGGTATCTGATTATCCCAGATGTAGCTGGAACCATTTCATGTCATTTTGACTGTTGTAAATGTTGCATGACAATCCAAGGCTCCTATGATGAGATAACTATCTCTAAAATAAGAAAATAGTGAGAAACTGTAACCTCAGCTGAGTGTTTGGGTAAGCAAGGGCAGCAGCAGCTGATCTATTAGCTCTGCATGACTGAGTCCTGTGGCAGCAGTCCATGGTTTAAACAATTCCTGGTTTTGTGTCTCTTGGAGGGTGTTTTGCTGGTGATACACTTCACCAGAGCTCGGCACGGGGCCGCCTGAGCAACCCGAACTGCTCTGAACTCTGCATGTTACTGTCAATGCCCTCTCCATCCCTCGGGGCTGAGATCGGTTTTCGTGAGAGGAAGGTGTGTTTGGATGCTCCCCAATCCGTAATTCATCCCCCAGGCACTGCCTTCAGCAGCTCCCTGAGCCCTGCCTGACACTGCCTTGTGTGATCTGCTCACTCCTCTGCCCCCTCCCCAAAACACTAAATCATCTTTTTCCTCTCCAGATCACGCCGATGTTTTTAAATGCAAGGAAGAAATAACTATCTGGGATTTTTTTCCCCCTGAATCTTTTTTTTTTTTTTATGAAAAAGGACTCAATCCATGAGGTTTCAGAATTCCGTTTTTCAGTTAATAGTTAAAAAACCTGTCATATGTCAGTCAGTTATGTCATGTCCCAAATATTGTAGAGGTGCCCAAAATGTTGTGACTGACACTTGTCATCTAAACAGGAATATCTCTACTCATCATTATTTATGGGAAATGTTCAGAAGAAAAGGAATCTATTAATGAGAATCAGATTTTTTGTTATGCCTTCCAATGAATTCAAGGCTTTTCTAAGGTTATTCCTGCCAGACTGACATGGAAGGTTTTGCTAGCTCATGGTTGGTGACAGCTATTGCAGCAATGTTGATCTCCAACTTGATCCTTGTCCCAGGCTTGCCCTATTTTTGGGAGACATTTTCAGGAGCAGGATTTTAATCTGCACAGTACTAAACAGTACTAAACTCTGGTTTAGCCACATGAATTTCTTACTGCTTCCTTGCTTCTCTTTACAGGATGTATTGGACCTTGATTACAGGATACTTGAGTAACTTTACAGGTCTTCTAAGGATTGTAATCTCTTCTAAATTTAAATCTGCTGGCGAGTTTGTTTAATTCAAGTATGCTATTTTTGCTTTCTTATTCAAGGGATCTGAGCTCAATTCTCTCACACTCAGAGAGTTACTGCCCATATTTCATTACCTCTTGAAATAACTTCTGCACATTTAGTGGAAAATAAGGTTAATTCATCAGGGTCACGATAATCTCCAGCATGAGTGAAGAAAATTTGCAACGAAGAGACCCTTCCTGCATCCAATTACATGGGATGTGTTTGCTGCCTGCTTAATAGTAGCTGTCAGGCAGGAAAGAGGGTTTCGATACAGCTGGATTACAGCTTTCCTGATGTTACAGCTCCACGTGAATCAATTTTTATGGAATAGTTATTCTGAGAGGGATATAAATAACCTGATTGTTACAACACTGAATGAGTTTATGTGTATGTGATTGGTTTTCAGAACTCCACAGAAGTGTAGATTTGACTGTAGATCTGGGAGGGGAATAATTCCACATGAGTTTGGGTTTGAGACTTCCTACGTGATCTGGCACTTGACTAGAATAATGATGAACGTAATTAAATACATTTAACCAGTTAAGGTTGTCTAGTGGGGCACTTCAGGGTTTAGGATTAACTCTGATTTCATTTATTATTTTCACTACAGGTTTGAGAGAAAGTGAATTAGTTGATGGCCTTCATATGTAGTAGTAAATTAAGCTTGTGTGTTAAGATAGGTATTGTAGAAGG
The DNA here is from genome assembly GCA_035583135.1 of Lophotriccus pileatus. Taxonomy (NCBI): domain Eukaryota; kingdom Metazoa; phylum Chordata; class Aves; order Passeriformes; family Tyrannidae; genus Lophotriccus; species Lophotriccus pileatus. Next base: position 4,692,331 of record JAWWES010000048.1, read on the forward strand.
GAACTGGGCATGATAAAATGGCAAAAGATGTCATGGCAATTGGAAAAACGACGGAGAAAGAGCCTGGATCCAGCAATTCCCTGGGAAATTTAAGCATGACAGTGCTCTGCACTATCATGGGCCTTCAAGAAGTCTTACCAAAATTTCAGGTCGCCTACATCAAGGTACTGAATTCCTGTAGGAGGATGCCATTTTTAATGACATCATTCCTGAATTGTCAGGGTTTATTTCTATTCATTAAGGGCTATCTGTAAGCAAAGGCTGAATACCAGGTGATCACTGTGTACTTTATGAACTTAGAGTAATTGCCACCATGCCCAAGTGTCCTCTCCAGCAGGAGTGGTTGGGAATTCTGGAACATCCAGGTGCCTCCCGGATGAGAAAGTGGAGAGAGTGTTTGCAGCAGGTTTTTAATCTGCTATAGGAACACATTTATAAAATATCACAACTATCTGTATAAATAAACTATTTCAAAAATAAGAAAGGCACTTGTCCTTAATCTGTTGTATGGAAAAAACCACTTATAGAAGAACCACTTATACCAAGACATTTTTTGCATGGCTGAAGATAATAAAATACAGAAGTGATATTCCTCTCACTGTGGTCTTTGGTCCAGGTTCCCATGCTCAACATTCTAGCTTTTCTTCTTTACTTATATTTTATCCTGCATCTGTTACTTCTGACACCAGCTGTTAGGATGGAGGAGCATATTTGTCCCTGCAGAGGATTTTGTGATTTGTTAAATCTTTCTATTATTTTCCTCTTTTCTGGCCTGATGCTTAGTCACTTCTTATCCTGAAGCCATTCCAGACCTTTGGTTATACCTGAGCCCTTCCTTGAAGGATTTCTAGTTCTCTAACACCTTCCTGGGACAGGAAGACAAAACTAGCTGTAGGTACACATGATGTTTGCATAGCAGATGCTCTCCAAGTACCCAGCAATTCACTCAAAATAGAGGCAAGCAGATCATAGGTCAACTGCATTCTAGGTCCTATTCATGGTAAATGTGTATTTTAACTCTAATTTCAAAGTATTAATTTGTGCAGAAATAAGGAAAAAATTCATGCAGTGTGGCTGACATAGCAATGCTATATGAACTTCATATTTCTTGTAGACTGGGCAGACCCATCATTTGGGAAGGCCTTGATAGAGAAAAGTCCCTCACAGGCATTGAACCTGTATAATTAGCTCAGCAAAAAGGGAACTCAGCACTGAACAGAAACCAAACACGGAAAAATTTAGCCGAGGTGAATGAGCCCGTCATGTGGATTTGGTTTTCCCCTCACCTCTTCTTCATCTTCGCAAACACTGATACATCTTTCCAACTCCTCCAGTAAACCTAATAAAAGAGATGGTAGCTCTCCCTACCATCTCTGCAGCTCTGCCAGTGTTTTCAAACCCAACCCTTTGCATACTCCGTCCTATTTTCTGGATCAATGGTTGTGCTGTTTCCTGAAGGAGGAGCATGAAATTTCATTGCCTTATAGCAGACATCTCAGCGTGAAGTCAGACACAGTTCCAAGGGTTGAAGCAGTTAATATGACACAGAAATTCTGTGATTCTGTCATGAAGAACCAACTTGGCTGGCAGGTCAAACCAGCACAGGAGATAACGGCGTGGGGCGTTCGCGGGCTGATCACAGCAAGCGCGTAACTGAACTCTTTGTGCTGAATTCAGAGCAGAGTTTTACTCTGGAAGGGGCAATGAGTAGATGAAACAAGTATAGTGGAGCTATCAATACAATCATGTGACTTACCAAAAAAAAAATCATAGGAAGAAGTAAAGATAAAACAGCTCTAGCTGTTAAATTGAACGGTAGACAAGGAGATTGCTCCTTTGGCTCAGTAATTCGTTAACTGCAGATTGCTGAAAGCTAGGAGGATGTCCTTGTGTCACTTGTATCACTTGTTCACTAGACTCTGGTATCACTAGAATCCCTTTGTACTTCTCCAGGTACCCTTCACAGTCCCTGCACCTCTGCTTCACTCTTACCCTTTTTTCTATCCATTTTTCACATCAGCATTTGTTAACTTCAGTGTCCCTTTCTTCTCTAATTATGTATGCTGTCTCTTACGTATTTCTTTATCCATCCTCTTTCCTTTCCTCTCACTGCAAAGGCAGTTCATGTCACTTTACTTTCTTCTGTCACATTAGAAAGCTCTTTTGATATATTCCAATGTATCTCTCTCCCCTATATGGCTGTTCTGGTTCCTAGTTTCCAAAGCAGTCTATGGGCTATCTACAATATTTTCTACAGCCACAATATTTTCTGTAAGATCTCATGTTTTTTTTTAGAGTCCACCATGAAATTTGAATGGAAAGGCAAATATCAGTTGGTTTTAAAGACAGATGGTAAAAGATGACATTGGTTAATGTTTCAAAAAATGTGAGGACCACTGGATGATATAATAAACAATGTGAGTCAGGGATGGTCAGCTACTCCATACCCAAAATATAACATGTTGTGGCCCTGCTCCTTGCTGCTCGTGTTACTGTAATAATAGATGATTAATAATAAGCTGTTCCAATGAATTACCTATTGATAGCTCTAGGGCTGTATGCATATGTGTACCCTATTAATCCTCTCTGGGGAACATCCTGTAGGGGGAACGTGGGGGACACACGGCGTAGGTTTTCTGGGAGCCTCGTAATTTGCTTTACGTTCCTTTTCTCCCTGGGTGAGTCATGCTCATCTCCCTGTGACTTGAGAGTTCATCCTGGGATCTCATGCCATCTTTCTGTCTTTATGAGAAGGTGTGGATGATGATCCACCCTAATGGTTTCTGTTGCTGGCTGTGGCAGCATGTTTTATGACGGGTGTGGTACATTCCCATTTTCTCTGTTGTGCATGTACAGCCCCACCCGTGGCCACTCCCACCCTCCCACTGGGAATCGCCCACAGTAAGCTCTGTAATTACCTTTATTTGATCTGAGGAATGGATTTGGGAATCTTATTTGCACAGTTGTAAGATGAGTACGTTAAAAAAAAAAAAAAAAAACACAACAAAAAGCCCCCAAAAGAACCCTTTGAGTGGCTGATGTGTTAAGTGCAGAAACAGCAGAGACACCAAAAACCAAGTTCAGGGGCTGTTTAACTGAAGAGGTTTTTTAGTTTTTCCTTGGATATGTCAGACTACAATACGTGCAGACAGAATTTCACCTGTTATTGCCTGTTCTGAGTTCTTAACGTTAGCAGGCAGAGCTGCCCTAAGTTATTACGGTTTTCATTTGAACCCATTCTGTTGGTTTTAAGTGGAACTAAACCGAACCTGTGCAAACTACAGTTTGTACTTGTTTTACATATTTACTCTGGGCTACACAGTGTAGTTTGCACAGGCTCTCAGTGAAGAAAAGACATTGTATGCAGCCAGTAGTGCAGTGCTAGTTCAAGCCTTTATTTTCTGGGGAAACCTTAGGGAAAAAAACCCCAACATAAAAAGCCCAAGACTAAAGCTCCTACTCTGACTTCATAAGATCAAAGGTCTTTCAGCATCCACCTAACAACTAGTAGCTAATCCAGCTGGCTCACAGAAGCACAGCTGATGTGGAGTGATGTATTCTGCTGACACCTAATCCTAGGCATGCATGAGAAGTGGTGCATATAAAGTAGGAAAGATGGAGGAACAGGTCATGGAGAATGATATTTATTCCTCACCTTCCAGTCCTAGCAATAACCTTTCTGTCCACAAAACTACAGTGTTGTTTCTCTGCCTGCAGTGGTCAGCGCTGGCTCATGGGTTCAAGTGCACTGGGGAAAGTGGGCTGATGGTTTACTTGGGTGGCCAGGAAGAGCTTTGAACAAGATACTTCAGCACAAGGTGTTAAGGGAACTAAATATCCACTGAAACCCTGAATATATATGGAAAAAGTCTTTGCATGGATGAATATTTGGTTAAATGAAAGGTAAAAGCGAGTGAGGAGGTCACCAGGGTGATCTTTAGGGGTCTCCTGAGACTTTTTGGTACTTAATGGACTTGCAAAAAAAAAAAAAAAATTGGAAAAGGGGTGAAAAGCACCGCGACAAAATTTGCAGAAGATGATGTTGATTCTCCTAGTTATGATGAAGATTAGGTGGGAGGAAAGACAAAAGCAAAAAGGCATGATGAGATTCAGTCGTGGGGCATTTAACCTTGCAGGCAAACCTAAGGAGAAGCACAAAAATATTGTTTACCAAAAAAAGGGCTGCAGGTCTGATCCAAGGTCTGGACCAGCTTCCATTTGAGGAATGAGTAAGTGGGCTTTGGCCTGGAAAAAGGATGACTGGTGATGGTTAAAGAATGGAGGAGATGCATTAAACCACAGGTGGCGTGGAGAGGGTGAGCAGGCACTGAAGGCTGTCTCCTTCTGACCCAGCAGCTTCCTGCTAGGAAGGAGATTCCAAAGTAACAAAACGAGGTGGTTCCTTACACAGGGTGTGACTGAGCTGTGCAAGCCCCCACCACAGTGTTCTGTAGAGGTAAAAATTGCTATGGATTCAAGGCATGGCTGGACAAGGTCATGGAAAGGAAAATCCATTGCACGTTATTAACTAGATGGACACCAGCTCTGATATAAGAGGTCTGTGACTTGCAAACTATGTTTGCTTTTCCCAAGCTTTTCCCCAGAAATTTAGTCTTGTCTATAGCTGGAAATAGGATACTGGGCTAGATGGGCCTTTGCTTTCACCCAGGATGGATGTTTTCCAGCCCCATGTCACTGCATTCCATGCTGTTATAAGACATAAACCCAGGGAATATTTCATTTTTCAATGCCATATATTCTCTGCAGTGTAAAGGGTGACATATTTCCAGAAGAATACAGTTATCTGCCTGCAGAAGCAAAACACTGGTTAGGGAAAATACAGAGACAGAAAAAAAATTGTAGGTGAAGAAATAAAAAGGCAAATGCCTGATTATCCCAATACTCGTCTCCCTTACAAAGTCATTCCCACCCCAGCATCAAGTTGAGAACTTGGTTTTGTACTTAAAAGCATTGTCTTTGGAATTCCAGGAAAAACAAGAGACAGACAGACTGAAGAATAAATGTGGGACAGTTTGCAGATTAAAGAACCCTTATGGGAAAATATGGCCTGACATTGTTTTACAAAACGAGTAACATACAAATATGGTAATCCTTTAGGGAGGAATAACTGCTGGGAAGAAGATGAGATACAAGTGACTTGAAATTAGGAAGACAAAAAGAAGGGGGTGGAGGGAAGGAAAACCAAATCTAATATGGTGAACAAAACTAGAGGTCGTGCATGAAGGCATTAAATTCCCCAGGAAGGATTTTTTTCACTGTTTGTAAGGACTGGAAAATTTTATGTTTGCTGTTAATGTAAGTATGAAGGAAATTCCCAGGGTAGGGGACAAGATCTGGAAATGAGGGAAAATGTGAAATAGGCACAGCTAAAACCATCTGCATTTACAGTTACGAGGTGCAAGACCAGCATAAGGATCTCTAAAAACTTTAAGTATGGCCATTTTGTTCCTTGACCCAACTAACCTTCCCTCCTTTCACTGCCAAGTGTCCAAGGCTTGTTCTTCCCCTTTTCCCTGCCCACTTCTCAAGAACTCACACCTCTGCTACACCCACCTGGTTTCCCAATGCCTAATTTATTCCTCGAGCCTATTTTTGTCTCATAAACACTGTGTCCTTAATGTTAACAGCAAAGGTTTCAAGAAAACCTATTTGAGTTTTAATTTAATTTCATTTAATTCTTCATCTATTTTGGGGAAAATTCTTTGAGCTTTGTGAAAACTGCTGCTTCTAAAAAAAAAGAGCAAAACAAAGCTGAGTTTCTTTCCCCAGTTCTCTTAATTGTTGGTTGTTGAAAAACACATTGTTCAAGCCAGTGTGATTCAAATGTTTGATGCAAAATTTTCCCAGAACAGTGGGATTTGTATATCTAGGATAAATTTTTCAACCGGGTTCGTCTGTCTTGTGAAACTTATTTTAATTTTTGCTCAGCAAAACCACTGAAAAGAGAGTGCCCAGATATCAACAGAGTAGCAAAGAAATGGAAACCACGATATAAGTATTTTTCATGCTTAAATATCTTGACTTTTTTCAGGAATATCTGAAGCAATAGAAAACCGCCTTCAAGAGCTCTGTATGCATTCAACTGTTTCCTAACTTTCCACTGTTTCCTAATGAATTCCAAGTTTAATGTTTTTATGTGTCTGTCCTTGAAACAACAAATATGTTTTTAATTTTTTCTGTCCCAAATGAGGGTTAATTAAAATATCTTATGGCGAAGTATGAAAAGAAATTTAAAACTGGATTAAATAAACCACAAAAGCTAGAAAATGCAAAGTTCCCACTTTCCAAGGAGGAATTCAGTTCTGTTACACAACGAGCACCTGTCACTTACAGGAAGGCCCTGATGACTTTGGAAAACAGAGATTTCTTTCACCACAGAACACGAGGTAATAACACCCTTGAAATAAAGGACAGGAATTTCACAGAAAGAAGCAAACATCCCAAAACTGTGCGTGCAAAAACAGTTTTGCAATAAACAGCCTGAATAAACAGTCCCTGTTTTGTTGAGGAAGCATCATTTAAGCAAGAGTACTGAATAATGTGCATGTCCTTGATGGTGTTACAAAACCCTTAATAGAGATGAAAATTAGAAGCACAAAAAGGCTAAAATTAATTAGGAATCATAGAAGTCGTGGATTTCCCCCTGTACTCGTGTTGCTTCTGACACACATATATCATTGTGCAGCCTAAGAGGTTCTTCCTGGGAGATTCATTCCCCCTCAAACAGGGATTTTGTCTGTTCTCTCCTTAGTGTGAAAAATTAGTTCCTTTATTGAAGCGGAATCTTAGATTTTTGGGAGCAGCTGGCTGTAAAGAGGTTGAAAGTATGCTTATTTCTTCTTTAAAATATTAAATTTCAGTGATACATAAAACATAATTAACTGATCTAAGGGGATTACCACATTAAAGGCCAAGATGTAAAACTAAACCTATTACAAAAGCCATTCTGTTTTCTTATGCGTAAAAAATAATGCAAATTAAACTTTTTATAGGTGTTTGTTTCCAACACATAAAGCACAGCTGATAAAGAATATTCATTAAGGGACTAGGAATACAGTTTTATATTATTGCTGACTAGGTCCTCTGACTAGTAATTTCAGGAGAAAAAAAAGAGAATTGCTATTTTAATATATATTTAGATGTTGTAAACCCTCACAAATCTGTATCAAGATTGATAATGGTAACAGCTCAACAATTTGCCTCCTTTTACAGACCTCTGTGGGTGATACAATTTTTCACTTGTTCTAGTGTTTTAGTTTTCTCAGATTGACTAAACAAGTATAGGACTAAATTTATAATATTATAGTATTGTGGGGACTTCAGAGTGTGATGCAAAGCCAGAACTCAGCATTGTGAATTCAGCAGGAGAAAAAACGTGTTAACAAGGGAAAGTAGAATCCAGAACAAAGAGCATGTGAGTTGGAGACTTTGTAGATGTTTATTCATGAATTGATGTCTTCAAATTAAAGAGCCTGTTTTTATTTTATACTTTTTGCATTCACATGTTTATGCCCTGTGCTTTAATATTTTTCCTATTTAATCCAGAATTTTATATATATATATATATTAATATGTATATATGGCAGCTATCGGTTTTGAAGTGTGAAACATGTTTTATAGCCAAGGAGATTTGTGCTTGGGATGAGTTTTGTCTGAGCCTATGTTAAAAGAAGTTTTTGTCAGCTTTGGCTATTCTTTGCTGGTGAAGAGGCATAAATTGCTCCTTGAAGCAAACTCCTACTTCGCTTTTTTTTGGTCAACTTTTTTTTTTGTGACAGAAGCTTCTTATGGGTTCTCTTAATTGGTTTTCTGTATAGTCTTTCTTTCCTTCTCTCTTTCCAAATTAAATATTGCCTGTTATCACTTTTCTTATTGTGATCCTTGGCATACCTTATTTTTTTGTTTTTGAAACACTTGGTGCTTCTGGAGTGGGGTGTGTATGAGATTTTGTTTTACCAAGAATGCACTGGTAGTCATGACTCTTACAGGTTTCTTATGTGGGCAAGTATTGTAGATCCATCATATGCTTATTTTTCAGAATTCCATGGTGATAAAATTTGCTTATCCCTATTGTTAAATTCAAGGAGTGAATACCTACTGTCAGTTCCAGTATTTACAGTTCCCACGTTTTCATTCTCTAATGAATTTCACTTTGTCCTTCTTTCTCAATTTTTTTAGCTTAACAGTGTCTTTATACGTGGGAAGATATCCTCTTCCTCTGTACCTGACCTTTTATTACTTTTGTTGAATAACTTTTTAGAAATGACTATTTCTTTGGAGGCTTTCAACAAGGAGGAACATCACCAGTTTAAGCCAAATTTTGCAGTGCTGTTGAGCCTTTCTGCACATTGATGCACGGATCTGACTTACTTTCCCTGTAGAAAACAGTCTCCTGTAATATTTTTATAGAGTCAGAGAGGAAGAAAAGAGCAGGTGTGACTGAATTGTGCTGGGATTTAGCTATTAAGTTTGTCTGCTGAACACTGCTGGCCAGTGCATGTCAGATTGAGCTGTAGGGCTCAGTTGAGCTGAGGATGGGCAGAAATCTAGGGAGCCTTTACTAGATTTCTAGTGAGTCTTAACCATTAAATGAAAATTCTGTGAGGCAGAGAGCTTTTCCATATGAGTACAAGTACTTTATGCTGTGTACTGAACTGGATATACACCCAGAGACAGTGAATTTCCATAGATTTAAACAAGTGGTATTATTGCTCAACACCTCAGAAGACTGTGTGCAGACTATCCCCCAAAATATTACTTTGCATTAATGGCTAATCTTGAAAATGTTGGTCCTAGTATGTAATTTTTCAGTGCTTTGAAAGGTTCTTATAAAAGCTGTTGGACAATAGTGGTTTTTACACGTTACCAAAACAGAATTCAGGGGTCACAAAGCTGACCCCAAATCCATACGGTGGATCAGGTGCTCTCTAGACACTCTGCATTTCAAAGAAAAAAAAAAGAGCCCATCCCACATCTATTCCTGGGTGGAAAAGTAGGGCAAACATTAATTACTGACCTTAAAGCACAGTGGAAAACTAACGGGGCAATGCCAAGTCAGAGGATGAGAAATTCTGGAATATTAATGATGTTTGCCTCTGATCTCATACCTGGAACAATACCTGTGTTCTCACCTCCCAAGACAGGGCTGACGTCTCCAGGTTCAGTGGGCCCAATTAATTTCATTCTAGTGAATTCAGAGAATCAGCTGAAATTACTGCAGAGCTGCAGGTCTTGGTCTGAGAATTCGCTGAGTCCAAGTGCAGACACAAGACTGAAAGGAGGTAAAGAGAGTCCCTGTCTTGAAACCAGAAAGTATGAAGGAATTACGGGTGGCGGATTTAACTTTAACTCCTGGAAAAGTACAGAATTTTAAAAACACACCAAACTAAGGGGCAAAAAAAAAAAAAAAAGGCAAAAGTAGAAGCCATTACGGGTTTGTTAAAAAAGGAATTGTGCAGCCAGTGTAGTTTCCCTGGATACTGGCCTGGAAAGGAGGGAAGGTGTACATGTAATAGAGCTGGACACTAGTGAGGCTTCTCTGCTTTTGCTCGTGATGTTTTCTCATAAGAAAGCTAAGAAAATTTATTTGAGATAAAACTCTAGTAGTGAGAGGGTAAAGCTGGGTGGAACAGAGCATGAGGAGCAGTTAGTGACTGACTGCTGTCGGAATGAAAGGGTATTTGGAGTGGATTTCTTAAAGAGCCTTATGCTACTTCATATTTTCACTAATGACTTGGGTGATAGACTGGAGAGGAGCACTAATCAAATTTGGAGAGAGCTGAAGATGGGAGGCTTTAACTATGTATGTAGGGGACAGGATTAATATTCAAAAGGAGTCAGGAAAAACAATCTGAAGACAGTAAAATGCAGTTCAGTAATAACTGAGTTCAGCATCTAGGCAGGAATAACAAACCCTGCAGACAGAGAATGAGGAGAAGTGACAAGGTAAGAAATTCTGCCTGGAAAGACCTTGAGGTTTTAATGGGTTGCAGGCTGAGCCTAAATCAGCCACATCATGGCATAATGAAACAGGCAGACAGGCTGGCAGGTATGAGGTGCTGACAGAAATATATTCTGTGAGACCTGTGAAGGTAAATCCTCTTGGTAAAGGTTTGTGATTTTCGTCACTGCATTTTGAAGCACAGCACTCCAGTTTGGAGTCCGTAAGAGGGAAGGGAGAATGGTCAGAACATAGAAATTCTGGCTTATGAGGAAAGATTTACAGAATTAAGGTTGTTTAGTCTGAAAGAGAATTTATACTGCAGGACATTCCAGCTTTTTTTCCCCCTTCTTGCTTGCTCTTCTTTGCTGCAGCTCGGGAGGACAATGCCTGGCTGTTTAATTATTCCAGCTGGGAAAATAGTAAATTATTTCCTTCTATGAATTACTTACATTCCTGGGAGAACAGGTTCCTGTCTAATATTTCTGGCATCCTACCATTTGCCCACAGAGGGGAATGTTGCAGGGACCTGTCCTGGCAGGTCTGTTGAACCAGCAGTTAAGAGTTTGCAGGGCAGGGATACCTACCCATTCCAGGAGTAAAGTAAGGGCTAGGTGTGGAAGTTGTAAGCTGACACTAGATGAGCTCCTTTGAGAGGCTCTAACAAAGTGGTGAGGCAGCAGTACAGAGGGAAACAAATTGGGTTAAAATGACAGCATGTTTAGCTTCATTACATGACTCTGATGGAACCTCACCCTCTATGCTTCATTCATTTCTGAGCACTTCACCAACAGAAAGATAATAATGCTCTGGATTGCAGTAGCCCTGTCTCATCCAAATGTCTTAGAATGATTTTACATTTATTTACTAAGCCTCAAAAGGCACTGCTGAGATTGGTAAAGGCTGCACAGGAATCACTTCACTAATCACAGGTTTAACAGCTCCCTTCAGTACTCAGTAACATTTAACAGGGCATGAAGAATGCAGGTTTCATTTGAAAACGTAGGAAATTCAGATAAAAGACATATTATGACCTTATGTGTTATTATTTTGTTTATATATTGTAAAAAAAAAAAAGAGTAGCTTTGTTGTTCTGTGGATAACTCCTAAGTTCTTGCACCCTGAAGAAAATAAAGAATAATATATTCTATTACAGTTGTTTGTAGGAGGTTGGAGCAACCTGGTGTAGTGGAAGATGTCCCTGCCCATGGCAGGGAATTGGAACAAAATGGTCTTAAAGGTCCCTTTCAACCCAAACCATTCTGTAATTCCATGTGGGCTCCTTTAATTGCTGTTTGAAGGAAGAATAGTGACGTATAAACCACTGGGGAGGAGGTGTTTGCAAGAAACCAGCAAGCACCGTGCTCTGGGTTCTAGTGAGGGGTCCCAGCTCTCTTGGCAGGGTGGAAACAGCCACTGGTAATATCTCATGTGTGACCAAAGACTTGGTTGCACAGGAGGGGTTGTGCAGGACTTAATTAATTTAAAAGAAAACAGCCAAAATACAGGATGTTTGTCTATGGGATGAAGAGACAGTTGGGGAAGTAGCAGAGAAGCTGGATGTGATTATGAGGGCATGACTTGGATTTATGTTTGCAATGTGGTGAAAGAGTTAATTATTGCCCTAATCTTATTAAAAGTGGCATAGTATCTTCGATAAATAGAATTGGCCAAGACTTTGCTTTTAGTTTCTAATGTGAGCAGCATCCTGTTGTTAGCTCCACATTAAGACATTGATTCCACAGTGACTCAGAAGGGAGAGCAGCACCTCGTAGCTCTGCTTCTGAACCATAAAGCTGTGGAAAGGTTTGGGTTGGAAGGGATCTTAAAGATCACCTAGTCCCAAACCCCTAGTCCCAAACTCTGCCACTAGAGCAGGTTGTTCATTCTGTAGTGATTTACTCGGGATATTGCAGTCTCTCTCAGCCTTGCAGAGCTCTGAGGACTCCCACCCTGCTTTCAAATACCAACAAAATGAAGAATTGCCTTGGGAAGATGTGGCACTGGCCATACTCACTGATGTAGGAGATGAGGATTTTGTTTGTACCTCTCTCTTCATCTACATTATCTCCATAATTAATCTCTTTGTCTTTTGAGCTAATGATTTTTGAGGTGCAGGAGAGCAGAGGTGTGTTTGACCCAAATTGTAAAGCTCAGGCTGTCTGAGGAACAATAGAGGGCATGGCTGGGAAGTCATCAACATTTCCTGTACTGTGGCTGATGGACACTGACCTGCCAACTCCTGCTTCACCTGTGCCACATCCAAAACAACCCTACTCCTTACTTTCCAGTGGGCACAGTCAGAAAGAGCCACCTCTAAAGCTCCTGCAGGAGCCAGGCTGGCTTATTTTGCATCTGTAATTGTTTGGTTTATAAGCAGGACAGAGCAGTGCATGTAAAAATTCTTCATTATACACTTCAGTGCTTGAAGTTGCAACTTTTTAAAGGGTAAATACACTTTTTTTTTTTTAAACTTTTATTTTGTTTGGATTTATTTGCAGCTTTCTGCCTTTTAAAATTTATTGCACGGACTAATGCAGAACTTCTGCCTTCAAACCAAGCTGTGGTCACTTTGGGCTGTAACCAAAGGATCATTTTGCTTCTGACATTAATCCACTACTGACACTTTTTGCAGGGCTTGGAAATTTCTGTTTCAGATTTTTTTGAAGGCCAGATCAGTGTCTCCCTGTCCTTGGTCATACAACAGCTTATGAAACTAGGATAAAGGAGTGATTTCATGACTGAAAGTAGTTCTGTGTGACACCACTTCTTGCATTAAGTTTCTGGAGTTTTGCGGCCAAAAATATTAGAGTATTGTTGTTGTGGTTAATGTTTAGTTTCCAGAAATCCCAAACAATTATGTTTTCTTTTAATTTCTGTTTCTACAACATAGATGCTAAAAAAGGTGCACTTTCTGATTTTTTTTTTACTATGTCTTTCTCTTTATCCCCTTCAGAAACTGTATCTGAGCTGCAAACAATTCTCCTAAGAAAGAAAAGCCTGTCATTACAAGGGATGGATCGGAAGGACTTTGCTCCGTGTAGAAGGAGCTTCCCTCTCCCTACACTTTCCTCTTTCAGGTCAGTGTTTTGCAGTAATCACAAGTGTCTTCATGTGTTCCTGGCAGGTTCTGATGTTACACCTACCACAGTGGTTTACAGATATTTCCATTTACTCCCCGAAGTACTGGACTGATTCCTGTCTCAGTAACTGGCACGTGGCTCCAGTAGTATCCAGGAACACAGTGATTTTGTACCAGTGTCTGTGTTCATGTACAAGCCAGTACTTACTCACTTTAGGTGCTCAGATTACCACGATACAGTCCCTTATTTAATTTACATTAATCCTACTTCTACCCATGTCCATCTCCCCTCATCAGGATGTAGGATAAACAATCTATTTTAGTTGTATATTTTTCTGGCTGCATGCATCACCTGGCTGACAGCAAACTACACAGTTCTTTACTCCTTCAAAAATACATTCTCTAGATTTTTGACAATTGTTCTACGCTCATAACCAGTTATTAACAAAATATATACATTTTCAGCCTAAAACCGGTCCAGTTCAACGTAGCTCATACAGTATTCAAATCAGAAACATGTGATTCTAATAAACCAAGCTGAAACATTTATAAAATAAAGTCTAATTACCCAGGATTTAATCTGCTGTCCAGCAAGGCAGGAGGGCCAAGAGTTGAATGACAGATTGTTGATATTTATGGGTCTGGTAATTATTGTGTTTGTAACACAAACAGTCCCTTTCTTGCTGGAAATCTAACAGTGAAACTAAGAAGTGAAAAGAAAGTGATGCATTTCCCACGCATACAAAGAAATAAGAAGAAATTTCTGCAGTTAACACATCCTGGCTTCTCCCTGGATATCACTTCAGTCAACTTTCTTTATAGGAATAAGTCTGAACAAAGTTTTCACCTACTACTACGAAACACACGAGGCAAAAGTACCAGATTTAAAACAGAGCCCATAGCAAAAGCAAGCTTTGTTTCAAAATATAGAACTTCCCAAAGTTTTGATTTGCCACAGGAAAAGCATGAAATAAATCTGTTAAGGATCGGTGAGAACACGAGACTTCCCATATTTTTTTTTTTTTAGAAATACTTTTCTTAATTTGTATTTCTGTTGTTTAATTCCCTTGTGGTTTTTATTTGTTTGTTTGTTTGCTTTCCAGGTGATGGTAAGCACTTCCAACTTTCTTTATAACTATGGAACAGAAAGTAGCTTAGATTAATCTGGTCTATACCAGAGACAAGAAAAGTTTGGGGTTTTTTTCCTTTGGGAAATCACCCAAAATCTTCATTTCTCCCCATACCAATGGATCTCTTAACTTACCTCGTGTTTCCTCGGCTCCTTCTCTTGCTACTCCGCACTCGTGGCTGATAAATACCTATAGGAGTTGCCGAGGAATGGGATGGAGGTGCTGACCCTCCCCTTCCCTCAGCCTGAAGTTCTTCAAAGTCAGCCCCAGGGACTTCACATTAAATAGATGAGCCAAGGCAAGAGAGTTCTGCTCCCCCTTCCGTTTGGCTTCCACGGCTGAGTTCTAAAAAGCTGTATGAAGTTGTCAGAGGTTTCCTCTTACCTTCCTACTGAAGCAAAACGGCGTGCTGCTGCTCCAGGACAGGATTAGGTCATTCAAACAGCCCTGCAGAGAGAGTGGAGGCTCAGCGGTGCAGAGTCTCCAAAGGCTGGAAAGATCTGATCTTACATCAGGTGAGAGAAGGCAGCTGGCTGGGCAAGCCAATAATTATGATATCAGCTCTTGTTCGCCTCAGGCAGTCCTGCATTTAATAAGAATATAAATATGACTAAGCTGCGTTGTTTTTTTTTTAACTTGTTCTCTTGGTAATTCCTCAGAGAAGTTGGGCAGGTATTGAGCTCTAACTGTCTGGAAAGAGAGTGCTCCCTCTCCACCTCTCTGTTTTCCTTTTGATTTTAAATACCCATCTGTTACTGTGTTTTGCAAACCTATTATCCACCTGTGGTTATTAAAAACACTCTTTCCTGGCATGGAGTTTGCCAGAGTATCAGAAAGTGTTCACCCACCAGAAATAGGCGTCTTTCTTGCATTTGCTCAGTCTGAGCTGAACTGTGGCTCCACATTGGAATGTCAAAACATCTTGCACTGTTTAACTGTCAGAGGAACACTACCAGTGTACTCAGGATAATATTCCTTCCCAAAACCAGAGTGCCTTAGAAGAGTCATAAAAAGAGGACTGGACTGGAGGAATGGGTTTGTGTGGGCATGTAGTTATTACATATATTTTTGTGGAGAGGTTTTTTTTGTGTGCAGATCTGTAGAGGGGAATATGCGTTTAAAAGTGCAGTTGCAGGAATACATATTTCTGCTGCCCTTACTTGGCTTTGTGCACACTCCACAGTCCCCTGCACAAACCTGATCACACCTACTGTAATAATACTCACCTACCTCATAGGGTGTTGTGAGGATTAATTAATGTTTGTAAAGTGCTTTGAAGATGAAAAGCCTTGAATGGGTGCTAAATATAATTATCGTCATTCCACAAAACAGTAGAAGCATCTTTGCGGCCCCCAGGTCATTGTACAGGTACACCCATGTTTATCTCCCACGATTATGGTAAGATACTGGAGAAGTTATTGAAACTTTGATAAAAACACTCTCTCTGCTTTGGAGGACCTATTTATATTCATGTTAAGTTTGTGCCATTCATGAAGAGTTTTTGTGATACTTGTTGCAGAATATTTTACCCTGATTTGTGATAGAAAAGATCCACCACCACATGCCATTATAATAGGGTTGGTGGAGGAAAATCTGTTTTTTCACCTGTGATGGATGACTTCCTATCAAGAGTTTGCCAGTGTGATTTTATTAGATCTGTCAAGGACTTCTGATGCTAGAAATGAAGACTTTCTCAATTTATCTGCTGGATCTTGTAGAGATATGGACATGGAATGTTGGTGGACATGCTCTTCCTGTCTGGAAGATCTCAAAGATACTGCTGGATAATTGCTTGTCCTTTCCAAGGACTTTTTCATTAGATGTTCCTCAGAGATGTGTGTCTAAAGCTGGCAGGGAAGGTTCTGAGATGGTTTGGGCTAAGCTCGACACCTTTACTTAATTATTCCCAAGTTCTGCACTACCCTAAAATTACAATTCTTACTATGATGGCTGAGACAGACAAATCTGAGGTGGTTTAAGTCAGTAACTCTGTACTAAGTGCAGTAGCCCAGAACCAAAGACAGTTAATGGCCTGACTGTCACCTCAGGCTCTTGAGATCCAGCCTGCTGCAGCCAGGGAGTTCCTGGTCCCTAAGCTGGCTGTTTTAACACTAACTCTTTGGGTGTGTTTACTTGAGCTGGCGTCACAGGTCGATTGCAGTGCAGAGATAAGAGCCTGAATGAAAGTGAGCCACTGACTGGCAAGCATTATCTCCTCTCTCCTGGGATAACTCTCAGGAGGAAATACCTAGAGGAAAATGGGGTGTCAGAATTGGCTGCAAGTTTTCCTGTTTCTTGCTGACCTGTGTCAGAGTCTTCTATCAGCATCCACTTCTGTGGGTACAAGGAGCACAGCCCACCTGGCAGCACTGCTTTGTGGGGATTCTCCTTTTGAGTGCCAAAATAGTTTTGGAGACTTTAAGGTCAGTATTTCTTCTTCCTCACAGAGTTTTGTTAAATTAAAACAGTTTGTTGCTCAGGAGATGAAGCCACATGCCACAAGCAAAGAACAGGAGACATCAAGAGACATCCATCAGAGTAACCTTGGTTTTGTCAGATCCAGACTAGACTATTGTAATGTGATAACTTTATATCTCTCTTTGGTCTGGGCTTTTACTGAAAGACTGAGATGCTGATTTGGTGTACTGGCAGCTATGCTAAACTGTTAAATTCTGTTCCCCAATCTGATATTTAATTTTTTTTGGGGAAAAAAAATTAAAATTGCAGCCATCAAAGCTGCAAAGTAAATATTCAAGATGCAAGTGAGTGGAACCATTTCAGTGATGTCCGACTGCGTCTATAGTCTGAAATAACAATAGCAGCAGATAGAAATGGTTCCTGTCTACTTCCATGAGGGCTCAGCTGCCCAGTGAAGGTGACCAAAGTGGGAGTGCTGTTTGGTACTTCCACACAGGCAGCACTGGAGAGGTCTGCCTGACTGACATGGCATGTGGTCTCTGTGGTATGTCCAGAATGAGTAACTCAACAGCCTGTTTCCCTTTTTGTTTCCCCCATTTAGGGGGAGTCATCCCTCATGATCTGCTTCCTGTAGAGCTGCATTTTGGCATCTTGGGCATATGAAGGTATTTTTTAATAGAAGTTGGAAAAATATGATTATCTTCACGTTCCACAGTTCGATCTTTGTCTCAAAAGTGTTTCCTGGGTTAGTGCTGTCCAAAGCAGACACAATAGAACCAGATAAGCTGAGCTCAAGGTTGTGCATGGCATTTCATGTCCAATTCAGAATGTTTGATCAGTTTTAACATTAAATGTTCCTCGATTCCCTAGCATGGAAAACAACTGCTGACCTCATTATAAACCCCTCCTGCTATTTATATTTGGCAAGAACGGTCTTGTTGAGCTGGAAATTTGTCAGCGAGGAGTTCTCCCTATGAACTTACTTAATTTTTTTTGCCCAGCCAAAGGATAAATTCATTCCTTTGATAAAATATTCCTATTTAATTTAGTAGTGGGATAATTGCTTATTTTTAATACATTGTTTATATTTTATTATGCAGTGATGGCAGCAGTATTTGTTATCATAAATAGCTTTGTAGGCTTACAATTTTTGTATCCTAACATTTGGATGATAAGCTTACAAAATGACTTAAGACGTAATCTAACCAGCTATTCTGCCACCATTAAGTAGGAAAAGTGGCCTAGCATCTCTCCCTTGGGATCACCTGAGGGAAGACACACCTGGGTGTAACTTTAACTGTCTGCTGGGCTGCCTTTAAATAGTAGTCCGGGCTTGCTTTTTATCTTCTGAGATATCCCTAGGGAATACACACCTTGGTTTAACCTACATACACTTCAGTCCATTTTTGTCCCTCAGAAGTAGTCACAAGTGCATTTATCTGGTAGTTTAATGTGTCTAGAGAAACACACTGGTAAACTGAAGTTAGCAGTGTCAGCATTCCAAACATTTCATAAAATCACAGGGTGGTTTGGGCTGGAAGGGACCTTAAAGACCATCTCCTTCTAAAGCCCTGCCATGGGCAGGGACACCTTCCACTGGACCAGGTCCTGTCCAACCTGGCCTTGAACACTTCCAGGGATTTAATAGAGCATAATTCTCCTTCCCTTCTGAGCCTCTTCTTTTGGCAAAACGTATCTGTTTTATGCCCTGTTGTTGTTACAGCTTAGAGGAGTTGTGAGTTGCAGTGTTGGAAGACTGAAGGATAAAATTCACCAGGGAGATCTGAATTACAGCCTCCAAATCTGGCACACCCACAAGATGCTCTTTTGTTGGCATTTGCAAAACTTTCAGTTTGCTAATTGTTTAATCTTAAATTAAAATATCAAGAACCATCATTATATATGAAATTTCATTTCCTGACCAGTGATTTAGTGTTCCCTATAAAGCACGGCATCAGGAGCAATGTGGCAGCCACCATAAGCTATTATTTTGTTATTTTAGAAATGAGGATGAGCTCAAGACGTGGTGTTAGACTTGACTCTGTGCCTTTCTGCTCTAGGTGAAATTCAGGGAGGTGATCTAGACACGTGTTGTAGTCATTGTGTCATCTAGCAATATGTTTTGCTTTGCCTTTTTGACAAGACTGCTATTAGTATGCAACCTTCAATGCATGAGGGAGATAATCAATTTAAGAGAGAGATATTGGGCTAATAATTGGAAGTAATAATCTCTGATTAGTCTCACAGGTTTATTTTATCTTGTGCTTAGTTATTTGTTCCTTATTCAGTATCATACACCATGTTCAGGACCCTGCATCATTCCAGGGTTGCTGGAGCTGGATCCTTCTCCTGTCCCCAGGGAGGAATTCTTGTTTCTCCTTGGAGCTGATCACTGAATATATGCAAAGTTGCAGACCTTGGAATCAGATTGGAATGCCCTGTGACATGCCATAAACTTTCTTCTCTTCTCAGAGAACGTAATTAGTGAAGAGTTGGCAGCATTCTGTCAACTCTCCCTTTTCTGTTGACATTGCACTTCAGAAAAAGTCTTTTGTGATTTTCTTCCCCCCTTTTTTATTTTTTTTTTTGTTACAAGATTAGCAGAAAGGGAGCAAGCTTTCCTAGCCTGCAGCTGCTGGATAAGTGGTAGGTTGGCAGGCTGTCTTTGTTTGTTTGGTCGTATGGCTTCTGCATTTTTGGCTGCCAGGCTGTTTCCAACATCACAGAGTTGTGCAGAGTGAGACTGTTGGGGGAGTTTTGATGACATGACAATAAAAGGAGAAATTCTACCTTATATCAGCTTCCAGAGCATAGGAATTTGATGAATGCCAAAGTCATGGATGCAGAAGAGAGTGGCCAATGTCAGAAGACAAATGATGGGATCCCAGCAGTGATACTGGAGAGAGAGGAACAGTTGGCTGGTCCTCTGTCTAGTCACCTCCAGCTCCTCTATCTGAACAGGACTTTCTAAAGGTCAGACCACGAGAGATTCAAAGGGGAATGCTGCTGCATTCTGGTTTTAAGGCCTTGAGGGACTGTGGGAGTTTCAGGAATATGTGGATCTACCAGTGAGACCTTTGAACCGCATGAGTCTTCCCAACCCAATCCTGTCACACTCCTGACTCTGAATATGTTATGCAGGTTTAGCCACTTAGTGCTGAGGCATGAGCAAGGAAATGATCACTCATACATCACATCATACTCTTGCTTCCAAGGCTGCTGCCTGTTCTTCTTATTTTCTGTTTATTTTAAGCTGTGTGAGGATTTCAAAGGCACTGAATACCCCACACCTGCCCCCAGTGATGCTCATCTTTTAGTTCTCAGAATGTTTTTGGTCTGCTCCTCCTTGCTGGTGATGTTCTGTCATGAGCATGCAGCATCACTCCTGGAGCTGGGACAGAGCTCAGGAAGGGCATTAGTTTGTGAATGACATGGGATGTTGCTTTGTGGTACAGATAAAGCACATTTGCAATTCCCTGCACTTACTCCACAACCCAAGATGAAACACGCTGTACTCTTGCACCATTCCTTTATAGCAGCTGAAGAGAATCTGGTTTGAATTGTTGGAGAGTCTGTCCAGATTCTCATCTTGCAGAACCTCCTAAATCCCTTTCAAAAAAATTACAAATTGCCTAACAACTGGAATATTCCTTTGGAATTGGCCTTGCTCATCATGTTTTCTGTGGAAGTTGAGGAATACTGCAGCTAGAGATAAAACACTACACCTTCTTGGTACCACAATCTTTAACCAAGTTTCTGGCCAGTTAGTGACATGATTGGTTCTAAACAGGGTGATTAATATTGAGCTAACTAGAAGACAGCTAACAGTGTTCTGCTCCTGCCAGAGGCTTAGGCTAGCACATGATTATCTTCTTATAACTGGCTTGGCAGAAACGTGTATGTGTTTGTTTGGGGGTTTTTTTGTTTGGTTGGTTTTTGCTTTTGTTTTGTTTGTTTGAGTTTGTTTGGTTTTTTTAACCCCTTAACTATGTCTAATAACCAGTACAACTGGTCTGTCTTCTTTCTTTCTTGGAGTGCACTTGGATCTTCCTAACTGCAGTGCTCCATAAGCAGCCAGTGCCAACACATGCACACCCTTTCAGCACCCCTCCACTTCCATAGAGTTTTGGGCAGCATTTGCCGCAAATTCACTGACAATATTAATGGGAGAAATACAGGTGCATCGTCAGGATTAATAGAGTCGTATTGTGGAAAAACTGGTTTAGGGATACAAGTCAAGTTTAGTTCTTGAATCGTGGAATCTCAGGATGGTTTTGGTTGGAAGAGACCTTAAAGATCATGTTGTTCCAAACCTCTACCATGGCAGGGGCACCTTCCACTAGACCAGGTTGAAATGTGAGTTTCTTATGAGCACATCACAGCCTCTGAATAATGTAGACTAACAAAAAAGACTTCAAAGAATCATAACACAGGCCGATAGGAAATATTATAAGAATTCCACCTCTCCTGCTTACTAAGCAGTAGTTTAGAAGGGTTAATAACAGGCTGTTTTTTCCAGGACAGTGATTTCCCAGAGCCACTGGCCAGTGAAATCACCAGGGATTAGTGACCAGCAGGCACCAGAATTGTTTGGAGAATTGGAACTGAAAAGAAATTCCTGCAGGTCAGTGAATTCTGACATTTTGGAAGTCAAATGTACACTGGACACTGTCTTTGTCTCCTAATATTTAGGACTGGGAAAGAAAGAAGATTTTGAAGAGCACACATACTCATTTAGAGTGAAATTCTCTCATGTTCACTCAGATGGAACCAATATGGGAATGCCACCAGAGTGGAATTTCCAAAAAGCAACGTTCTTTGTGCAAAATTTAGGCAGGCAACAACAGAATGAAGATTTCAGTTCAAACCTCAGGGGCAGATGTTGAATAATTGCTCTGTCTGAACCCAACCTCAGTTATGGTACTAAGAGATAGTTTTGTCTTTGAATATTCCA
The DNA here is from genome assembly GCA_035583135.1 of Lophotriccus pileatus. Classification (NCBI taxonomy): domain Eukaryota; kingdom Metazoa; phylum Chordata; class Aves; order Passeriformes; family Tyrannidae; genus Lophotriccus; species Lophotriccus pileatus. The sequence goes on from JAWWES010000048.1 coordinate 4,713,876, forward strand.
GTGGCTTTGTCAGTTTGGTCGTTAGGAGTTTATGTGCTACTGAAAGGCAGTTGCAACAGAATAGGGATTAAATATTTAACAGTATTAAATGCTTTTTAAAAGATAAATCTTGGGTTTGACATTCCAAGAAAATTCGACTGTCAATAATAATAAAGTATTAACTACTTTAAAGATAAGAGAAAATCAATTATGCTGATTTCTCTGATTATTTAAAGGTACTTCATATAAGCAAACAGATAAGTAGTTGATACGTGGAAGACAGAAGGAGTGATATGTAATTAATAAATTCTGCAGAACACAGGGGTACATTAAAAAATCTTTAATTCAATCATGTTTATTTTAGGACACAGGGATTCTCTCTTGCTCAAGGAAATATCGCTGGTCCTATCGTGATCTTGCAGGGTGTAATCTAACATAAATAACAGTGGGGAAAAAATAGTCTTTTACATTCATAACAAGAGGGCTGCAAATAAATATATTTCAAAAATAGAAGTGGTTAACAGTATGTGATCTGTCTGTAATGCTGTCAACGCCCATAAGAGTATACAACAATCATGTACAGTTTGAGCATATACACATATACATGTAAATAGCCATGTTAGTTGTGATAAGACACAGATCTATGCATGAAATCAGGAACACAGAGTCTTTCTTTTATATATATATATATATATACACACCCCTCTCTTTTTTCTCACTGCAAATTTCAGACTTTACAGGTGGAGTGGAAAAGCACTTGGGGAAAATGCCCGTCCAGAGACAGAAAATCTAAAGGTTCCTGGGACAGCAGAAAAGCCAAAGGTTGCCTCGTCTTGCTGCTGGGGTGACAAAACTGCCAGCTAACAGCACTGTTGTGCAATTTTATTGCTGTTATCAACAGAACAGTTTTGCTTGCAGGTGACTTGGCCTTTTCCAGAAGACAGACCTGTCTCTGTACCACTGCCTTGGCAAAACTGGCGGGGCTGGCAGTCCCGCTCTCACTGCAGCTCTAACAGGAACAGTCGCTGGTTCCTTCGCCTCTCCACGTCACAGGCACATGGCTGTCTCGTTTGCCCAAGATGGGAAAGTTTTCAGCTGGAACAAAGATGAAGCCCAGGTATTGATGGCAAGAGTTATTGTCAGAACTCCCAGAATGTTGAGTACAAATCCAGCTTTGGCCTAGAATTATAAAAAAAAGAAGCACTGTTAGTTGAACTGAGCAGTTTCTTTTCTTTCTTGCTGGTTGGGCTTGTTTGTATTGATAGATTCCCTTTGGCCTTTTTTCAGTAGTCCATCAAATTATTTTAAGCTGGTTTTCTTCACAACTATAATTTGTACTGGGAGGGGGGAAAATGACTTTCCATTGGATAAAACTACTTAACTAGAAGTCCTGAAATCCTTTTAATTCATTTACATAGAACTTTCTCTTCTGACCTGGCATTTATCCCTAATGTTACTTTGGAATTCTTCTTGAATCAGTTTTAAGTTAGAAAAGTTATCAAGATATGTGTCATCCGTGTCCATCTGTCTTTAAGACAGTGATTTCTCAGGGCATCAGGGCAGCACCCTGAGATGTGCCAGACTGTCCCCTCTCCCTGCAGAAGGACTGCCCAGATTACAGGGCTCTTTGACACCTCTGTGCTCCTACATTGGGGCTTTTCAAACACTTAGACATTGCTATTTCTCATTGGCAGCTCTTCTTGGAAACATCTTCAAGAGGCCTTGTGTGTTCTTTAAAAGCTCAATAGCACCTTTATAAGGCTCTGAGTGTATAAAATAAAGAGTCAGCGTGACTCTTTATTAATGCAACGTGTGTTTTCTTTCCATTTTACATCAGCTGAACACAGTGAATTTTCTAACACTCTCACAAGAAGAACCAATATTACAGAAAGGAAAGATCAACTCTAGAGGTGAAAATTCTGACAAGAACATGTTTTTCCTCACCATATCAATAACTCTGAGCTGTCCATAGGAGAAGACAATGGCGTTGGGAGGAGTGGCCACAGGGAGCATGAACGCCAGTGATGCAGAAAGTGTGCAGGGCAGCATGACATAGAGTGGGTTGAGGCAAATGGCTTCAGCCTGTGCAGGGAGGGAGAGCAAAGAAGATGGTTTTGATACACAAAAATGCAGAGAAATCTTTTGTCAGATAACTAATTGTGTTTGTCC
>JAWWES010000048.1:4724514-4755840 GCA_035583135.1 Lophotriccus pileatus
TCAGGGAGCCCTGGGGGACCAGGGAGAAACAGGGACGGGGAGGGAGGGGACGGGGAACTCCAGGGCTAAATGGGGAATGGGGAGGAGAGGGGACCCCCGGGGGAAAGGGGACTCCGGGCGTGCGGGTAAACCAGGAGCCCGAAAGGAGCAGAGGGTGTCCGAGGGGAGCTCTGGGGGTGCAGGGAGGCCCTGGGAGTGGGGAGGGGCAGGGAAAGAGGGAGCTCGGGAGGAGCGGGGTGTCCGTGGGGAGAGTGGAGCCCCCAGGGCAGCAGGGAGCCCGGAGGGGAAGGGCAGCTTGGGGAGAGCAGGGGAGTGGAGAGCCCAGGGTGAAGTTGAGAGTCCTCAGCCACCTGTTTCTCTTGCAGGAGGTGGAAGCCCTGGTTTCCCACTGGAACCTCTACATCAACTTGGGGGGCTTCTTTGCCAGTCTCTTCTCCGTGACTCTCTTTGGACCATGGAGCGACAACGTGGGCCGCCGTCCGGCGCTCATCCTGCCGGCAGCGGGCATGGCCCTGCAAACGGCCATCTACCTGCTGGTCATGTACCTGGAGCTGCACGTCGCCTACTTTCTCCTGGGCCGCCTTCTGAGTGGCCTGACGGGAGACTACAACCTGATCCTGGCCGGCTGCTTTGCCTACGTGGCCGACACCAGCGACAGGCGCGCGCGGACGTTCCGGGTGGCCATCCTCGAGGCGTGCCTGGGCACCGCGGGCATGCTGGCCAGCATCGGTGGCGGCCAGTGGCGCAAGGCCCAGGGCTACATCAACCCCTTCTGGCTCGCCTTTGCTGCCACTCTTGCTGCCACCCTCTACGCTGCTTTCTGCCTTCGGGAGTCAGTGAAGCAGAGGAGACCGGCCAGGCTGTTCACGCTCAGCCATTACAAGGCTGTGTACAGGCTGTACGTGGCCCCAGAGCACCCGAGCTCCAGGTGGAAGCTCGCTCTTTACTCCCTGGCTTTTTTCCTTCTTGTCACAGTGCATTTTGGAGCCAAGGACCTCTTTGTTTTGTATGAGCTTGGCTTCCCTCTCTGCTGGGCTTCTGACCTCATCGGGTACGGCTCCGCCGCCAACTACCTGGCTTACCTGAGCAGCCTGGCAGGGCTGCGGCTGCTGCAGCTCTGCCTTGAAGACACCTGGGTGGCAGAGATAGGCTTGATCTCCAACATTGCTGGACTGGTTGTCATTTCTCTTGCTACCACAACAGCACTGATGTTTACAGGTGATGCTGAATTCTTAAATCCTTATATCTGAGGCTCAGCATAGAGAGGCCAGTACATGCAGGAGGGCCCTGTGCTTCTGAGAGGTCAAGCACATGGAGAAGGTTCTGTCTCCGTTTCACCCTGTGCACCAACAAAGCTGTGTCTTGCTAATGGCAGTGTTGGCCAAACACTAAAGTTGAATATGCATCCATGTTTCCTAGAATATTAGGTTTCCCAGAACTGTATTACACTGCAGACACAGGCTAAAGCTCATTATAGGATCTAGGAGGATGAATTAGGTCTAAATACAGCAGGGAGAAACTGCCTGCAGCTACAGATTTCTGGGACTGACTTTGGAGACTTTATTTTTCAGCTGAGCTTTCCCTAATGTGCTGTATCTTGCTCACAGGTTATGGGATTCTGTTCCTTTCCATGGCAGCCACTCCAGTCATCAGATCCAAGCTGTCCAAGCTGGTCAGCGAGACAGAACAGGGTAAGGAGTTAGCTGGTTTGCTTAAGCCAGGTCCTGAAGCATTGTCTTCTTGGAACACTGAAAGCAAAGTGTTTGAGGAAGTTAGGACTTCTGTGGTTCCTCTGGAGTTCTGTGTCCTTGCACTCACCTGCAGACCCAGGATAGCATCTTATTTTTTTCAGAATAATTGTCATTCGTTGGTTTACACTTGCTGCATTTTCAAGATGAGGACAAGGAAAAGCAAGATGAAAAAAATCGGCAGGAATGTTTCATTCATCTATCTGTTCATCTCCAAAAGGTTTACAAGGAGCAAGAGTTACAATGGGTTATATAACAGGGAGAAAAGAGTGATTCTCCTGACCGTAACTTTTCTCTGTAGATCAGTAACAGTGGGAAGAACCAGATGTTGTTGGAGGGTTATATCATTGACCGTGGTAAAAGATCATGGATAACCTGTAGGAGGAGCTTGTTTGCCTTTTGTCCAGTAATGTATTTGGAGATTGTGCACTTGCTGTGAAACATGGCATAGGAATGTCTCTGAGGCAGAGGGAGGAGAGATTTGAGGCAGGAACAATCAATAGGGGATTTTGCACAATTCATGTTTCTTATTTTAGAATGAAGATGGCATGTCCTCAACACCAGATTATAATGCTAAATCTAGAAATTGCTGTCTTCTGCTGTACTTAATGTTTAACAAGTGATAAGATATGCTTCTCAGTAAATAGATCTATACAGCTCTAGTCTGAAGCATTTACGATCCAGTTGATAGATAATATCCTTGGTCAGCCCAGGTGATACCAATTCTGCAGTTGGTGAGATGGTCCTGGCTACAGAGAAGCAAGTGGGACAGGTTTAACCTGCCAGGCCAACTCTGTGTCCCAGATTACCACACCTGAGACTCCCACACCAGTGTACTGATGGGAAGTGCAAACCCGTAGGAAGATTCACAGAATCCCACTGAAGGTGACGTGTTAAAGCCATTTGCAGGCATTAACCACCTGTCTATCTCACCAGTAATCTCTTATCTCTTTTCCAGGTGCTCTCTTTGCTTCTGTTGCCTGCGTGCAAGGGCTGTGTTCCCTCGTGGCTACAGGAGTGTTCAACTCTCTCTACCCTGCGACCTTGCACTTCATGAGGGGATTCCCATTCCTCTTCGGGGCTGTAATCCTTCTTATTCCAGCAGCTGTTATTGGGTAATTTAGTTCAAATTTCTGAACTTTGCCACAGGACCTGTGAAATGTCCTATGGAAAATATTATTTACTCTTCTTAGGAGAGACAGTTTTTAAGGCATATTTTCAATTGAGCTTATGAGAGAGTGTTTGGTACCCCAGTAAATAGAGATGCAGGTCATTTCTTCTGGAATCTGAGTCCTAGGGGTAAACCTGCAGCCTGAGTAATGTAGCTGCTTCAAAGTTTCACTCCACCCTCAATGGAATCCAAAAACTGGAGCTGAATATGAAAGTCCTCCTTTATGGAAGAGATGGAGTTCTCAGCAGTCTCTCTTCCTGTCATTCCTTTAATTGTTAAAGCAAAAGTTGTGTTGTGATAGAAAACATCCTGTGGTCGGTTCTGGGAGAAGGAATGTGGCTTTGCAGTAGAAGTGCAACAGCTCTTGGCAGGGTCATTTCGTTCTGTTCTTTGAAACTTTAAAACTCACTTAATTCAGTGACATCCCAGTGTGCTTTCAAAGGTTCTAACTGTTTGTTCTTTCCTAGGTGGATTCAAATCTGGGACTCAAAACATGACTACAGTCACTTCCAAGATGGTCCCCCATCCCCTGCGAAAGACTGAGCAGCAACTTAGCAACAAGGAATTGGCCAGCACAGCAGTGTCCACCTGAAGACTGCTCTTTATTCTTCCTTCAAAGGACAGATTAGTGTGGGAGGGACACCCTGCTTGTCCCTACTAATTTTAAATGCCAAATATTTGGAAATCGTGGCTCTGACTACAGGAGGAACCTGATTTGCAGATGTGAATGCCTCTTCAACTTTGTGTTGGCTCAGAGAAAACCCAAGAGACCCAGAAGCCAACCAAGCTGTTGTGGGCCATTTGCAAGGCTGGTTAGTGGTTTGGGATTTGGAGAAGGCACTGTGACATACTTTTAAGTGGAAGAGAGGACTGAGTTCTGGTTTAATTGCTGAACACCCATAGTACTGCAGTGTGTAGCAGATGAGCTTTCGGTGTGGGTGAGGTATGGATTGAAGCCTGCAGGGGTACCCAACAGTGTACTGCTGAGGAGGAAGATCCATGCTCTGGATCAGCATGTTTCCAGTAAAAATCCTACAAGTGTCACATGCCAGACCAAGCTCCCACAAAAATCCTTATGGGGAGGGCTAGTTTAGCACAGGAGTGCTATTGCTGTCCTTATTGACTGAATCAGCTTTACTTTTGCAAGTTAGAGGTGTCCTAGGAAGAGGATCTAATTCATGAAGCGTTTGTAGGAGTGCCAGTTGTATGTCCTGCTTGTTTGCAGCTCAGCAAGTTGGCTTTTAAAAAGTAACAAATTGTCTGAGAATACTACAGGGCAAATAGAATATATCCTGAGTTGGAAGGAGCCCACAAGGATCATCAAAGTAACTCCTTTAGGTGCCCTAATTGACAGCTGCCAAAACTGTCAAGATTGGGCCCCCCTAAGTGAAGCCCCTTACAATGTAGGTGTGCCATAGTGTCTTGGGAAATCACTGCTGTGCTTATGGCAGTGTCCTATAAGGGTTAACAACAGGCCTAACTCCCTGGAAGAAGAGATCACCCTGAGAAACTTTCCTGTGTATCCTTAGTGATAAGAAGTTATGTACACAGCCTGTGAGTCCATAAATTGGGGGGAGTGTGAGAATTAGAGCTCAGCCTTGAGTATCTCCAGGTGTTGCTTAACTGCTGTATGAGTTGAGTAATGATGACTGGTCAGTGAAGACGCTGCAGCTTGCTTGCTGCTCAGAAAAAAGGTGTAAAGGAACTGAAAAGAATAATAAAGGAGAACTTCTTATGATGCCCTAAACAAGCCTTCAGATGTCATTTATTAACTGCAACAACAACTACAGAGTCCTTCCTTACTGATAACACTGTGCTGTACTGATGAGCTGGTGTGGGACTGATATCTTTAAAGTCAATTTTTTGTTGTTGTATGGGGCACAACTTTATGTTGGTGACCTCAGTTCTGCTGCCTCTCTCAGGATCTGTTGATGCCAGCAAGCAAATCTCATGTTCATGGTGCTTACAATTTTTGTTCCTTTCAAAGCCTCGCCTATATTGCCTCAATCCTATTTTCTTCCAAGTGTCATAAACCAGCAGTTCTGTGTACACTGCACTGCACACGCAGTTCAAGTACCCGCAATAATGCCATTATTGTTACTTTCAGAATGAATAAGACCTCCATTCTCTTTTATGGTTCATAAAATGACAGATTTCTTGTGCAGCTGTTGATATCGTTTGTCCATGCCTGGTCCAGGGTTTCTCTCCATTATTTTTATGCTTTATCCTTCACTGAAGACTGCAATAAAGAAGCAGCAGTGGGAATTTATTTGCCTTGTGGAGAATGAGTGTGTGAGAGTCAAAAGTCAGGAAAAATGCGGGTTTGGGACTTACAAGGAGCCAAAACTTGCTTTTCCTGACCACCTGAGTAAAGATTGCAGGAGTGCTTTGCCTGAAGCCTGTCCTTAACTGTGAAGTAAATATGAAATGCTTATACACAGCTTTGTTCCTGTCCATTAGGAGTTTGTGACAAAAGCAGGGGAACTGGGGAGAGGAAAAACAAGATAATTGGGAAATAGAGAAGCAGGAGGTGGGCAAGCAGAGAGGCTTTAAGAACTTGGTGTTACGCCACTTGCTCCGTGTAGGAACACCAGGGGACATAAGAGTTACAGGTCTGATTGCTGGGATAAGCCCAGAATTGGCCTCCCCGAGGAACAGGGCATGCTGTGAGTGTTGTGGTAGATGTTTGTGGCTGAACTGATTGTGAAGTAAAGTTCTTCCCTACCACAGGCTCCATGGACGCCAATCCAAGTGGCTGCTCGGTGTGCAGTGAGGTGAAACTTGTGTACTGGCTCTGCTCCCCTGCTTGTGCCAGTGTGCTTGCAGGGGAGAAATTCAGTAGGAACTATTATGCCTTATTAAAAAAATTAAAACAAAGTTTTTCTAGGCTGTCCTCCAAGAACTACAGGAGAGAAGCCATGCATGGTGACTGTGGGCAGCAGGCGGAGTCCCTGGGGATGCAGAGAGCTACATCAGTCCCTGCAAAGGTGAGTGTGAAGTGGGGGTCCCACAGGGAATGGTGCCTGGGGAATGTCAGTTCTGCTGTGTGATGGCCAGGGAGAGCAAGTGCAAGAAGGCTGCAGCGAGAGAAGCCCATGATACAGAGAGAGAAGAGGTGGGGATTTAGAGTATAAACCAGATTTATTAATAATTCCTGATAGAACAACTCCAAACACTTCTGACATGACACAGCAAAGGGTGAGGACAAAATTCCTTTCCTTGAGACTGCTCCAGCTAGAAGGGGCTGGGTAAGAGAGATTTTACCAGGAGCAGGGTGAGTAATGATGGAGAAACGAGGAGTCACAGTCTGGGCAGCTGCAGCATGAGATGGGATCTTGTTCCAGGTGAGTCACCTGAGCTGTAGAGAACAAGTAAATCTCCACATTGAATAGTGGGTGAGGAGGTTAATTGCTACAGAGCTCCTGGGAAACAAGATGCAGTAATCTTAGTTGGTATTATTGTAGGGAGAAAAATCATTAGAACTGTTTGTGTGGGACTCCTTCAGTGGCCATGGAGGCCTTGACATTCAATCAGTTATTCAAGACTTTTCCCTGAAGCAGCACACAAGTGGCTTTTTTGCTTTAGCAGATTCACCTTTGGGCTCATCTGCTGGCTTCTTCATATTTAATCTGGAGATAAGATAGATTCTATTTCTAAGGGATTCTGGGCAGATATGGCTATTAACCTTTCACTGGAGAGCAAAGATGCCATTAACTGTCAGCTGATAAGAGCTATCCATAAAGCTGTGATTAAGCACCATAATTAACTTCCTTTTTTTTTTTTTTCCTGAAATGTTCATGAGTCTAAGCCAGAAGAAAAAGTGTTTGTGTTCCTGCCAGTAAGGCAGGTAGCAAGGCTTCAGGGAGAGCCAGGAGGAAGACAAGGTAGTTGAGACTCCTCTTTATCTCCTGATAGAGTTATCTTGAGCAGGCATGGGAAGAGGAGCTTGCTGCTTCTGCAGGGTGGTGCAGCAGCCTGGTCTTCAGAGCATCAGGGCAGCCTGTTTTTTTTTCCATGTTCCTCTGTGCTCTTCCTCCTGCCCATGCTCTGAACAAGGATGTCTTTTTGCATTACTCACTTTGCTCTGCATCAAAAAACAAACTCAAGTAGAAGATGGAATTTTTGCTCTTAATTGCAAAATAGCATATTGCTGAGAGGCTGCTCACCCTCCAAGCGGGTGGGAGAAGCAGGACAAGGCTGGGAGCATGGAATTCAGGGATCTGTGTCAGGATGCCCATGGTTCCTCACCAGCAGAGTTAGCAGCAAGCAGTGCCAGTCCTGCTCCCAGCTGGAGCTCACTTCTAGCATCCTCTGCCAGCCCTCTGCATCAACTTTGCTCTTCCTTTGTATATACTGTAGCTGCAAAAAGCCCCAGTGGGTGTTGAGAAGAGCTCAGTAGAAAGAAACGTGGTGTTGCATCCAGCAGGGAGTGGGGACAACCCCGAAGGAGCTCAGCCAGGGCTCTCGGGGGGTGTGATGGTCAGCAGGGAGATACACCAGCTCCTGCTGAAGGAGCAGACCATGGGAGATCTGCTGTGAATCACTGACAAAATAAAATACAGCCAGTGGATAATAACTCCATGAGAACAGCACAGCGTGTACACAGATAGCATCTTGCCTGTCTGCATGGAGATATGTTTTCTGGAGTCACAGTCCAGCCTCCCACACCCTGGAAGTAGGGACCTGATAGAGAAGTGAAGCCGAGACATCAGGTGGAGGGAAGGAAGGTGTTTTAAAAGCACTTTTTGCAGAAATCCTGCAGGAACTTCACATGGTCTAACCCCAAACTTCCATCGCCAGAGTTAAGAGCACGCAGCGGTTTTGCAGCACTGGGAGGTGGAAGGCCCTCAAGGAGGGAGTGAGCTCTTGTGATAAAGGGGCATTACTGGAAAAGAGAAAGCAGTTCAGAAGGCCTCTGTGTGCTATCTTTCCCAAACACAGGGATTTTGTTGGGGCTTAGCTTTTATTTGCCCTTTCCTGCTCTCAGTTGCTGACCACAAGGATATTCCCAAGGCACAAGCAGAGCCACACGGAGCTTATGGACCGTTTCCTGTCAGTTGTCCTTCTCTCCCATGTGTCCTTTCGCGAGGGACCCTCACCAGTTCCCCAGTTTTCAGTCCTTGGAAGATCCTGCCTCTTTGGACGTGTTTCTGGGGGAAGCTGCAGCCGCTTGTGGGGGGCTGGATGGTGCCAGTCTCCCTCACACCCCCTGCATGTCCTGCTGTCCCACAGGAGGATGTGGAAGACAACTTGTCCATCCTGGAGTCCACCCAGGCTTGGCTCACCAGCGCCGTGTGAGTGAGTACTGACCTTTTAGGTCCAGGGACTTGTACTTGGGGGGTGAAGAGGGATTAATGAGCCACAGGCCTTCTCTCAAGCCAGGGTACCAAGATGGGAAAAAGTCAGGAGTGACAAATTGGGACCCGCACAAAAAGGGGCCACCTGGGAAGTCTGTGGAGGGGATGAGGCAGCTGTGCTGGTTCTAGCTCTGCCCCATGGGAAGCAAGCAGTCCAGCCCGTTCTCTGAGCCAGCCGAGGAGTCTCGGGAGGAGCGGCCCTGGAGAAAGCGGATGATTTTGTCGATCGTGGCCTCCTGGTATTCATGGGACCACCTGTGTTTTTTTAAGGAGAAAATGTGATTTAATTTTTCTGTTGCCTGAGATGCCAAAAGACAGTTCTGTTCATTTGGACTGGGAGCCAGAGAGCCCCTTCATCCATCCCAGCTCTCTAAGAGAACCTCCTTTTCCCCATGGAAAATGCAGCAACACTGGATGCTGCGGGATGCCCTGCCAGCCTGGGATGCATGAAGGGGAAGCAGGAGGGGAGAGGAATCCAAGTGAACTGCAAAACCTGACAGCACCACTCCTGCCTGGAGGGCTGGGGGCACAGGGAAGGGTGTCCTCCCAGCAGTGCTGACACGGGGAGCTCTGTCACCCAGAGGAGCCTCAAGCACAACACCAGCAACAGGGATGTGGTGGGAACCTTTGCTCCCTGCATGCTCTGGAGTACCTGAAGTGACTCACTGCTCCTTTGACCTGTTCTGCCTCCCTCGTGTGTTTCTCGCAATGTCCTCGTGCTCTTTGCCACTGCTTATGCAAGATGTTCTCTCCAGGTGTCAAGGAACCCCGAGGCAGAGATGGCTTTTACTTACTTGATACCATTAAATTTCAGGACAGCCCTCATGTCCTTGGGAAGTGTTTCTGGGTCTGGCCACTCAAAATGGTCTGTAACAGGTACAATGTTCTTTCCAGAGTTCAAGGCTGTCACAATCTCCTGCAGGAACATGCAGGTGCTCAGGCTGTGGCCTGTGTCAGCCCATCACCAGCCCCTTCCTGCTCCAGTGTTCACCCAGCTCCCACCTGATGGCGTTTCCTACCTTGTGTACCCAGTCCTTGCACTCCGGGTCTTCCATGCATTTATCCAGAGCATTTGGTGAGAGGACCAGCACAAAATTCCGGGCGCTCATGACGCTCTGAATCAGCTTGTCCTCAAACTTCCCTGCCTCCAGCTTCTCCACATCAATGAACACACTGAAACCGTGCAGCTGCAGGTGGACCTTCAGCAGGCTGGTGGCAAGAGAGGACAGCACCATGAGGAGAGGTGTCACATGCTCTCCCACCCCATTGCTAAGACATGGTGAGACAGAGGAATAGTGAAGAGGCTACCACGGAGAATGGCACGGTCCTTGAGATGCCAGCTCCAGCCCAGCCTGTCTGGGCACATGCAGAGAACACAGGGAGCTCACAGTAGTTCCCTGCTGTGATTCCCTAAGAGCACAGCTTGAGGAAAGGGTAAGTCAGTGTCAAAGAGGGACAAGATGGCAGTGACAGGACTGGGAATTAGCCTGTTCACTGTGCAGGTTATGGCACGTGCTGTCCCCATTTGCCCTGTGGCTTTTGGCAGCATCTCCCTCCTCCCCATTCCACGTTTTTCCCACAACTGATTACCTGCCTTTGCTCTGGACTTCAGCCCAGCACCACAGGACAGCCTGCAGGACTCACCTGGCCAGCTGCGACCCGGTGCTCCTCCGGTAGCTGATGAACACATCAGTCCCATTGGACGTGGTTTGCAGCGTTATAGGGGAGTGAAGCGTTTCTGGGCAGAGCAAACAGCAACCAAAAGTTAATAAAACCCCAACAGCTCACCCCAAACACCCCCCAGTGCCCACCCAGCCCCTGCCCCACAGTGGTGGTGCCCGCACCCCTGGCCGCGGTGAGGATGCGGACGCGGTGGAAGCCCGTGTGGATGTGACAGTCCTCCTGCAGCTGCTGCTCCGTCACCCGGTGCAGGAAGTTGCGGTTGATGCCGCAGGTGAGCAGGTTGTAGGTGTACTGCCGGAATTTGGGGTCGATGCCGCCCAGCCAGTCGGCCAGGTTGCTGCGGTCGCACGTGGAATAGTTCGCAAAGGTCTTGAGCTCTGTCAGCTCCCGGAAAAACCTGGCAGAGAAACAAATGATGGTGTGGAGCAGGGAGGGGAGGGCTGAGAGACCAGGAAGGACCTAGAGACATGTGGTACTGCATCTTTTATCTTCCCGGGAGTAGCAAAGAGAAGAACAGCTGCATGGGAGTGCTGGTCCTCGGGTGCGGGGGTGTGAGGAGCTCAGCTGAGGGAGGAGCAGCTTGGGTAAGTTCACATCTTTCTGAGTAACTTGCAGGATCCCACATGCCCAGTGCCATAGGTGGTCTTTCCCCATCCAACACCTCTTCCATTGCAGGAATCCCTCTGCGACTGCAAAGTGCAGTGGAAAAGTCCTGGTAGTCCAGGATTTGCATTTGGAGGATCTGTGTTCTTGTCTTTGCACAGACCTTGTCCCCAGCTCTGCCACTGTGGTGATGGCCATGAGAGAGTCCAACACGCCCTGGTGGCCGTCCTACCTTTTCCGAGTGATGCTGGAGTCCATCCCCAAATCCTCTTGCAGCTCCTTCTCTGTCAGCCTCAGGAGAATGTCCCCATCCACCTGGTGATCCTGCCAAGAGAAATCCAGGCTGGAAAGGTCCCAGGAAAAGGTTACACCTCTGCTGCAAGATGGGGCAGAAGGGCCCATCCATGTGTCCCTCCCCAGGCACACAGCCCTACCAGAAATCTCTGGCAGTATTTGTTGAATCCGATCTGCTGCAGCCACGTCTGCACCTCGCAGGACTTCCAGTTGGGAACCGTGGGCAGGATGCGCCGAGGAACCTCCTCCCCTATCACGCGCAGCACCTTTTTGGCCAGGGAGGAGGTGGTGCTGCTGGTGGAGTAGCACACTATCCTCTTCAGGCTCTGCGTAGCCCCGATCTCACCAAAAATCTGGGGACACGAAAGGTGGAGACTTTGCTTTCCCTCCTCCTCCCCACAGGCTGTGCCGGGCCAGGCGTGCAGGACAAGGGTGCTTGGTGAGCTCACCGGGGAGCAAAAGACACCAAGACGCAGCCGTGGCCACCCTCCCCTTTGGCATCGCCTTCCTTCAAGCCGACCTACCCTTTACCTGTGTTTTCTTCTGCCTGGTTTTGATGGCGGCCTCGGTGCAGAGGTAGAAGGCAGCGATGCACTGGGCTTCCAGCCGCGAGCTGTCCAGCAGGGGCACGAGCCGCTGCAGGTCCTCCGCCGTCCGCCCCTGGATGTTGTCACTGCTGCCCAGCACCTCGCAGGTGAACCGCTCCGGGTCCAGCGAGGCGATGAACGGCTCCACCAGAGCCAGAGTCCCCGAGCGCTCCACCTCCTTCTCGATTTCCTTGTTGGTGGCCAGCACCGTGATGGCCAGGCACGCGTGCAGCCGGATGAGCTCGTCGTCCTTTGAGAACACCAGCGGGAAAAGCCATTCTGCTGCCTTCTTCTCGATCATCAGGCGCTGGTTGGCCTGCCCTCCGTACATGGCACAGTTGGCCAAGGCCATGGCGCAGTGCCGCAGCACGATGGGGTCTGTCCAGCGGCACCAGTACAGGATGGCATCCAGGCCTCCGTCGGAGATCAGCTGGAAGCAGGTCTCCTCAGTGTGTTTGAACATGTGCTCCAGGATCCCAGAGATGCTCTGTGCCAGCTGGGGAACATCTCGCTCCTTGGCTAAGTTCAGAATCACGCCTAGGCCGATTCGAGCGATCCGATCCCTGCGGGAAGGAGAGGCACAGGAAGGTGAGGGGCAGATGGATGTGCAAGGAGTGAGAACAGTGACTTGCATGTGAACTCCCCCATGCTTCAGTGGCATTGGTCCCAGGACAGGCAGATGTTTCCCTGTGGGACACGGGTGCCAGATATGCAATGCCATGAGATGCAGCAGGCTGTGTTGGAAGAACTGGTGTTGGAAGAACCTGTCCGAGTCTGATGGAAGAGCTTGTGATGGGACAGGACATGAGATGCACAGCCCAGGGTCACCTCACTAAATGCTCTCATACTCAAGGCAGGACATACATGGCAATTAACAGGGTAGGCTAATGCCAGGCTAGAAATGGATTTGCTGCCTCAGCACTGCTGGGAGTGTGTGAACTGCTTTCTGTTAAGGGGTGAAACTTGTTTACGCTGTCAGGACAGGGCTTTCACACCTGGCTGAGCAGCCATGAAGCCCTGTCCACAGGGACAAGTGAGTGTCATAGATGCCTGTCCTGGGATGGCAGCTGGAGGAAAACTATTTGTGTCCTCCATCCTGTGCTATCCTAGAAAAGGACAGCAAGAGCCCAGAGGGTACCAGCTGCTGCTTGGCCATGGCTGGCCTTGCCCTGTGCTGCTAGGATGGTCTTAAAATGACACCTGAATAGGGCTGTGCCCTGAAAACACAGTGAGGAAGGGGGAAATCAGGATCAGAGAATGGTTTGAGTTAGACAGGACTTTAAAGCTCATCTCATTCTAACCCCTGTCCATGGGCAGAGACACCTTCCCCTAGACCAGGTTGCTCCAAGCCACATCCAGCCTGGTCTTGAACACTTCCAGGGATGCAGCAGCCACAGTTTTTCTGGGCAGCCTGTGACAGTGCCTCATCACCCTCTGAGATGGACTCTTGGCTGCCCTCCCATGAGCTTTCCTGGGGTGAGTAGCAGCTCCATCTCTGCCCTTAGCCCCTGTTTGGTGCCGTGATGGAGCTGCCTGGTTTGTGAGGCAGTGCTGGCACAGATGCCCCATGCCATGCTGCTCATGAGGGCAGTGCCACACTTAGTCCCCAGCGGTGGTGGGGTGATGGCACACCAGCCTCTGTGCTGGCAGGGGGGAAGAGCATTTCTGGGAAACCTGTGACCCACAGGGCTCACGCTGACCTTGGGGTGGGTTTGACAGGAAATGCTGTGGAGAGCTCAGGGAAAAAAAAAAACCAAACCCTCAGCCTGGGTCTGGCTCCAAGCCCAGACTAGGACATGGAGCTGGATGACAAACACAGCCCCACCAGGTCCTCGACTCCCTGCAGCCGCAGATGGAGCCAGGACTGGTCCAGCTCCCAGCTAAACACCACTGCAGCTGTGCATGGAGTGGAAGAGGTCTCTAAGCCAGAGGCTTGGATCCAAGAGGGGACCCCACACACCCTGCCATCGCTCGGAGGTTGATGGTGGGTCAGGCTGCAGGAAGCAAGGGGCTTGGGGCCCATGGCTTCTCCAAGACCCTGACCCATCAACTGCTCCTGGAGCAGAGATGGCAACTCCAGCAAATGCTTT
This sequence comes from Lophotriccus pileatus, assembly GCA_035583135.1. Classification (NCBI taxonomy): domain Eukaryota; kingdom Metazoa; phylum Chordata; class Aves; order Passeriformes; family Tyrannidae; genus Lophotriccus; species Lophotriccus pileatus. The sequence goes on from JAWWES010000048.1 coordinate 4,738,048, forward strand.
CTTTTGCCAAGAAGCTGAGTGCTGAATGCAGACTGTTCCAGTGATGCTTCCTGGGATTAAATTCCACCCTAATGGGCTTTCCTGATTTAGCTGTCACTTATTTTTGCCTGCCAGTGCATGCAGTGAGGCCCAGGCTGGGAGTCCACAATCTTACAGCAAGAGACATCGCCCAGGAAGCTGGAGCAACACTTTGGCCAGGCTCCCTCCACATGCTTTCCAGAGCCCTGTCTGGGGATGATGGCTGGGCTAGGGTGCTCCGAGGGAGAGCGGAGCTGGCAGAGTGCATTTGGGGTGTTGGAAGGGCAGGCTGTGTGGGGGTGCTGCATCAGCAGTGCTGTGCATTCAGATGTGTCAGGTGCAACATGTGCACGTGCACCTTTGTGCAGGCGTTTGTACACACACACACACGCACACACACAGGAAGACACGATCCCACCCCACCTGTGCCGATGTGCCGGCAGAGCCAGCCCAGCGCCTCTCACCTGTCCTGGGCAGCAGCACATGTGTCTGAGCGAGGGGCTGTGGGCTGGGGGGCTCTGAAGCCCACCCACCAGCCAGCCCCCTCCTTATGGCTCCATTCCAGCCCTGGTCAGCAGCAGGAAGTCTCTGAGAAGTGGCTTTGTCCTCCTCCTCCCGCTGAGGTCATAGCTAAGGGGGAGTTGTGTCTTGTCCTTGGGGTCAGATGCTCTGAGCCAGCCAAACTGACTCAGCTCGATCACAAAGGGTGGCCACAGGCTGAGGGGGGCACCCCAACCCTCACCAGCATCCCTGAGCTGGGGCTGGTCCTCCCTCCAGTTTTGGGGGAAGGGAGCAGCTCATCCCATTGCCTGGATATGAGTCAGGGACCCCCTGTGGGAGTGCTGGGTGTGGGGGGATACGGTGGGGTTTGGTGCACCCAGAGCACCCAGAGCAGGGAAATTTAGGGGGTGTGGGTGAAATGGGTGTAGGCAGGTCAAGGCCAGATTGGATGGGGCTTGGAGCAACCTGGTCTAGTGGAAGGTGTCCCTGCCTATGGTGTGGGGTTGGAACTCTTTAACCTCCATTCCAACCCAAACCATTCTGTGACTCTGTGAAAGAGCTGACATTGCCTGGGGCGGTGGGGAGGGCTGTGCCTGGCAGGGTGAGGGGCTCTTTGCAGACTCACCTGTTTTCTGCCACCAGGATCTGCTCCAGGAGTTTTCCCGCCTGGCACTTGGTCTCCAGCTCGGCGGTGTACAGCAGGTTGAGCAGCAGGTCCAGGCCCCCCTCCAGGCGGATCACATCGCACAGCACCTTGGCCACGTCCCTCCCCAGCGCGGGCATCCCCCAGGCCTCCTCCACCAGGCGGAACACCTCGCTGATGGCCGCCCGCAGCCCCTCGGGGGTGGTCGCCTGCGTGGCTTGGGCGATGGCCCGGCGCAAGGCGGGCAGGACCCGCTCCAGCGCCTCCTGCACCTCGGTGCCCACCCCTGGGGAGACCCTCCGGTGCTCCCGAGCGCTGCCCCCGCTCGCCCAGCCGCCCGCCCGGCTCACACACTCGGGCACCGTCAGCCGCTCCGCGCTCGCCATGGCCAGGGACCGGCCCAGGGTGTGCAGGGAGAGGAGCAGGGCGAGCATCCGTGGCTGCTACCGCAGCATCCCCTGCCTCCGGCCCCGCAGTGCCAGCAGGGACACCCCCCGCTCCTGCGGGGACACGGGTGGCCGGGGATGGGGGGCACGGGATGGGGGCCGCGTCCCGCTCCCCCCTCTGCCCTGTCGGGATGCGGAGCTGGAAGCGGAGCGGGATCCGCCTTCCCGAGCCGGGCTCAGCATCCCGGTCCCCGGGGCTGATGTCACCGGGCGCAGGCGCCGCCTCTCCGAGGAGGGGCTCGGTCCGGCAGCTGCATCCCTTTCCCGCTGCAGATGCTCCGGCATCCCCCCAGACCCCTCCTGCCACCACCCCTGGAGGGATTTAACAGAAGCGTGGATGTGGCACTTGGGGACAGGGCTTAGAGCGGGCTTGGCAGGGCTGGGATAACGGTTGGACTCGATCTTAGAGGTGTTTTCCGACCTAAATTCTGTGATCCTATGATTGTGGCCTTTCAGTACTTAAACAAGCCTTATATAAAAGAGGGAGAGTGGCTTTTTACACAAGTAGATTGTGATAGGACAAGGGGGAATGGTTTTAAACTTAAAGAGGAGTGTTTCAGATTGGATATTAGGAGGATAGTCTTCCCTGTGAGGGTGGTGATGCACTGGCACAGCCTGTCCAGAGAAACTGTGGATGTCCCACCCCTGAAAATGTTCAAGGACAGGCTGGATAAGTCGTGGGGCAACCTGTTATAGTGGAAGATGTCACTATCCGCAGCAGGAGGCTGGAACTAGACACAAACAATTCCATGATTCCACAGCCCTCTCTGCCCAGCCTGAGCTGGGGCTTGTCCTGCTGTCCCCACTTTGCCCGAGATGCTGCTGTGGTGGTCACCTCCACAGCAGGCAGGGACCCCCACGCTGTTTTTGCAGCAGGTCTCTCCAGGACCCTCTGCAACAGACAGGGGGCACAGGGAGCAGGTAAATGGCAAGGCACCGTGGTGGGCACAGCCGTGGTCACAGTGAGGATTTGGCCACCCTGGCACAGTTTTGAATCCATTTGGTATCAGCAGGGGGCAAATACCCTTTGCTTGGTGGAAATTCAAAACAGCTCTTCTGGGTGGGCTCGGGATTTGCATGATAAAGGAAAGAGCAGAGGAAGCCTGGGCCTCTTTTGTTTTCTTTTTTCCAGGCCAGACGTGCTCAGGGCAGAAATGCTTTGGACATTTCTCGCCTGTGCTGGGAGGAGCAGCTTAAATCCTTGGCTCCAAAACCAGGTTGTTGCCAGCTCAGCCTGAGACTTAAATTCGAGTTGATGTTTTGATGCGACAGAGTCGCTTTTAATCCTCTCTGAATCCAGTGCGCAGGGACAGACGGAGAAGGGGACATCAACCCACAGCGAAGGACGGGGAAGAAGGCACCCCGAGTGGTACGGTACTGCGGGAAGAGGCTCGGCACAGAACCAGTAAGGATTTTTCCGATAAATTTTTATTAATCAAGGGTAATGATACAGCCATTGCAGTGCAGAGTAGCAGAGGGATTTGCTGCTCGGGGGCATCAGAATTCAAACCATTCCCTCAGGCCTGTCCTGACGAGCCAAGAGAAACTGAACTTTGCTTTGCTTTGCTTTTAGTTTTGCTTTGCTTTGCTTTTTGAGAGGGATTTCCAGCCCCAGCAGCCCGGGCTCTGGAATGGCAGGGGTTCCCAGCCTTGTCCTGCGGGATCAACCCCATCGCCTGAGCTCTCCTTGCTGGGTTTGCTCAGCCCTTGTCTGCAGAGGCTCCCCAGAGCCCCGTTATCCAACCAACCCCTCTCTTGGGATCTCGTCCTGGCAGGGAAGGGCTCGCTGAGCCTTCATGGGTCTGTGGCTGGTGGCTGGGAGCCTGGAGCAGCAGGAGGGAGCTTTGTCTCAGCTGATCAGCAAAAGCAGCTCAGACATTGCCCAGCCTTTCTCCCCCACAGCCTCCCACAAGCCTGAGCCCTGCCAGGGCTCTTTTCCCCCAGGCTTGGTTCAACACGGGTAGGGTGAAGCTGTAGTGCAGTGCTGGGCTGGTGCTGGCAGCTGGGGACAATGCCAGCCCTGCCATAGCTGAGGCTGGGGGACAAGGAGCGGGGACATGGGCTTCAGGAGAAATCCTACCCCAACAGCCCATGTCTGGTGGCTGCCCTCGGCTCTCCAGGGCTTCCCAGGTGGAAATGCCTGTCTCAAAACCAAAAAAGCTCTTTTTAGCAAGGATGGGAGCACATGACGCCAGGAACTGCCTGTGTCTGAGCTGGCAGAGGAGAGACCCCTGGAGAAGTGGGCAACCTGCTCAGGTTCTTCTCTCCCCAAATCTTGTATCACTTAAAGCCCAGAGCTGCACTGCTCCTGTCCCAGGGCTGGGATGAACCCCTTGGAGCTCCTGTCCCAGCAGAGCTGTGGCAGTGTAGGCAGCAGAGGAAGGATTGCTGCAGCCTTCTGTACGTTTGCTCCTTGCCCCTGATTAAATAACCATCCCAGAGTTATCAGGAGCTGCCAAAAGAGCTGAGTCGACATTAATTAGTAACCAAAAAGATTGGTTGGAAGGGGAATGATGGGAGCAAAATACACAGGCTTTTGTTTGCCTTCTGTGGAGAAAGTGCAGAGGGCTCCTGCCCTCCCTCTCCCCCGGCCACTCACCTCTGGCCTCTGGTCCCCACGCACAAAGGTGGTATCTGCCCCATCCCAAGCCACCAGGCTTTGTGGCTCCCCAGGTCTGCTCCCAGCCTTGGCACTGAGAAAGCTGAAATCCCAAGAGTAAGTCCTCCTGGGCAAGAAAAACCCCAGCAGTTTTCCCTTTGCCCTCTGAGCATTGTTCCCCCATCCTGTCTCATGTGGGTTTTTGTCTTGCCAAGACCAGCCTGGGAAACAGCCGGGAGCTTTAATACCATGAGACTTGCTAGGAAGTAACCTCAAAACTGGTTCCTGGCTCAGGCCTGCTGTCCCTCCCCATTCTCTGAACAGTGTCCAACCTGCACCAGGGCTAGGGTAGCGCTGCTTCCACATGTGGGGAGCCCTGACCGCCACAAACGCACCTGGCTTGGTACAAACTGCGGGGAAAGCTGAGTGGGAGATCATCTCTGCCTCTTTTCCCCTGTTCTGACCTTGGCCTGTTTGTTTTTTCCTGCTGGGCAGGCTGAGCAAACAGTGGATGCTGGGGCTCTGGCCGCTGCCACGTTCCAGCCCGCACAGTCACAGCAGGGCTGTGCTCCCAGACACCCAGGATGAGGCTGCTCTTCCCTGCCCTGGCGCTGGCCCTGCTCGTCACCACCCGTGCTGCTGAAGGTGAGCCTTAGCCAGCCAGGTGCCCGACGCCAGGTGCTTTGGGGATGGAGCAACTGCAGCTCCCGAGCTGATGGAGGGGCTGGGAAGCCTGGGATGGGGAAGGAGGGACCAGATGGTGGCCGAGTCCACTGGCAGCACTGGCTACACTGGGGGATGGGGAGAAAGCAAGTGGGTAGCACGTGGGCGTAGGTGGTGCCTTGGTAAATCCCTAGACGTCCTACAGTTGGGCTGCCAGTGTGGAGCTGGGACCCTGACACAACCTTGTGCAGGGCTCCCATCTCTGCAGGGCCTGGCTGGCAGAGGGGTGAGGTGCCAGCTAGCCCCTGGTGGTGGGGTTGACCATGAAGAGGTGGTGTGTCCCTAACCGTGACATACTCAAGTTTGCTTTCACCCCTGGGGCTGGGCTGGGGGGAGGCATAGGCCCCACTTCCCACCCTACATTACTCCTGTGCCATGGGGTGGCTTTTGCAGACTCCTGCGAGGGCCGCTGCCATGATGGCTTCGACGCACAGCGCAAGTGCCAGTGCGACACCCTCTGCATGTACTACCAGAGCTGTTGCAGAGACTACTCCACCATCTGCAAGACCAAAGGTACTGGCCCTGCAACCTCCCTCCTGGCCGGGGAATGGGGAAAATGGGGCGGCTGTGGGTGCCTGACACTGGGGTGGCTCAGGGGATCTGTGCTGGGTCAGCTCTTCACCCACAGGGTGAAGTCAGGGCACCGCAGCACATGGGGTTTTTGGGAGCTGGCTCACTGCCATCCACAGCGTGGGGTCCGTGCAAATTGGATAGATTGGATAGCAGGAAAAATTTCTTCACTGAAAGGGTGGTCAGGCATTGGAATTGGCTGCCCAGGGCTGTGGTGGAACCACTGTCCCTGGAAGTGCTCAAAACGTGTAGCTGTGGCACTAGGAGACAAGGTTCAGTGTTGAACCTGGCAGTGTTGGGTTAACGGTTGGACTTGATGATCTTGGAGATTTTTTCCAGCCTTAACAATTCCATGATTCTATAAATGCGTATTGCCTGGGAATGAGTGGCTCCCACATCCAGACCCTGTGGGAGACACTCAGGGATTCCTGGGACCAACCTGCTTCCTCCCACAGTGATCCGGGGAGACGTCTTTGCCATGCCGGAGGATGACTACATCGACTACAACCTCACCGTCGACTTTGGCACGGAAGAGCCCCCCAAGGCAGACCCCACGGAACTGCCCACATCCCCATCGCTGGGGGAGACCACACCAGAGAGCAATCCAGGCCCTGAGGTGACAGAGCTGCCCGTGGAGGTGGTGCCCGACCCCACAACAGATGGGTTGGGGGAGGGGGATCCTGGGGACGAGCCTGAGGAGCTGTGCAGTGGGAAACGTTTTGACGCCTTCACCGACCTGAAGAATGGTTCCCTTTACGCTTTCCGAGGTACCTTGGGGACCCTTCCCAGGCACAAGGGATGTGCTGTCGCGCCATCACCCCACAGCAGCATCTGGAGTCCCTCCTAATGCTCCCACCTCCCCTCTCTCCCCAGGGAAGTACTTCTATGAGCTGGACAAGACAAGTGTGCGGCCTGGCTACCCCAAGCTGATCAGTGAGGTCTGGGGCATCGAGGGCCCCATCGACGCAGCCTTCACACGCATCAACTGCCAGGGCAAGACTTACCTCTTCAAGGTGGGCTGAAGCTGAGTTTCAGGGCTGGGGGAGCCCCATGGGGTGGCTGGCACAGCCCCCAGCCTACCCTATCCCCCCCGGCACCCTCCAAGCACCCCCACACACAGTGATTGCCAGATACCCCATGTCCCTGTGGCTCTGCAGGGGCCCCAAGCAGCCACAGCCTCATGATGGGGCTCCCCAGTATCCACTCACTCCCCATGGCAGACTTGGGCCTGGGGGATGCTGCACCTTGACCCCACTCTGTCCCACACCTCCCAGGGCACCCAATACTGGCGTTTTGATGACGGAGCCCTGGACCCTGGGTACCCACGTGACATCTCCGAGGGCTTTGAGGGCATCCCAAACAACGTCGACGCAGCCTTTGCCCTCCCTGCACACAGCTTCCACGGCAATGAGAGAGTCTACTTCTTCAAGGGTAAGGGGTGCAGCCCCCAGCTCCTGGGTAGAGCCTGGCACCAGCAGGACACCCCACTGCTGCTCCACCATTGGGGGTGTGTCCCCCCCTAATGGCCTGCACATCCTCTCCTAGGCAAGTACTACTGGTCCTATGACTTCGCCCAGCAGCCCACGCAGGCCGACTGCGAGAAGTCCTCCCCCTCCACCGTGTTCAAACACTACGCCTTCATGAACCGGGACAGCTGGGAGGATGTTTTCCAGATCCTCTTTGGTGGCAGGATGAGTAAGGGCTGGGCCAGCCCTGGGGGAAAGGGCTGGAGGGTGCCAGTACAACTCACACAGACAGGGCACAAGGGGTGCAGGTACCATGGGAGGGGGAGACAATGCCTGGAAGCATGGGCAGTCTGGATGAGCCACCCTGTCCTGCCCAGGCCATGCACAGGAACCCCCCAGGCCACAGATGCATCTCCCACAGCATTCCAAATCCAACTCACTTAGCCCTTATGCTCTGCACTACCCAGCCCATCACCAGCCACCTCACACCACAGCACCGCTGCTGGGGACTGTTTATTGTCACTGGAACTGGGGATGCCACAGGAAGCCCCAGTCCTGGGCAAGGGGAATGAAAAATGGAGAGGAGAAGGGGGCTCAGCAGAACAGGGCTGATCCCAGCCAAGGGTGGGGTGGGGGGCTGCTCCCAGCTCTGTCGGGCCTGTTTCCCCATCGCACATCCCTTCCAGGCTAGGATCCTTAGGAGCATTCCTGTGGGTCTCAGAGCAGGCACTGGGGGTTTTCCATGGGGCTGGGCTCAGCTCACCCCGTATACTGCTGCTTCTCTCACTCACCCCCTGCTCCTTTTCCAGTCGGGGCGAGTGGCCCACGGCACATCAGCAGGGACTGGCGGGGGGTGCCCAGCCCGTTGGATGCTGCCATGGCCGGCAGGATCTACGTGGCCTCCCACCAGCCCCGGAGGAGGAAGTCTCGCCGCCAGCGCAAGAGGTACAACAGCCACCGGTCCCTGAATTTGGGATTGTGGGGCTGGCTGCAAAACGACTCTGACTCCGCGGGTGTCGAAAGTGATGGGCTGTCAGGCTCCAAGTGCGAGACGCTCCAGAGTGTCTACTTCTTTGTAGGAGGTGAGTCTGGCATGGCAGGATCCAGGAATGGTGTGGGACCAGGGCTGCCAGGGCAGAGGGAGGGCTCCTGTCTCTCTGAAATATTCTCCAAGCACTGGGATGCAGCGGGAAGGTGCCCAGGGCTGTCAGTGAGGGCTGGCAGCTCCCCACAGCCAGGGGCAGTCCTGACAGCCATCTCCCCTTCCTCCCAGACAAGTACTACCGTGTCAACCTGCGCACCAAGCGTGTGGACCTGGTGCAGCCGCGCTATCCCCGCTCCATCGCCCAGTACTGGCTGGACTGCCCGCAGCCCGGGGAGGAGAGCACCTGAGTGGGATCCCCGGAGCCGCCGGCAGCACAGCCCCAGCTAGACAGAAATAAACTGTGAGTGCCGTGCAGGCTGGAGAGCCCCGTGTGTATGTCCATCCAATCGGTCTGCGTGGTCCTTGTAGTCCCAGATTCCCGTGTCCCTGCAGGCTGTGGTTGTCCCTCCCGTCCATGCCAGATCCCCACTGCTGGCCCCATCCACGGTGAGGCTGTGGCTGCTCAGATCTGCTCCGCCAGCCAGTCCAGTGCCTCTTCCCACTGGAGGAGAGGGACAGTGCCGGCAGCTGCCAGCAGGGAGCCAGCAGGGTCAGCTCTCCACTGCCCCCGGGATCGGTCCACAGCGCCATGTGTGAGTGGCTGTGCTGAGGATAGGTGCCCATCCCTGAAGGACCCCATCCGAGGCCCTGCCTGGTCTGCCCTCACTGCCCCACTCACCTCTGGGCTCCGGCAATCCTGGCCATGGTGGTGCCGAAGGGATGACCCTTCTCTCAGGGCTGGGACTGTGCTCAGGGCCTGGGAGCTCCCGAGGGAGTGGGTGCTGCTGAGACAAGCTCCTGCTTCTGCCCTGGCTCCTGCCATGAGGACACATGAACAAACCCTGACCCACTGTCCCACCACCGCCCCAAAATGCCCCAGGGCATTCCTGAACTGCAGCTGATGCCCAGCGGCCCTGGCTCTCACCGCTTCCCCTGGTGTGGCTGGGGGTGCCTGTGGAGCTGATGGGAGCCAGGCAGAGCCGTGTCCTCCTGTCTGAGTGGCAGAACACCAGCACTTCCCTCGGGGGGGGCCAGCTGTGGCAGTACCTGTGGGGGAGCAGAGAGGGCAAGGCTACTATGCCACATTGTGCCACCCCCGTCCAAAGGGTCCTGGGGCTGTACCTGGGACACAGTGGCATCAGCTGGCCCAGGGCAGCATTGCGGGCACCCTGGGCAGCCGGAGCGGCCGGAGGCAGGAGGCAGCTTCTGCAAGAGGGGAAAGCAGCATGTAGGTGGTTTGTGCATCCTCCCCCTGCCGTGGGCAGGATGTGCATGGAGCCCAGGGCCCCCCAGTCTCACCGGCAGCCGGGGGACAGAGGTAGGTGTTGTGTTGGGCTGCCGGAGCCTTGTGGAATGGCCAGGGGGGATTTGGGGGGCGTGAGCACTCCGGAGCAGGGCCTGGCTGTCACAGGAGCTGCGGGTGGCTCTGTGGGATGGGCCATCTGGGATGTCACCACTGGGGTCTGGGGACAGCCGGGGCTGCCTGGGGAGCAGTGAGGGAACAGGGCAGGGCGTTGGCAGCCTTCAGAGAACCTCAGAGCCCTGCCCAGCCCCACTGCGTGCTGCCTGGCTGGGGGCTCTGGCTGTCCCATTGGCCCCTTGATCCCCTGTTCAGGGGTCCCACACATGCCCCCCATACCTCATGTGCTCGTTCTCCACCACGAAATCCCGCAGGAGACCATAGAGGCTGGGCCAGGCAGGCGTTCCCTCTGAATGGAACTGCCCTTCAAGAGGGAGGTGATGCAGCCCTGCGGGGCCGTACCTGCCTCCCCAGCTGGTGCAAGCTTTTGGAGGGTTCTCTGGGACCTCTGTGCTCCTCACTGGCACTCTGGGCAGGCACAGCTGCTGGCGTAGGGAGAGGTTTTCCAGCTTTAAGGCATGAATTTCTTCCTCCAAGGTTTGCAGCAGCTTCTCCCGGGACACCTGGGAGCATAAGGGGGTGGCTCAAGGTGGTCCAAAAAGAGGGGCAGAGGGGCTCAGAGGGGTTCCCTGTCTGCGATACCCTGTTGGCCAGAGGTCTGGTAGTGACCCTCCGGGCCCGGCTGGCATAGTGCAGCGTGCTCAATGTCTCTGAGAGGCAGTGTGAGGATGGGGAGATGCAGGCGACCTGCAGACAAGGAAGAGATGCAGGTGAGCTGTCACCATCCCCCTCCAGCCTTCCAACCCATAGGAAAGACCCCTACCCAGCCCTCCTCCATGCATGTACCATCAGGGTGATGCCCGAGCTGCCCAGGGAGCGTGCCAGCAGCCGGGTGAGCTTGCTATCCCGGTACGGGATGTGTGTCCACTTCCCTCGGGGTTTGGCCAACAGAGAGATGCAGTGTCCTGCCGGAGGGTGAGCCACAGAGGGTGTAACAGGGCTCTGGTAAGGACCAGCAGCTTGTGCTCCCCTGGTGGGTCCCACAGCTCTTACCCAGTGCCAGGAGGCTGCGGTTGATGCTGTTGGCCTCCACAGAGAGCTCCCCGCTGGAGCCGGTCTCCTTCACCCTCTCGCTGCCGGCCAGGTCCACGAAGCAGAGTGTGCCCTGCTTGCTGGGGCAGGCGCTGGGCTGGGGGACCCGAGTTGGGGGAGTAATGCTTTGGTGTCCCTCAACCCTTCCCTGTGGCCCACAGCAGTGCCCCAACCCCTGGGTCTGGGGTTAGGCTCCCTGCTGCTCACCACAGCCCCACCATTGTGGCCTTGAGGAGGAGGACATGACCCCACCAGACTGGGGATGTTTGCACCCCCACGATGAACCCTGGGCCCCCCAAACCCTCCCCCAGAGCAGGACGTGTGCTCACAGCCCGGCTGCGGATGTGGATGGTCAGAAGAGCGTGGCTGCGGCTCGAGTGCCTGTTCAGGGCATGTGCTGAGGTCCGTCGCCTCTGGGATCCTGACGGGGATGGAATTGAGAGCTGCAGGGAGGCAGGACACCCCACACTCCGTTACAGCACCCACTGCCCACCCCCTGCCATATAGGAGTCTGCCTTGGCTCTGCAGCAGGCAGGGAAACTGTTCCTCTTGGCTGCCATCAGAGCCCCGCCAGCCCTGGGGACAGTCTGCAGGGGGCCGAATCCCCCCATACCAGACCTAGAACCCCCTGAACGTGACCCAGACCTGCACCCGTGGCACAGCACCTTGCAGGAGCAGGCTGACAATGGCCTCCAGGCTCTCGAAGTCCACGCTGAGCTGGTTCTCCACGTAGAAACCGCGGGTTTTGCTCCACCGCAGGGGCAGAGCGCACGGCGGCCCCGGGCTCAGCAGGTCCCGGATCTGGGGGTATGGCAGAGGGAAGGCACAGGGGGAGCGGGGCACAGGGTGCTGGCAGGGCCGAATGGGGAGCCGGGCAGGCACTTACCTGCTCGTTGTAGATCTCCAGGTAGGAAGCACTGAGAGCCAGGTCTGAGCCGCGGCTCCGGCTCTGCTCCAGGAGGCAGGCGAAGGACCTCTGCATCAGCCCCAGAAGAGATGGGGCCGCTGGCTGGGTCTCACTCTTAGGAGTTGCCAGAATGGTGAGTGGTCAATAGTATCAGGCACCCACCTGCTCCCATGACCGGGTGGGAAGAGCCCATCCCACCACCAGGATCAGGTCAGGTCCGGGTGGACAGCACGGTACCTGGGCAAGGGGTCCCATCAGGGTGTAGGTCTTCCCCGAGCCGGTCTGCCCGAAGGCAAAGACGGTGCAAGAGAAGCTGGAGAAGATGCTGAGCGTCAGGCATGGCCCCAGGCGGTGGCACAGGGATGCCACCTCCCGACGCAGCCCCGGCAGTGCAGACTCGCCGACGATGCCCAGCATGGGGTGGATGGAGCGTTGGGGTCCACGAGGGGCCGGCCGGGACTTACCCATCTATCGCCAGCTCCACCAGCTGCTTCATCCCGCTGCCTTCGAACACAGCCTCCTGCGAGGCGCCGGCGTCGAACACGGCGCTGAAGCCAAAGGTGGCATCGTGCCTCGCCGCGCTCACCTGGGCGTGGGGACAGAAGCAGCTCAGAGGGTGCCGCAGCAACCCCCCCCACGACCCCCTGGCGGGGAAGTGGCACTTACGTGGACCGCGCCGTCACCGAGGCTGTGCACAACCCGCCGGTCACCTCGCCGCGTCTCCGTGCAGGTCAGTGGTCGGACCCTAAAGATGGGGCGTGCATGGGGGGACACAGAAGTGCCACTGCTTGTGGACCCTGGGGAGCTTCGCTGTGCCCCTGCCCCAAGCAGGGAGGTCCCTGCCGCGTCCCCCCGCCCTTCGCGTCCCGCTCCTTACCTTAGCACCACTCTCAGCCGCGTCTCTTTGCCCTCCACGGGGCCCTCCCGCTCCTCTCCGGGGCTCCTGTGGGAAGCAGAGGGCAGCGGGGTGGTGGGTGCCACCCAGATGGGGGTTCTGCTGGCCGGCACCCTGGAGTAGAGGGACCCCCGCTCATGCTGCGCTCAAGCTGCCCTCCCACCCCCACTGTGCCCTGGGGCCTGGCAGGGGACAGAGCTCAGACAGACGGTCCTGTGCCCCCCAGACTTTATGCGATGCCTTCCCCCACCGGCTGCATCAGCCGGGCCGTCACCGCCCAGGTCCTGCTGCTCCAGGACGCGGTGGTTTCCCTCCGCTCCGTCTCCCTCACGACTTACGGTCTCCCCTGGCCGCGTGGGAGCGTTCTGGGCCGGGGGTCCGTCTGGAGCTCCCTGCCCCGCTCCCCCTCCGGCTCCATACGCCCCCCAGCAACCCGTGCTCGGGGGTGCCCGCAGCTCCCGGCGGGAGCCACCGCCAGCCGGCCTGGGCTGCCCCGCACAACCGGTACCACCGCTCCGGTTAAACATTGACCGTGCCAGCCACGCAGGAGAGCGGCGGCCGCACGGCGGGGGGCGAGCGGGGGGGCGGGGAGGGGGCGTAGGGGGGGTGGAAGGTGGGTCACCGAGCCCGGGGATCCTCACGGGTCGTACCGTGCCCCGACGGCGGGGGGGGGGGAATGCCAGTACGAGCAGTGATGGAATTACCGCTCGCCGGGGCTGCTGGGGGAGACGGCCCCCGAGTCAGCCGGGGCTATCGGGCACTGCCATCGGGGGCGCGGAGCGAGGACCGGCCCCGGGAGCCGTCGGGAAGAGATTTGGGGGGGGGGGGGGGCAGCACCGCCCGCTTGGGGCGGTCCCAGCCCGCCGGGGGGGACTCGGCGGGGAATAAAAGCCGGGGCGGCGGCGACGGCGGGGCCGGGGGAGCCGGGCAGGATGAGCGCGGCCCCGGGTACCTCCCGCGCCACCCAGCCGCTGCTCCGCTTCCCCGAGGGGGCGGGCGGGCCGGGGGCCGGGCGGGCGGCGGGGGTAGGTGGCGGCCCAGGGCCGTGCCCTTGCCCCTGCCCGGGGGGGCCGCGGAAGCGGCGGCGGACCACGTTCAGCCGGGGGCAGCTGTCGGAGCTGGAGCGGGCCTTCGCCGCAGTGCCCTATCCGGACATCACCACCCGGGAGCGCCTGGCTGAGCTCACCCAGCTGCCCGAGGCCAAGATCCAGGTGAGTGCGGAAAGGACCCTCCCTTCCATCCCACCCTCTCGGAGCCGGGACCTCCCTTTTTCCCCAAGGGGCTGCCCCATCGAGCCACTGTCGGTGTCTCACAGTTTCCCTCGCTCGTCCCAGGTCTGGTTCCAGAACCGCCGCGCCCGCAGGATCCGCAGCGCCAAACCGGAGCCGCCGCCACTGCCGCCGCTGCCGCCTCCCGGGGAGCGGGGTCCCCCAGCGACACCCCCCGACGGCAGCACCCCGGGCCCAGCCCCTGCCCTGCCACCACCGGGAGCCCGCAGCCCTGCTCGGGGCCTTCCCACCTCGCTGGGCTCCATCTCCGACCTCATCTACAGCGTGGCCATCACCAACCTGGGCGAGCTGTAGCCGTGGTGGGGAGCCCCTGGGCACTGGGGACCCCCATGGCATCACGGCCCCCGCGGATTATCGCCACGATTTCATTAGGGTGTGGAATTACTGCCAGTCTCGAAGGTCCTGAGGATGTCATCCAATATCCTAAATGCCGGTGCGGCTGTGGTGGGGGCAGCTCCCCATCAGCCCCCTAATACCAACTAATCTTTTGGAAAAAAATACCTTAATCTGGGGCTGTATCCACGGATGATTGTGGCGCAGCCGCCCCTAATCCGCAGGCACGTTTGCAGGTGCCGGCAGATCTCCCCGTATCGGATATTAAACCGTGTTTCCACAGGGGCTTAGCTGCCATCAGAGCATTAATCACCGTGTCCAGCCCTGGCAGGGCGCCCACCCGGCAGGTGTCCAGGTCCCCAGGGCCTGGCAGGGACAGCCTGGGTGACCCCTCCCCACCGTGGCTGCACTGAGCTGGCTCTGCTCTCCGCTTCATGGCACCCAAAAAGCCCCCAGGATGTGCATCAAGGTGCATCTCCTCCCTACCCCCAGAAGCCAGGTACCCTTTGGCAGAGGGTTGGGAGCACCATGCACCCCTCACTGCTCCACCTACAGCTCCTGCTCTTCCCTGAGGCACCAAGAGCCACAAGGCCATGGCTCAGGTCATGCAGCTTCTGTGTGAGGACACTGAGCTGGGTGCCAATCCCAAAGTGGTTGCACCAGACTGTCACCCTCCTGAACGGATCTGTGTGGATGGGGAAAGGGCTTGTCTCCAAACAACAGCTGGGTTGGGTGCTGCCATCTGAGCCTCGAGAGAATAGCAGTTCCCAAAAGCGAGTGAGGGACCAGGTAGAGCAGAGGGCAGGCAGACAGTGGTTTCAGCAGGAGATGGAGCAGGATGCAGGATGCAGAGGGAAAGGGAAGATTCACAGCTCCCTGTGGCGTCTTTAGATGCGTGTTCCACATACCAGCAGATGTCCCCCAACACGAAGCAAGAAGGTTACAAACAATGTTATTTATTTCCAGAATAAAAGGACAGGAACTTCACAGAACAGGGATGATGGGAGCTGACGCCCCTCTCCATGCTGGGGTGGTCAGACTCCACAGCTGTTCCCTCTCCTGTTCTGCAGCTGTGGGATTTTCAATCCATGATTCATTTCGGGAGCGGGAAGCAAAGGACGAGCCTGAGAAGTGCAGCTGTCTTCCCGTAGCAGGAGCAGGTAAAAACAGGTGGAGAAGGATAAACCTGTCCCAAATTAACAGCTCCTGGGGAGGACAAAATCCTCCACCATGAAGGCTGCAGTTCATGGTCATAGTTTCCCAAGGTCCCCTTCGAGGGTCCGCACCATCACGTACAGCTCGGCCAAGCCCACCACCGAGGCCACAATGACGGCTGACAGGACGCGCTGGGGACACAAAAGAGAGAGAGGTGACTCTGGGTGTGTGGCTGTGGTGCCACTCTGGACTGGGCAGCACAGTGTGCTGCAGGGAGGCCGGGCACGCTCACCGCTGCTGTCTCTGCGAAGACATACTGGCTGCCCAGGTAGGTGCAGGCGAAGGCGGCCACCACGGTGACAATGAAGTTGAATATGGTGATGACAACGGCCTTCACGGAGCGCACTGGGGGAGGGAAGGGGGAAAGTGGTTGGTTTGAAGTAAGGCTGGGGAGAAGGGCTGGGGATAAGGTGTAATCACGCTACAGAGCTGGCCTGGGGCCGCCTCAGCTGGGATACAGGAATCCTCCAGGAGTCACACGCTTGGTGCCTCCAGAAATATTGGTAAGAATGATCACCAGCCTCCTTTATTCAAGGAACACTTTAGTGTGTGAAAACCTTCTGGTGAGATACTCGGTCTGATGTCAACAGCTGGACACGGAACAGTTCCTGTGACTGACCTGTCAGCAAACATTGCTGGGTGTCAGCAGGACAGGCAGCCACTCACCTTGTCTCCCAAATTCAGCCAATGGCCCCTTCATCTCCTGAAAAAAAGGGATTAAAACAACTTGTGATTGGTTGTATTTTAATGTTGATAATAACATGGTTATTGTGTGTGCAGAATAAAAGCAATGCCAATGCCCTGTGCTGTCCCCAAGACTCCGAGGTTCAGAGAGGTTTTGGTGGGCTGTGGGGGAACGGCAGTTTCACAGAGCACAGGTTTCTCTGGGATTTTGTTTGTGGTCTGGTTCAAGGCTGTTGAGAAGGGATTGTTTCTAATCAAAGCACTTCTCTGAGTGGGAGCGTTTTCTTGCATGTGGGTTCTCTGCTGCAGGTTTGTCTCTATTAGAGATGCAAAAGTGTCTCACCTTGTCACCTGTTTCACACAGCTGGCAAGAATGAGATGGTGTCAAGCTCTGTTGTCACATCAGACATGGTTACACCATGATATGGGGGGGCAGGGAAGATGTGATGAGCACACAGGTGTGGGAACGCTGCTCTGCTCTGATGCTTGGAAGGAACGTGGCTGTTTAGCTGTGCTAAAACCACCCCAGGTCACAGATCACAGAATGGTTTGGGTTGGGAGGGACCTTAAAGACCATCTCATTCCAACCCTCTGCCATGGGCAGGGACACCTTCCACTAGATCAGGTTTCTCCAAGCCTCATCCAGCCTGGAGGGGCCAAGCTCGGCAGAGACCAAAGCAACAAGAGGAAATGTGCAGGGACCTGAACACACAGGGATGCCAGGTGGAGTGTGGAGGGATAATAGGATGGGATCACAAGGAATACCAGCAGGAAGGGATGCTGGCTTGTCCAAACAACTACTGTGACAGAAAATCTCAGCTCTCTCAGGAAAGAAAGAGTGCTTAAATATTACCCTGCTTTTTCAGTTTTTACCCTGACATGATGAGGTAATTTTAAAACTATGACAAAAATGTAAGCAGCAGGGATGCTCCCAGTCAAACATTTACCTTGGGTGCTCAGCCTCCCAGATCAGAACCTGAGATCTTTGGCACGGGTGAGCAGTTCCCAAAAGTCAGTATGTCTGTTCACCACCCTGTTAACCCTGTCCTACCCCTGCCCTCAGCACCGTATCTGTTGTTCCTGGTGCATTTACAGTGTGCTCTCCTCCAGCCTCCGCCACATTGCCTGTGCACTGCACTCACTGTAAGGGGCAAATCCCCTTTGCTGACAGGTCGCCAACGTGTGTGAGGGATGAATCCTGGCACCAGCCACTGCAGCAGCCCCTCACCTGGCCGGTGATGTTGCAGGTCATCCGCTGGTACTCCTCGTGTGCCAGCTTGGCTTTGATCCGCTCCAGCCGGGCCACCAGCTCGGGGTTCTGTGGGAAGCACAGACCCACCGTAAGAACCGGGGGTCGCCGCCACCTCCTCCCGCGACCCCGGCCCAGCCTTCACCTACCCGCGGCGGCACCGGCACCTCGGGCAGGTGGATCTCGCAGCCTTCCAGCAGCTCGTGCAGGTGCAGCGGGGACCCTGTGCGGGGTGGGGGTGGAAAGCGCGGTCACGGCGCGGCCATGGTGCGGTCGGTCACCGCCTCCCGCGGCGCAGCGCGGCCTACCTGCCTCCCGCAGCGCGGCGTGCAGCCTCCGCAGCAGTCTGAAAGGCACCAGCGCTCCTTCTGTCGCCAGCGCCGCCTCCACGTCACCCCGCAGCCCCGCGGGCAGCCCCGCCAGCTCCCCGGCCTGCACCGCCCGCCGCAGCCGCGGCCCGGCCCGCACCGACGACGCCATGTTGGCCTGGCGGCCCGTCTCCAAGGCGACCGGGGCGGGGGGAGCATAGAGACGGCGGGGGGAGCATAGAGACGGCGGGGCAGAGCGGCCGCGCGGGGGGGGCGGGGCCAGCGCGGGGGGCGGTGGCGAGCGGTGCCGCGCGGTGCACTGTGGGCCGCGGGCGGTGGGATGTCGGGCGG
>JAWWES010000048.1:4755940-4775468 GCA_035583135.1 Lophotriccus pileatus
GGGGGTTGTTGAGGGGGGGGTCGGGGAAGCAGGCGGTGAGGGGCTGTGAGGGCGTGCTTGGGAACGGGAGCGATTGGGAAGGGGGCTCGGTGGTCGCGGGAGTTGTTTGGGGTGCGAGTTGGGGTGACGGTTGGGGTGTCGGCGGGTTCGGGAAGGCAGGTTGGGGGGCTGTGAGGGGCTGTTTAGGAATGGGAGTGGTTGAGAGTGGTTGGGGTGCGGTGTAGGGGCGGTTGGGTCGTTGGGTGAAGATTGGGAAGGAGTGGGGGGACTGTGGGGTGATGTTTGGGGATAAGGGTGATTGGAGCGGGTGGGGGCTCTCAGTAGGTGTTTGGGGATCGGGTTGGGGGCTGTTGGGTCATTGAAGGAAGGCTAGGAAGGAGTTGGGCTTGCTGGGGCAGGGATATGGAAAAGAGAGGGTTGGGATAAAGAACAAGTGGATGGGGATGTGGAGGACAGTTGAGAAAGGGGAGACTGGCAAAGGGTGAGGGCAGGAGGTAGGGCTGGGTAGCCCAGTGCATAGTGGGGCTCTCATATAGGGTGTGAGGTACCCGAGGGAGGCACGAGGTGGGAGCAGCGTCTGCCCATGACCCTGGGCTCGGGTGCTGTGTCCCCCTGGCCTGGGGGCTGGTTCAGCTCCTGCAAACACTCCAAGCTGCCTCTTTGCTCCAAGGAACCGCCCGGAGGGCAAAGTGCTGGAGACTGTGGGGGTGTTTGAGGCCCCGAAGCAACATGGCAAATATGAGACTGGTCAGGTAAGGGGTTCTAGGGGCAGAGCTGACCCTGCTTATGCCACAGGGATTAGACAGCCAAGGGATTTCCCATAAGGAGGCTGCTGTAGTGTAGCAGAAGGCCAGAAGCTTCATAGCTCAGTGCTCTCTGTCTCTGCTATGTCTGCAGTTTGTCAGTCATCTGACAATAGCAGGTCGATAAGAATCTGCAGCACCAGTGACATTTGCTCCACTGAGGGTTTTCCCCTCAGGGATTGGAAGAGACAATCTCTGAATTTAAGAAATAACAATTAAATTTGTCATTTATGTGCTCATGACTCACGTGCTCTGTTTCTGAGCAGTTTCTCCCTTGCTAGCCTGCTTTCTACTGCTCTGTTAATTACTGGTTTAGTCCCCTTTTATGGCATAGAGATGACATGGATTTCTTCTCTCATTCCAGACTGTTTGTGTTCCCTGTTTCTGCTCTAGGTTCTCTCTAGAGTGGTGACTCTCCCTGTATCCCCATCCCACTCATTCAAATCCTTTGTAAACATTTCTAGTTTTACTACAGTTATCAGATCTTTTAAATACTATCAGAAAAAGGCTTTTGGCTTCATGTCTTCTGTTGTATCTATGTCGATTAAAGCTTGCTGTGAATTCAACTGCAGTTATTTGTTCCTTTCAGCTCTTCCTGCACAGTGTGTTTGGCTATCGAGGAATAGTCCTGTTTCCCTGGCAAGCCAGGCTTTATGATCGGGATGTGGCTTCTCCTGTCACAGAAAAGTAAGGATTTGAGGGTTTGTTCTGGCTTATGTTGCTGTACTGTTACATTTTCATTTTGTAGCAAGTTTCCTGGTTGGAGTAAACAAGTGTTTTTAAGGAGGCCAATGGGCTGTTTGCACGGGTGTAAAGTAGGAGAGATGCTTAAAGAAGAGACATTGCAGGTGTATTAATTTTGTGTTAATTAGAAATGGGATGAAAGTATGTGTGTGTATGAAGGAAATAAAAAGCAATTTAAAAAATCATGCTCCTGGCATTTTGTTTTATAAAAAACCTACCCATTTTGAGTTAGGCCCAGGTTTCTGTGTTACAAATTGCAGGCTGCTGCTGCTCCTTCTGTAAACTGCCAGGGAGTTGGATATGTCAGCCTCCTTCCAATTTCAACCCACTAGGCCAAGTTCATCCTTCTTGAGTTGCTGTTCAGTTCTCTCCCCTCTTGCATCCCTTTCCACTGTGATGAGGTGTGCTGGGAAGGAATAAGGATCAAACAGGGGAAAATCAGAGGGCAGTAGGAATACCCATCCCAGAGAGGAGACCAGACTGAGCAGGAAGAACCTCTGAGGTGTCTGATAACAGAGCTGTTGTGTCTCTGCCAAACACCATCACTGGGCATCTTGGCTGGTCTGTTTGTCATTGTGTGGGTGGCTGACGAGGGTTTGGTTTGAATGGAATCAAATCATTGCAGACTGTGAAATGTTTTTTTTTTTTTTAATCATTGTTTGTGAATGTGCTTGGTTCTGGTACTAAGAAGTTGCTGCAATCCTGCACTTGAGCTCAAAGCTCTGCTTTTCTGTTTAGGAACGAGAATGCGGCAGGCCATGGTTCCAAAGAGGTCAAGGGCAAAACACACACTTACTACCAGGTGTTAATAGATGCCCGGGATTGTCCACATATAGTAAGTAAGGAGTAATCTTGGTATTGAAACTCAAGTGTCTTCTTCTATGTGAGTGGGTCAGGCACTGAAAGAAAATGGCTGTGGTGGCTAAATTTGACTAGGACAAGTTCATTCTTCAACATATATTCCCTGAGAAAGGTACACTGGAATGTCATATGACTGTTTTCTGGATCGTGTTTCCCCTTTCTGGCATCCTTTCCTCACCCTGTTGTCATTCCCACTCTGTTGCATGCACATTGTGAATGAGGGTTGCAGCACTGGAAATGCTCCCCACTTGTTATTTAGTCTAGAGGAATGAAAAGGAGAGGTGTTCTGAGGTGAACTGGTTAAATAAACATTTTACGCTTTACAAACCACAGTGGTAAACTGAAGCGTGGCTGGAAAGTGGCCCACAGCAATCCACACAGAAAGACATAAGCTTCCCTTTTTCTCAGTCTCAGAGATCACAGACGGAAGCAGTGACGTTCCTGGCAAATCACGACGACAGCAGAGCCCTCTATGCCATCCCAGGTGAGCAAAATCCTCCTTCAGCTTCTGATTGTCATGAGGGGAGGTCAGAAGAGTCATCAGTGGTCAGTTCCTGCCAACAGCAATTCCTACAAGGCATTCCTGTTGTGGATTTGTCCGTAGTTTAGGGCTGTGCTGGAAACAGTGACTAAAGTACATGAAGCCCTTTGGAGAGCTGGAAGTTGGGCACTCTGTGATCAGACAGAGCTGTGCCTGATTTAATCTCTTGAGACATAGGTCGCATACAAAGTTGCATATAGGCTGTTCTTTGTTGGGGGCAGTGCAGGCACTTTGCAGGCAGTGTGTGTTTATCACAGGAATCATTCCATGGAGAAGTCTCACAGGAGAACACTGCCAAGGGTTATTGCTGGCCTATTTCCTCCATTCTTCCTTGCTAATACAGTGGTGTTAGCTTTGGCTTCTGCTGCCAGAGTCCTTTTTTTAACTTGTCACTAGTGTGATCCGTTTTTCTGCCATGAGAGTTCTGAGCTGCTCTTTCACTGGGGAAGTTCCAAGGCTTTTGGGGTTTCTTTTTCAGGTTTAGACTATGTAAGCCATGAAGATATCCTTCCCTACAGCTCCACTGATCAAGTGCCCATCCAGCATGAACTCTTTGAGAGGTTCCTCATGTACGACCAAACAAAAGGTAACTTCTGGCTTCACTGGGTACTCTTCTGAGCCAGATGCTTGGGGTGCTCTATAACAAGTGTTCAAAACCCATCATCTTGGATATGGGGTAAAAATCATAGTTGGTTTGGAGTTTGTTACAGTAAAGCCACCTCTCAATAATTTTTTTTAACTTGAAAGGAGTCACTTTGAGGGAAGAGTACTCCAGGTACAGTACTGCCTGTCATAAACTCTTCCCTTTCCCTCCCCACAGTCCCACCTTTTGTAGCACGGGATACTCTGTGTGCATGGCAGGAGAAGAACCACCCCTGGCTGGAGCTCTCTGACGTGCACCGAGAAACCACGGAGAACATCCGCGTCACAGTCATCCCTTTCTACATGGGCATGAGGGTAGGTGTGTGCTGCATGTTGGTGTGTTAGTCCTGCCATCTGCTTAACTGACATGTTTTTCTAAGACCAGTTTACTGACTTAAGGTACTTCCTCCTTACTGGAGAAATGGCAGTTAATGACAGAAATGACTTTTTAATCACGGTTGCAATTTCATTCTCATGATGTGCAGCAGAGGTGTGAATAGGAAACTTTTGTTGTGCATTTTTGGAGAACAGCTCCTGTATTTTGGCATTTGCTTGTAGATGGCAATTACCCTTTAATTCCCCTCAGTAGAATGGGAATTACCCTGTAATGTTCTTCAGAGCAGTGCTAGCAACATATTTAGTAAGGCTTGTGAGTTAGTCCTGTACTGCCTCACTCAGAGCTGGGTGTGCATGAGGTGGCACCAGGGCCGTCTGCCCTGTAACGACAGAAACATCTGTTATCCTGCCCAGTGATGGGCTGTGGGTGTCTGCCCGTTTGCTGGCTCCACTGTGGGTTAGAGGGTCTGGCTGAAGCCTTCTGGATTTAGCTGATAACCACGTGCTCTTCATAGCATAAGAACTTCATGTGGACCATCTGAAATAAAGAGGCTCCAACAGACTCCTGAGTGGGAGGGCTGGGAATTCCCGCAGTGGTTTGGTTTCTGAGCACAGCTGCCAGGGACCCTGTGCCGTGGCAGGTGGACATTCTGGTGTGGATTTGCAACTTCTGTGGAGCCCAGCTGATGTTTGTCCTAACCTTGTCAGAAAAACAGGTGCCTGAAGGCAAGGAAACGGGTGTTTCTAGATCTGTAGAAAGTGCGTAATTAACATGGAGCTCAACCCTGGGTTGTCACGAGATCCTTGCAAATCTCCCACCTCATGGTTACATGTGTAGAGCAGAGCCAGTGCCAGGCTATGCTGATGGTCGGCCTCGGAGAGCAGCTGTCTGTGCTCATGTGAGTTGTCTGCGTCGACCTGGCACAGAGCGAGAGCCCCTGTGCTGGTGCTATGCTGACAGCTGAAGAGGTTTTGGCACTGCATGTCGAAGGGCAGCTGCTAAAGTCTTTTGTTTCTTTTGACAGGAAGCCCAGAATTCCCATGTCTACTGGGTAAGTGCCTTTTGTTTCACGGAGCACCTAAAGGGAAGGAGTTTATTTGCTGGGGCATCATTGCTGTGTGATAAGCTCTGAGGGAGAGTAGCCCTTGCCTGGCAACTGTTTCCCAGTATCGGCTGTGGGTTATCATCTGGCTGCAGCTGATTCCAGTCCTTGATAGCAGTCTTTGTTCTGTCCAGTGGCGCTACTGTATTCGCTTGGAGAACCTTGACAGTGAAGTGGTTCAGCTCCGAGAGCGGCACTGGAGGATATTTAGCTTGTCTGGCACCTTGGAAACAGTCCGGGGCCGCGGCGTTGTAGGAAGGGTAAGTATCATGCAGCCTTTTTTTTGGGAAGCACAGCCCTTTGCTGGAGCCCTCTCGGTTGGCTGGGTTGATTTGCCAGTAAATTGCTTAGTGGGCAGTGGAAATAGATGGAATGGGAAACTGGCAGTGAAAAGAGTCACAAGCTTTTTGTCTGTTGTTAAGTCTGCATGAACCAAAACTTCACATTGAGTATTAGAGAATGATCCTAAGTGGTTGGTGATGGGAAAACTGGGATAATAACGGGATTCTGGCATTACTCACTGGGTGAAGTGTTTGCTGTATAATTAGTAGTGGTGCTGAGGTGTGGGTCTCTGGGGCTTTTTTTTCCATGCTGTATAAATTTCCTCTTGATGCCTGTCTGTGGAAGAATATTAAGATCTGTTGCTGATGCCCAGTGGTCTTCTGTTTCCTCAGGAGCCAGTTCTGTCCAAAGAACAGCCAGCATTTCAGTACAGCAGTCACGTCTCCCTGCAGGCTTCCAGTGGTCACATGTGGTAAGAAACCCTTATTACTGAAGCAGTGTTTTAGATGTAGGACCCCACACAGCTCACAAAGTGGTGAGCTTTGCAGCTTGGAGTTATGGCTGAAAGCTGTGTGGAAGTGGACTGAATGGGACATACTTGGTAGCTAAAATTTGATGAGCTTCTCTCCAGCTGGATCCTGGTTAGTGATAAAATGATCTGTTGATTCTCTGCACCGGGAGAGGTTCCAGGCTAATTTGTCCTCCTTCTGTGGTCTGTGCTAGACTGGATTTGAAGATACGAAACAGTTTTCTATCGTCTTCTGTCTCGGCTTCTGTTCCTTTCACTCCATGGTGCCACAAGCAAGGCCTTGTGCTGGTGATTCCCCTGGCAGCAGGGATGTGGGTACTGGTATCCCTCTCCTGGGAAAGGACTGAGCTTTAACTCTATCCCTGTGCAGTTCTGTGTCCACAAGGAATTGGCATACAGGGTTTTTCCCAGTGTAGACCAGATAAGGCCTTCAGTCTAACTGGTTTTCAAGTCTCCTCTTTTGTGAGTGCAGGTAGGGAAGTCCTCAGCAGAGCTGTTCTTTCCCTGTGCCACAGGGTTAAAGCAGTCTCCCTTTATTTGCATTTTGGCTGTGTTAGCACACTTAGTGTCAGCTCTGTGTGGACAAGGAATGCACAGACACCTCTTGCCTTCTGTATGACAGGTTTTTCTGGCTTGCATGTTTTAATCTGCTTCAGAGTTAAGCTGCCTTTGAGTTGGGAAAAGCAGGAGAGCAGCTCTTTGCATGTAGGATATTCCCTGGTTTGCCATGTCAAGCATTTTGAATTGCCTGAATGCATGCCCTGGGGAATAAAACCAGATGGTGTAGTAGTTTTTTTCCCCTCTGGACACTTTCTGAAGAGAAAGAGGCAAAGGTTCTGCAGCTCAGAAGCTGCTCAGCTTCACTTCTGGTGTTCAGTTGTGTCCTCTCTGTCCTGAGAATCTGTTGGTTTATCCCCATGATCCTTGTGCCCATGTCATATCCTGCAGTACAGTCGTCTGTTGTTCAGAGCAGTAAACAAATTCATTGTACAAGGACAAGCTGGTTCAATTCTGAAATGCAAAGCAGAAGCTATTCCAAATTACATCTGTGATGGAATTTCTTGTTGTCACAGATGACTTAACAAGTGGAGCTTCTGCCAAGGAATACAAATCTGAATTTACATGTAATCAGTTTGTAAAAATAACTTGGATGGTTCTGTCTCCTGTGGAGTGGGAGTTGGGTGAATATCACTGCAGGTGCATGGAAGGTGCTTGCCTCCTGTGGGCTCCAATCATCACAGCTTGTGCAGGAGATGTGTGTTAGAGGTGTGATGGAAAACTACCCAGGAGTCCTCAATAAATGAGTCATCTTGGCAGCAGATGTTCCTGCTGCTGAACTCGTGTCCTTGCTGCTGGATCAGCCTGGCAGACGGACCCCCAGAGTCCCTTCGCAGGATATGGAAGAGCTCATGTCTTACCCTCCTGCTGACGCTTCCTAGCTGTGTTTGCCCCTGGCCTCAGTGTGATCTCTGCCATTATTTTGCAGGGGTACTTTTCGATTTGAGAGGCCTGATGGCTCCCACTTTGATGTCCGAATCCCACCCTTTTCTCTGGAAAGCAACAAAGACGAGAAGACCCCCCCCTCCGGCCTTCACTGGTAGATCAGAGCGAGTGCTGAGACCCACAGAGGCCTGTGTGTGTTGTAGACCTTTGCCTCCCCATTTATGCTGCAGCCAAGAACACAGAGCTTTTAAACATTTTAAACCATTTTTGTTTTAACTGTTGTCTGATGGGGAGGCTTTTTGGAACTTTAATACTGGCTCTCTCAGGCTGCTTGTAAAACGTAAGCTGTGTTACAGGTAACCCTTCCCTTTGTGGCACCTGCTGGGGTTGGAGCTGGGGGATGTAGATGGTGCTGCTGCAGAAGAACTGGCCCCCCTCAGCAGGCCTGGACCCTTTCCAATGTGTTGTGACTTCTCTGCAATGTGAGGTTTCTCTAATAAACTGGCCCTTCCAGTTGCAACCAGTCTTCCTTCATAAACCAAGGCCTTGGCTTTGCATCCAGCCTGTCCCAGCTTGTTGCTCCCCCTGCGTGGAGTCAGCCCAGAGTTTTTGCCGCTTCAGAAGGCAGCAGTGAGGCTGTTCTAGGGAGCAGGAATGTGAGCTCAGCCTCCCTGCAGTGCAGCTGCTTTTTGGGATCCAGCCAGGGCTGGAGCAGCCTGTGAGCTCCACTGCTCATGGCACTGGGCTGCGTGCTGTGATGTGAAGCCCTTTTTTTTGGACAAGAGGGTGCAGAGGGGACAAGGTGGGTGACAGGTGGTGCTGAGCAGGTGCTGTCACAGTGTCCTGTGTGTGCTGAGCACCTGGCTGTGTGTTGTGATGGTACAAGAGAGCTAAAGGGAGCCCTCCCTCTGCCAGGGCTTGCCTTGCTGCAGGGATTTACATCCCAGCTGCAGGGAGGGTTCTTACCTGCTCACGCTGCAGCTGTGTCCATATTTCCTTGGTAGCTTCTGCTTTGAGAGGAAGAACTTGTTTTCACTTGCAGTGCTGTCAGCCTTGGTGAGGTAGTGCTTGGCTTTCTGCTCCTCTTTGCTCAGGTTGTGATTTTCTTGGTAGTGTGTGTGAAGGGCTCTCTGCAGAACTGTGCAGGTCACTGGAAGCCTATGATATATGGATATTTGGGAGTTTTTACACATGAAGGGCCAAATCCACAGTGCAAGTCAGGTGTTGGCTCTTCTTACAAGCTTGAGCATCTCTCAGCAGCTTTGAGAATTGCAGATATCTGGAGAGGCATCAGCCTCTGTGGTGGGACCCTTCTGGCTGTCTCTGGGTGTCCAGACATCTGGGTGACTAGCAGGGGCAGAGGTAGTTGGCTTTGTGATAATCCTAAGCAGAAAGTTTCCAACCTTGCTCTTTTCCCTGGTCTTGCTCAAATGACAAAGTATAACTTAACTCATGGGATGTTTTTCTTGATTTAGAAGTATCTTAGTTATTCCCTCTTCCCCCAAGTCCCCTCTGAGCAGCCTCTTTGCATTTGGCTCTGCAAGGCAGAGCTGGGGCAGTGCTGTGGGCTGTCTTGGCTGATGGACAAACAGCCTTGACAGTGGGAGAGATTCTCATGCTCTCACAGCCAGCAGATCCCTGTGTAGAGAGACTTAATACTACAGTGTTTATCTGTCATTGGTCTCTTCATTTTGTGTCTTCCTTCCTCTCAGGTAGTACAAGCTAATATTTAGAATTTGAAAGGTTTAAACAGCCAGTCTGCTTTTAGGGGTAGAAAAAGATCCCTAAAGACCAGCCATGACATGATCAGTCATCCTAATTTCCTCACAGGAGGAAAAGGGGTGGGGGGAAGATGCCTCAACTTCAGAGGCAGCAGGGATCTGCAGGAACCTGCTCTTTCCCTCCCATGCAGTTGCTCAGCTGGGGTGGGAGTAGCAGCTGCCCTGCCTCTCCCTCGGGTTGCTCCAGCTTTACTGGCAGTTGCAACACCACTGTCAATGTTTAACCTTGCTGCTCACCCGGGTGTTTCTGGGGTGCTGTGGCCCTAATGCTTCCCGTAACAAGCAGAGAGCTGTTCCCTACGGGATGGAGTGGTCCTCGGGCAGGGGCTCTGCCAGGGCCAGCCTTGGCAGCTGAGAGGTGCCCATGAGTGTGTTTGGTGTGATATGCCCCCAGGGCTGGGGAGGGCTGAGGCCTCTGCCTAGGAGCAGACATTCCTGGCTGGATAATGATTGGCAAGACCGAGGTCACCAGTGCTGCCGGTAACAGACGGGCCGAGGCACGGTAGGAATGTTTCTGCTCCATCAGTGTTTGCAGAGTGGGCAGCGCCGACCTGCCTGGGGGCCTGGGTGCCATCCAGGGGCTCGGCAGGGCCTTTCCACAACTGCTTCATCCCTCAGGCCCCTTCCCGGAGCGCTGTCCTTCTCTGTGTAAATACCTCTGTACAAAGAACCAACCAATAAAGCGCTGAAGGAATGGTTCTGGCTCATGGCTCTTATTCCCCCATGGCACTACGGGCACCAACCCTGCTCCCTTCTCCTCTGATACCAAAGAGTGGCAGAAACAAACTTCTCAACACCAATTTGTAGATGTTAAAAAGAACATTCCTCTTTATTCAGCGTGCTGGACGTTTTGAGGATAGCTCCTCTAATCTGAACGTGCCAAGTGACATGGACAGGGATTTTTCATTAGGTATTCTCTTTTACTTAATACATATTCATTAGTTTGCTTTACATAACCACTCCCCTTTGGTCTTTCCGGGTCTTCCTCGTCGTCTTGACCTCAGCCCTGGCGCAGGGTCAATGTGCTTCACCCCCAAAACAGTAACGTTTGTTCTTTATCTTATCTGGGCACACAAAGCTTAGTTTACGTCCCGTTTGTTACAGTTCATCCCTCCTCTCTAACTCTCGAGGACTTACTGTTCCTTATTTTGGGCGTTCCGGGGTACTGTGAGTGAAGTTTCTATTTCTCCTGTCACCTGCCTTTCCCGGGGCTCGCCCCCTCGGGTAACCCGTCCGTGCCGGGGGAGGATGGTCTATCCCGGGTGTCCCTCCCCTCCGTCTCCCCCGTCCCGCCCTCTCTCCGCCACGTGTATCCGTGCTCCCGGCGCGCTGGAAGTGACGCGCCGACCGCATGGTGCTGGTGATGGCGCTGGCGGGCGCGCACCGGCCCGGGCCGCTGAAGCAGCAGAACAAGGCGCACAAGGGCGGCAAGCACAGCGGCTCCTCGCAGCGCCGCGCTGGAGGTGAGCTCCCCGTCCCCGCGGGACAAGCTCCCCGCCGGCCCCCGGCCCGCCTCACCGTTTTCTCTCTTTCCCCCCTCGCAGGCCGCGTCCCCGTCAAGGCCCAGCCCCGCCGGCGGCTCCGCGACCTGAGAAGGGTGGACCGGCGGCACCAGGCGCTGCAGCTCCGGCGGCAGCGCAAGGAGGCGGTGAGGGATCCCCGCGGGGACCGGGCCGGCGGGGCTGGTTGCGGGGCTGTGGGGGGAGCGGGGAGCGGGGAGCGGGTCGGGTGTTTGCCGGAGCGGGGTTGGAGTGGGGCCGGTGCGGGTGTCGATGTGGGTGATAGAACCGAGCAGGTTTGGGCATTTGCGGGGAGATGAGGAGCTGCACCATGGAAAGGAGTGGGTACCTGAGCCAGTGCTGTTCGGGGCAAGCGGAACATTACTGGACCGAGTGGGTTCGAGTGGAGGAATCTGGTGCTGGTCCATGGAGGCGGGACAGGAACTGGGCTGTGGGCTGGGATTGACGCTCTGCAGTGGTGCTCGCAGGTGCTGGCAGAGAAGCGGAGCCTGGGCAGCAGGGATGGGCCCCCGCACCTCGTGGTCGTGGTGCTGCTGCACAGCAGGGCTGCAGCCCAGGACACCCTCCGGCTGCTGCAGAGCCAGGACTCGGCCGTGGTCCGTGTGAATGAGGGGAGAGCTGGTGGCTTTTCCCTCCTCTGCCCCCGGCTCAAGCAGCGCTGGCGCTTTGTCACAGCACAGGCAGGTGAGGAAGCGCGGCTGTGGGTCGGGCTCTTGGCTCCACACCCCTGGCAGTCTCAGTAAAGGAGGTGTTCTGTGTGCAGGGGACCTTCACACTGTCTTAGACCTTGCAAAGGTTGCTGACTCCCTCCTGTTCATCCTGGACCCTGTGGATGGCTGGGACAGTGCAGGGGAGCACTGCCTGTCCTGCCTCTTCGCACAGGGGCTCCCCAGTTACGGTGAGTAAGCCAGTAACGTCGAGGGGTTTTGGGGCAGCAGTGGTGTGGAGATACTTGATGGACATTTGCTGTTGCAGTAATTAAAACTCCACCTGTTAATAGGCTGTCACAGGTCCTTGATCTGTTTCTGAGCACAGATCATTTGGGTAAGTGCCATGCTCATGGTGCCTTATTGTGTTACTCCATGGTGGGGAAGTACTGGAGACAAAAGAGTGTTGTGGGTTGAGGCCCCTGGGTATGTGGTGTTGTCAGCACTGTGATGGTTATGAAGGTGTGCAGAGCCAAGGGATTCAGGCTCTTTTTTGGTAAATTCAGTTTTTGTGCCCTTATCTCCATGGTCTCATTTAATCTCAGAATCTTATTTCTGAAGAAAGGTTTTGTGTCTCAGATGTCCTTTCAAATGTGTGAATCACAGAAGGGTTAGAGTTGGAAGAGAACTCCCCTGTCAAGGCAGGGTCACCTAGAGCAGGTGACACAGGAATGCATCCAGGTGGGTTTGGAATGCCTCCAGACAGAGAGACTCCACACTCTCCCTGGGCAGCCTGTTCCAGTGCTCTGCCCACCTTCTGTGGAAAGAAATTACTCCTCATGTTTAGGTGGAAGTTCTTGTGTTTTACTTTATAGCTGTTGCTCCTTGTCCTGTCACTGAGCACCACTGAAAAGAGTGAAACTGCCTTTGCACCTTGGAGTGCAGATCTAGTTATCTGGGTTGCTGATATCTGAATATTTATCTGTATTTGGTAAAAGGGGCACAAGAAGGTTTATGATCTGATCCTGAGCTCTGATCTCTGCTCGGCAGCTCTTGCTGTCCCAGGGGGCACCGACTTGCCCCCTAAGAAGCGGATAGATGCCAGGAAGAAGCTTGCCAAAGCCATTGAGAAGCGCTTTCCCGAGGCCAAGCTGTTCCCCCTGAACACAGAGCAGGAATCCTCGCTGCTGCTGAGGCACCTCAGCACCCAGAAGCAGCGGCACCTGGCGTTCCGGGACCGGCGCGCTCACCTGCTCGCCTACGCTGCAGAGTTTGTGCCTGGTCAGGAGAGCGACCTGGTTGGGACCCTGAAGGTGTCTGGCTTTGTCCGAGGACAGACCCTGGACGTGAACAGCCTGGTGCACATTGTGGGGCACGGAGACTTCCAGGTCAGCCAGATGGATGCTCCCCCTGATCCCCTCTCTTTGAACCCCCGAGTGGTTAAAGGACAGAAGAGGAGTCAGGACATGGAGATACAGGTGGGTGTGGGGTCAGGCCTTTGCCAGGCTTGTTAGAACAGGAGGTTTCTAAACTTCCATGGAGAAAATACAACTGGGTGTATGTGGGCAAGGGGGGGGTAAAGGGAGTTGTGTCTGTGTTGTGCTGCTGGGCTGAGGTTCCTTACCTGCTGCATGTAATGAACATTACAGCAGGACATAATGATTGTGATTCTGAAAGGAGTTTACTTGAGACAGATTGCAAAGCTTTAATTAGGTGTGTTCAGACCTGGGAACTCTGCTCTTGCCCTTCAGGAGGACCCTGTAAATGGTACTGATGAGATGGAGGAGGATGTTAAGGTCCTGATGAAGGCAGATCCAAGCAAGCAGGAGTCTTTGCAGTCAGAAGTGGTTCCTGATCCAATGGAAGGGGAGCAGACATGGCCTACTGAAGAAGAACTGCAAGAAGCAGAGGGTGTGTAACAGCAATAGTTCTGTATCTTCTCCTTGTTCCTGTTAAGAGGGTTGTCAGAAACCTGTCACCAGGATGGCTCTGAAGAAACATCCTATTTGGAAGTCCAGGGCTTCTATCCCTAGTTCCATCACCTGACCAGCAGGCTGTGTGGTTTGCTGGGAAAGTTAGCAGGTTATATTTTGGCTGTCCTGACAAATTCTGTATTGGGGAAGTAGCAGTTTTGGTGTTGATCTGATCTTGCCTGTCCTGGTGCAAATGTTGTTGAGAGGAAGGAGAATTGTTCCTGTATTAACCACTGGTGGGAATCTTACAGATTCTCTGAAGGCAAACAGGAGGGTGGTGAAGGTCCCCAAAGGCACATCCAAGTACCAGGCTGCCTGGATTGTGGATGATGGAGAAGAAGGCAGTGAGAAAGACAATTATGAAGATGATGATATCGATGATGATCTGATGGAAGAGGCAGTTTCCCAGGTACCTCCAAGAGTTTATAGTACAGGTGATCTCCAGGGCATTATTGCATATTCTAGGACAGTCCTGTCCTTCCAGCTTGCTCCATGCAAGGGCATGACACAGAGCCAGGACTTGCCTGGATTTCCACTGTTAAATCTCTCATGTGTATCATGGTATGTCTTTGGCCTGTTAGACACCAAAATGAGGGGTTGGGCTCTCCCTGGGGTCACAGATCACACAGTGTGAGCACACACAGGGTTTCAGTGCTGCATGGACAGCTCTGTGCTCAGGGGCTCTGTGCTGCCCTGTGTCAGGAGGGGGAAAGCAGCGAGGAGGAGCCTGGAGAGGAGGAGAGCGAGACCATGACCGTTTCCGAGTGCTTACGGGACGACCAGTACGACGAGAAGATGGAGGAAGATGAACAGATGCTGGAGAGATACAAACAGGAGAGAATGGATGAAATGTTTCCAGATGAGGTGGATACACCTCGGGATGTACCTGCCAGAGTCAGGTAAGAAATGGGATGCTTTCCAGAGGAGCTGAAAGCCTTTCTGTCTAGTTAGGTAAGGAAGCCTATGATGTCTTAGCCGTGGTGTCTGAACCTGGCTGAAGAACTCTTGTGAAGACTCACTCTTAGGCTCTGAGGCTTCCAGGGCAGGCAGTAGCTGGAGGCAGCAGGTGGGCCTGGCTAGCTCCCTGCAGTAGGGAGATCTGGGTCCTGGGCTGGGAGTGGGAGGAGGTGGCCCTGATGCAGGGGCAGGTTGTTTAGGGAGTTGGCTGCTCTCTCTATGCACAAAGATCTCTCCTGAGAGTTAATGTTTGCTTTGCTCCCTTTGCCCTCTCTGAAGGTGTGAGTCCCTGTGCATCACAGGAGGTGCTGGCCACACACCTCCATTGGTGAAGGTTTGTCTTTCCTGTTTGTTCTCTAGGTTCCAGAAGTACAGGGGGTTGAAAAGCTTCCGCACTTCTCCATGGGACCCCAAAGAGAACCTTCCAAGGGATTATGCCAGGATTTTCCAGTTCCAGGACTTCTCCCGAACCAGAAAGCACCTCTTCCGTCAAATAGAGAAAGAAGAGACTGAAGGAGCCTCGGTAACTCCCTTTTGCTGATCTCTTTCCCTATTGTGTTCCTTTGCTCCTAACAGGAATGACTTAATCAAGGAGGTGGTTCATAGCACGGAGCCCTAAGTTCAGATGATGTTGTTCTCCTGGATTCCCTCTCTAACCCAGCCACATCTTACTTCTGACACTTTTTTGGTCGAGAGAAATATTCACAACTGATCCTCTGTTGGCAGGTGGGCTGGTACATTACACTTCATGTCTGCAATGTCCCTGTCTCGGTGATGGAGAGCTTCAAGGAAGGGAAACCCCTAGTCCTGTTCTCGCTGCTTCCCCATGAACAAAAGGTGACTTTAAGGCCCTGCTGATACATTGTAGGTGTGCAGCTCCTTAGGATTCCCTCGGGTTGGAGGGGGGTCTGGTCTGAAATCTCCCTGCATTGCTCATGTTTCAAAGTACAGAATTCCCTTTGGTCAGAGCAGAAAGAACCTGCCCAGTGGGTTTAGGATAGAGTGTCTGAGCTTGGCAGCGGGGACCAGTGATCCTTTGGGAAGCCATTCTCAAAGACATTCATGTCTGCTGCAATGTCCTGCTGCTTTCTGCTGTGCCCCCTTGCCTGCCAGCCCTGCCATCAGCCCCTCACTGTGCTGCCTCTTGCAGATGTCCGTGTTGAATTTCCTGGTGCGTCGGCATCCGAGCAACACCGAGCCAGTGAGGGCCAAGGAGGAGCTGATCTTCCACTGTGGGTTCAGACGCTTCCGAGCATCCCCCCTCTTCTCCCAGCACACCTCAGGTTTGTGAGGGACCTGTGGGGTGGGCCCAGGGACACCAGGAAGTGGGGCTGGGGATTCTGGGACAGGAAGCCAGTGATGTCGTAGCCGTGGTGTCTGAACCTGGCTGAAGGACTCTTGTGAAGACTCACTCTTAGGCTCTGAGGCTTCCAGGGCAGGCACTAAATCGTGGGGAGTGGAAAGGCTTGGGTCAGGTGGCTCACTGGTCCAGGCAAGGCAGTGGCAGACTCCACACAGTGAACTGGTAGCTCAGAGGAGCACCTTTGTTCCCAGAGGTTCTGTGACAGCAATGGAGAAGTGTTTGTCACCCTTTTTCTAAGGTGTAGAGCCTGCTTGCCAGGGAAGAATGGGCTCAGTGGAGTTTCCCAGAGCTCTCAGGACTGCTGTTGGCTTGAACTTGATCATTGCTGTTCTGTCCTAGCTGATAAGCACAAGCTGGAGCGTTTCCTGCGCCTGGATGCTGCCCTGGTGGTGACTGTTTATGCTCCCATCACTTTCCCTCCTGCCTCAGTGCTGCTTTTCAAACAGAGAAGTAATGGTAAGTTGATAAATGCTGAGAATGCGGTGTCTGGGAAACAAATGTTAGCAGACTGTTCCCATCCCCTGCTTACAAGTGACTTCAAAAAGCTGTCCCTTTCCTGCTGTTTGAGAAGACAAGCCCAATCTCCATCCCCATTTTCACATTTATCTATCCTTGCTGTGGGGTTGCTCTGAGCCTGGAACCCTTTGGGGAAGGGAAGGGGGCTGTGGTGGGGGAGGCAGTGATGGAGGCACTTGCCCCAGTGCGTTGGTGGCTCTGCCTTGCAGGAATGCACGACCTCATCGCCACGGGCTCTCTGCTCTCCGTGGACCCCGACAGAATCGTCGTCAAGCGGCTGGTGCTCAGTGGCCACCCCTTCAAGATCTTCACCAAGACAGCT
The DNA here is from genome assembly GCA_035583135.1 of Lophotriccus pileatus. NCBI lineage: Eukaryota > Metazoa > Chordata > Aves > Passeriformes > Tyrannidae > Lophotriccus > Lophotriccus pileatus. The sequence continues at coordinate 4,772,304 of JAWWES010000048.1, forward strand.
GTCGTGCGGTACATGTTCTTTAACAGAGGTATGGCTTGTCTCTGGTGGGAAAGAGGGGTTGTGGAGGCAGAACCCCTGCTGCTGTGGAAGCAGTTCTGCTTGTGCAGCCCAGCCTGTTCCTCACCTGCCTGTCATGTTTCATCTCCAGAGGATGTGATGTGGTTTAAGCCCGTGGAGCTGAGGACAAAGTGGGGACGCAGGGGACACATCAAGGAGCCATTAGGTAGGTCTGATCCTGTGTTCCTGGGATGGTGTGGTTCTCCTGGGCAGGAGAGACTGCTAATGGCCTCTTCTGCTCTCTGCCTAGGGACCCATGGCCACATGAAGTGCCACTTTGATGGACAGCTCAAGTCCCAGGACACGGTGCTGCTGAACCTCTACAAGCGCGTTTTTCCTAAATGGACTTACGATCCCCATGTTCCGGAGCCTGTGCCGTGGGTGAGGAGTGAGAGTGCACTGCCAGAGCAGGAGGTGGAAATGGAATGAGTCTCCAGCATGGCTGGAGTTTGTGCCTTGGCTCCCTGGATGCTGTTCTTGCCTGTGCACGGTGAGGACAGCACTGATGCCTTGGATGTATTACTGCTGGGGTCTGTAACAGGGGCAGCTGTCTCGCCAGCTGCTGCTCAGGTACCAGCTATAGCTATTTATTTTAATGGAAAATGTCAAAAATATTTAAGTGCCTCTGTCTTGGTGGTGGCCAGGAGGCTGTGTGCACCCCTTGTCTGCTGAACCCCTTGTCTCACTGGGGTTGTTTCTTTCCCTCATGTGCTGCACGTGGTGTGTACGGGGTTTTTGCTGTACAAAGGACAGGAATTTGCTGCCAGTTCCTGTGATGTTGAGAAAGAAAAGCTCAGTAGCAGCTGGGGAGGGTGACCGAGTGCAGCTCTCTGGAGGCCTGTCCAAGAACAGGGCAGCTGGGAAAGGGGGAACAGGCAGTGCTTTGTTTCCAGGCCCCCCATAGAGATCAACGCCAGCTTCCCTTATCTCTCCACAAAAATTACCAAACGTTCAGGGTCGTTCATCTATTTTTCAGTAGCACACAAGCTCCTCTACAAATTCAGACTGAGGTTCCCACTGCTTGAGACGCCGCTCTGTACTCATTCTGCTTTCCCAGAGAGGTCTGTGAGCCAGGTCAGGGATCTCAGGTCCACGTTTCCCCCGCACAGCACGATGCAAACGTTCTCCACGTCCCGAGGGACTGCCTGGAACTTCTCCGAGAGCACGGCCGCCAGTCCCACGCCTGCTGTTGGCTCAATCAGCAGCTTCATCCTTTCCCACACCAGCCATGTGGCTCGCTGTGGGGCCAGAGCAGCAGCTGTCAGCCCAGCAGCCGGGACAGGCTGCTCCGGGGCTGGGAGGGCACTGACTGAGCACATCCCTGCAGAGCTCTGGGAAGGGAGAGCAGAGCTTCCACCAGCCCTTTCCAGCTGGAGACAGCGTAGGTGTCAGACAGCTGTGGTGGTGGGCAGGGGCCTGTGCTGTGTGTTGGGGGGGAGCAGAGGGGCAGAGGGGGAATGGGAGCAGCTGCCTGCTGGCAGCTACTGTGAGAAGGGAACGGGGAGCCTTTACCTTGATTTCTTCCTCGGAGACTGTCAGGACATCATCAACCAAATCCCTGATGATGGGCCACGTGTTTGGTCCAATGCTGGTTTTAACTGCGTCTGCGATGGTGTCCCGCCGGTGAAGGTTGGGGGTCAGCTCCCCTCTTACCTTGGACTGGTAACAGTCATCCACGTTGCTTGGCTCAGCAGCAAACACCTTCACATCTGGTCTCAAAGCCTGGTGAGAGAAAGAGGAGCCACTTGGTTGACAGTGGTATGTGCCTGTCCGCTGTCTGGTGCGTGCAGGACTGGGCAGGGACCCCAGGCACCCACTGATTTTCACAGCAGGGTCTCTCTGTTTCCAAAGTTAAAAGCTGCCTTGGGAGCCTTGCCCTTCCAAGAGGGAGGTGCAGCCACCGCTGTGCAGATGAGCTGTTGTTGCCTACCTTGATGGCAACTGCTATTCCTGCAACCATTCCTCCGCCTCCGACGGGAACCACCACTGCATTTACCTCAGGTGCCTGTGCACAAAGGAAGTGTGAGTGCTTCTGGCACTTTGTGTCCTCTTTGCTGTGCCCCTGCCCATGAGGAGCAAAGCCCAGGGCTGGGCTCTGCATTTCCCTCACCTGCTCCAGCACCTCCAGACCTATTGTGCCTTGCCCTGCGATCACTGCTGGCTCCTGGTTGGGGTGCACCATGACTCCTCCTGTCTCCTGGACTACACGGGCTGCTGTCTCTGCTCTGGACTAAGGGAAAGCAAAGATGGGTCACCTCTCAGGCTGGCTGTGCCATGTCCCTGGCTGGTCTCCCCTGTGCCTTACCTCATCGCTGGGCTCACAAGGCACCAGCGTGGCACCGTAGGCACGGATGGCAGCTTGCTTACACTGCGGGGCTGTCCGGGGCACCACGACGAAGGCAGGGATCCCTGTGTGATGCAAGGAGGCAAATCCAACAGCCAAAAAGCCCCAAGCACCCACTTAGCACTGCAGGAGCAGGCCATGCCTGCCTATGCTAACTCCTGCATATGTTCAGGAGTGGGATCTCTCCTCTCCAAGGAGGCAGAGCTGGGAGCTGGAGCTGCCTCTGGGTTATGCTGTGCCTTCTGCCCACCTACTCAGCACTGGGGCTGGAGATCGGGGGCCGCGCTTTACCTTCTGCCTGGGCAGCACAGGCGAGCGCCTGCCCATGATTCCCACTGCTGTGTGTCACGACGGCGCGGGGCAGCTCCCCTCCCGTGCGCTCGCTTTCCTCCACGAGGCTCCTCACGGCGTTCAGGGCGCCGCGGATCTGGAAGGGGGAGAGCACAGGGTTCGTGTCGCTGTCCCGGAGCTGGTGTGCTGGACTGAGCGGGCAGGTGGGGAACCTCCTTTTTGCAGCCTTCCCTCTGCCCTGGGCAGCACTTCACCCCCCGTGCAGGGTGGCAGGAGCCCCATCTGCTCGGAGAGCAGGTGGGTACCGGCACAAAGCGAGTTCCCCCAGCGCAAGGAGCGACCTTCGCCCCCGGGGGGGGACTCGCGGCGCCGCGCACCTTGAAGGAGCCGGTCCTCTGGAACAGCTCGCACTTGAAGAGCAGCCTGCGGCCTGCCATGCGCCCCAGCCCGGCGCAGGTGAGCACGGGGGTGCG